>CM069903.1:185103908-185157401 GCA_036172215.1 Camellia granthamiana
AAATATTTAGGTGGCGACTCTGTATCTGGCAAAGCAGTCCATGTTTGGCACTTCTTTCAAAAAAATCTGTTTTCAAAACGATTTGCCGGATTTGGACTCTTTGGTTCAAGATTAAGAACCGTGACATTTGAGTCCTCGAACTGTAGTGACCCAATATCGAACCAGAACGGGGGGGACTCGCACTCTTTCCCCGGGATGCGTTCGGGGACGTCTACAACGACATCCTCATATACTCCAAGTCACCATAAGCTCATGAGCGGCACTTGCGAATGGTTCTACAAACACTACGTGATCATAAACTCTACGCCAAGTTGAAGAAATGCGAATTCTGGATCACCAGTGTACACTTTCTCGGTTACGTCATTAACAAAGATGGCATCGCGGTTGACCCCCAAAAAGTTGCAGCAATCGTGGACTGGCTGTGACCTACTAATGTGTCAAAAATCCGAAGTTTCTTAGGTCTAGCCGGTTATTATCGACGCTTCGTGCAAGATTTCTTGAAAATAGCATCGCCCTTGACCCAGCTAACTCAGAAGAACACACCCTTTGAATGGACTGATAAACAGGAGCGTTGCTTTCAAGAATTAAAAGGCCGACTTGTGTCAGCCCCTATACTAGCACTCCCTATCGGAGCAGATAGATTCATAATCTATAGTGATGCCTCATATAATGGGTTGGGTTGCGTTCTCATGCAAGACGGAAAAGTCATTGCTTATGCGTTACGACAATTAAAGACTCACGAGAAGAACTACCCGACTCACGATTTGGAATTGGCGGCGGTGATCTTTGCTCTCAAAATCTGGCGTCATTATCTCTACGGTACAACCTACGAGATTTATACTGACCACAAGAGTCTAAAATATCTATTCACACAGAAGGAACTGAACATGAGGCAACAGCGGTGGTTAGAATTTATGAAAGACTATGATATAGAGATTCATCACTATCTAGGCAAAGCTAACGTGGTGGCAGACACACTGAACTGAAGAAGGACGAGAAGTTTGGCATGCACTCTCGTTTCTCGCAAGGTCAATGGGTTGCTCGCCAATGTAACCGTGGAGCGTACATTGATTGAAGAAATTAAAGCACGCCAATAGGAAGATAAACTCTTGAAGAAAAGGTACGAGGAACAAGGAAACACGCCTGATCCTGATTTCATTATAAGCAATGGGATACTGAAATTTTAGAATCGAATTTGCATACCCGATATCCCGGAACTAAAGAAGAAGATACTGGAAGAAGCCCATAACTCGAGATTTGCAGTCCACCCTTGTAACACAAAGATGTATCATGATCTGAAGGAACATTACTGGTGGACCGGAATGAAAAGAGATATAGCAAACCATGTTTCCAAATGTCTGCATTGTCAGTGTGTTAAAGCAGAACATCAGAGACCTGCAGAGCTACTGCAACCACTCCCTATTCCTGAATGGAAATGGGAACACATTACTATGGACTTCGTGGTCGGGCTACCACAGTCTTTCTCAAAGAATGATGCAATATGGGTTATAGTAGACCGATTAACAAAGTCAGCACACTTTCTACCAATCAAAATCATGTACCCTCTGAATAAGTTTGCCACTTTATATATCAAGGAGATTATTCAGTTGCATGGTATCCCAGTATCAATCGTGTCTGACTGAGATCCTCGTTTCGTTTCTCACTTCTGGAATAAATTACAAGAAGCTTTGGGAACTACACTGAAGTTCAGCACGGCCTATCATCCACAGACCGATGGGCAATTCGAAAGAACAATCCAGACGTTGGAAGACATGTTACGTGTATGCGTGTTGTACCTCAAAGGTAACTGGGATGAGCACCTACCTTTAGTGGAATTCGCCTATAACAACAGCTATCAGGCAAGCATTGGAATGGCGCCGTATGAAGCTCTGTATGGAAAGAGATATCGATCACCCCTATGCTGGACGGAAGTTGGGGATAGGAAATTGTTAAGCCCCGAAATCGTGCAAATCACAAGTGAGAAAATCCAACTCATCCAACAGCGGATTCGCACTGCTCAGAGCTGCTAGAAAAGTTATGCGGATACTCGGAGGCGAGACTTGGAATTCCAAGTAGGGGATCATGTGTTTCTCAAAATCTCACCAACAAGAGGAGTGATCCGATTCGGAAAGCGCGGGAAGCTAAACCCACGTTACATCGGGCCATTCGAGATACTAGAAAGAATTTGTCCTGTAGCCTATCGGCTTGCACTACCTCCTGAGCTATCTAATACCAACAACGTGTTTCACGTTTCAATACTCCGACGGTATCTTCGAGATCCAGAACATGTCATTGACTATGAGAACTTGAAAGTTCGAGAAGATCTCATCTATGAAGAACAACCAGTGCAGATTCTCGATCATCGTAATCAAGTTCTCCGAAACAAGACCATACTGCTGGTAAAGGTCTTATGGAGAAATCATCGCATCGAAGAAGCTACGGGGGAAACCGAAGAACAAATACAAGCTAAATACCCACACCTTTTCGAAAGTTAAGGTACGTCAAGTTTGAGGACAAACTTCTCATTAGAAGGGGAGAAATGTGACACCCCGAACGTTTAATTAAGTCCACGTAAATATTTAGAGTTATATATAATTATAGTAACATGTGATGATAGACTATTAAATAAATAAATATATAAATCTAATTTGACATTGGATTATAGGACTAATTGGGAATTATTATTTGGGAGCAAATTAATACATTTATGGAATTGTAATATTAATTGGGTCAAACTAAAGATAGTAATAAATAATAATTTAACACCAAAACAAATAAATAAATGAATAAAAAGAAATAAGCTAGTTGCCCAGCAAGGTTTGTAAACTTCGGCCCAAAAGAAAGAAGGAAAAAAAAAAAAAAAAGAGAAAAGGCCCAAGTATGTAAAAAGGCCAAAGTATGAAGATTTATACTTATCTTTACAAGATTCAAATCTTAAATTTGCAATTAAGAGATCCACCTCCTAGCCTCATTATGCCTCCTGAGAGGGGGGGGGTACGTGGCACTCCAAGTGAGACTTGGCTCAGTATAAATAGGGGCAAAGGTGATGAACTAAGAGAGGAAGAAACGAAAGAACAAAAAGAAAGAGTGGAAACCGAGAAAGAGAGAGGTACAAGAGCGTGAGGAATTGATAGTAGGGAAGTTCTGATAGTAAAGCAAGGCTAAGGGTTATAATTAAGGTGAGTTATATTATGTCTTGATTTACCATTATATGTTTTACGAATGCTTGCAGTTACCATAACTTATTTTAAACAAGTTATATTTTATTAACTTACGTTTTATAAATGTTTCAATTACGTGGTTTACTTCCTAAACTCTATTTACTTAAAAGGAAATCCATGAATATGTTTGTTTAAATTTTAGAATATATTTGACTATAACCTCATAAATAATTATATTTTATAAATATCACCACGGGAGTCCCACGCCTTGGGGAACTTAAATAACCACTGGCCTCTGTTTAACCACTTTGTGGTCCTCTGTTTGTCATGGATCCATTGACCTCTGTTCCGACTGTCACTTTTGTGACATCTGTTTTGTTTTGTTTTATACTGTGGTTATAATTATTTATTTACATGATTTCTGTATTCTGTCACTTTAAATAAATTGTTATTTCAAATTAAATTATGTAAACATTTTAGTCTAACTAATTATCCATGGTTATTTTATATGCCCTACACTCTTGGTATAATATTTCTCACTCTGCTGTGTGCTTATAGCTGTTACCCTTTCAGGTGACGAGATGTAAGGGAAACCCATAATCCCACAAAATGGAACCTGCACATGGACTGATGTTGAATCACTATTTTATCTTCTTTTTTTTTTTATATTTTTGCTCCCTTTTATTTCTATTCGGGACTGGTCACTGAATAATAAAATAATGAAAGCTCTAGAAATATATTTCTTCTTTTTTAAATAGTAAAATGATGTAAAATTTCTGTTTACTTATTTCTGCTTGCGCAGCTTAATTTGCTACGAATAAGAATAAGTTAGTAAGTTGCGATTCTAACCCTAAACTCCTGGAGTTGGGTCGTAACATATGTGACATATAGAGTTACCAAGCTTACTCAGAACAATCTGGTCCAACAAAACAAGAATTATGGAAAAAGCACAGCAAAGCCAAACTTGGAACTATCTATGGCACCAATACATGGGAATGCTTATGAAGCAAACAAAAAAATATGATATTCAAATCCCAAATTTTTATTTTATTTATTTTTTGTGTGACCATTTAACTCACTTTGCTACGCCGGCCAAGATCTTTGACTGATCCAATTAACTCATCCTTCTTAGTCTCATCCACGAATTCCTTGAAACCCAGAAAACACAACACTCAGATATATACATATATATATAGAAATTAATTGATTGGTATTGATTGATTGATTACCCGAGCAGAAACGCAATGAACAGCCAAGAGAAGAAAGAAGAGGAGGGAAAGGTTGACAGAGAAACTACCATGGGAAAGAGGGTTTGAGAGCAAACCCATGATTTATTATGGAATTTGAACCTCTGCTCCGTATTTGGATCCAATTAAAAAAAAAACGAAACACAAACGTAGGTAGGAGGCGAGAAATGAATCAAACAAAAAACTGAGAATTTTTGGGTGCTTTGGTGTGGAATGGAATGGGGGGATCTAAAGGGAGGTGCAAGTGAAGAGATCGAACATGGATCTACTTCCTTCTTCTTCTGGTAATTCAAGTTCAAATTTTAGCAAAATTCAAATAATAAGGCCTATTTACGCTTTTTTTTTGACTTTTTTTATATCACATCCCTCTCTATTTTTTTCATATATTTAAAAAAAATTACCTTCTAACCCACCTTTCAAAACCACTTTAGTGAATAATTAATATGCAGAAAGAGACGGAGGTCTGGTTGGGTGGCTCCACATAATAAAATCATCAAATTACTATTAGGCGGCATAATATAAAAAAATTAAAAAGTTAAAAAGTCATTATCTTATTTAAAGTACACCATCTCATTTAAATCATATTATCTTTCTACTATATCACTTCAAACCCAATTCATATTTCACATTTTTTCATAAAAAATCAAAAAATACACTTATTTAGATTATCTCAAACAATCCTAATATGCCATTTGACAGAAAGATTTCCCAAGGTCCGCCCTCAATTTTGTAATTTCTGTAAAGTAATTTTGTAAGTTAGAAGTATCACCCGATCAATTAAAATTGAATAGTTCAAACTAAACCAAGATGAATGATTTTAATAGTCCAAGCAGATGGATTAATGAGAGACTATTTGGCCCAATTCGATTTGTCAATATCACTAAAAAAATAATATTATTCTTTTATGCTTTGTGTATTAAAAAAAGAGAATTTTTTTTAAAGTTTCTAATATTAAAATTTTATAAGATAAATAATATATAATATTTTTATAGTAATTAAATTTCCTTAACATTTTTATAGAGAAAATTCAACTTAGCAAAATTTTGTCCGACTCATAAAATTTTGGCCCTGATTCAGAATTTTTTTAATTTTTATAAAGAAATTTCTCTGATTTCATAAAGACATTCAAAAAATTTCTAAGTTAGGCGAAGTCAGGCAAATTTTCTCTTAGTCAAATTCTTTCTGTGAAAATGTTGAAAGGCATTAACTAATAAAAAAAAAATGTTGGACCCCGTACTACACAAAGTTAGAGAGGGATGTTTCACTAATTGTCTTATTAAAAAAAGACATTTTAGTTAGTAATTATATTTATTATTTATGAAATATAAAAATTGAGACTTTATTTTTATTATAGAAATTGAAGAATAAAAAATTTTGTGCCCAAAATAGTAAATAATTACCACAAAGGCTCAAAATAGTAAAGCCTAAATTACCTAATTGATCTAGGGATTTTTACAGGCCAGTCCTATTTTCAAGGGTTATTATCCAACAGGTCCTTAATAGAGACTTTTTTACCTATAAGTCCTGAACATTTTTATTTATTCTGTTTTTGCCCTTATATTTTCATACACATATTTGGAGATGAACAAAAAAAAAAAAAAAAAAAACTCACTCTCTCTCTTTCTGCACATTTCTACACAGATCTGGAGATAAAGAAGCCAGATTTATGAATCCAGATCCAGAGGCTGAGAGGTTGAGCATATCTACGCCATGGATGGTCGGGGGGAGAGAGAGAGAAAGAGAATCTACCACCATCATTATCGTATTCAAAGAGAATGTTCACTACGAAATCTAGATCTACAACTGCCGTAGTCCACCATTGCTAAGCTACACGTGGATGATTTCCTGCTTGGCCGAGCTATGCAGGAATGGTGAGATCGTCCACGCTAAGATTGCGCAACGTGGACGATGGAATGGCGGAAGACAATGGATAGTGGTGGCGGTGGTGACAATTCAAATATGAGATTAATGAGAAAGAAAGAGAAAGAGAGAGAAAATATGAGAGAGAGAATGGGTTGGGAATGAATGAGATTTGAACAGATCCATTGAATATGTAAAAAGAGATTTAGAGGTATGTGTATTAATGAAGAATGTGATAAATCTATTTAAATCAGTGATTAATTTGTTTAAATTAGTGATAAATTTATTTAAATCAGTAATAAATTTGTTTAAATTAGTGATAAATTTGTTTAAACCAGTGATAAATCAGTGATATATTTGTTTAAACTAGTGATAAATTTGCAATGTTGAGTCTAGGGGTAAAAATGGAAAATACTGTTTGATTTTTTTTTGGTAGAACCTAGTGGGTAATAAGACCGGTCTATAGGACCGGCCCGTAACTCACCCCATTGATCTACAATATATGTCAACCCAGACAGTCTGCTCAATCCGCATCCCTTAGTGGATGGATGCAAATTGATTTTTTTTCAATCTGTCCAATCCCATCCGCAAGCACCCTAAATATAAGTGAAAGATGTATTTAATTTCTATGTGATTCACATATCTCATTTCACCTTATTATCTTATAATTATTAATATTTTTTGTTTTTTGTAACTAGTAAGAGCATCCCTATCAGTTCCCTTATAATAATTTTTTGCTATTATAAGGGTTAATTCTTCAAAAATTCTTTTCCAACAAATCCCTTATACTATCTCTTCAATTTATGATTGCTACAGTGACTCCTTTATTTGTACGCAATCACTGTAGCTCCCTTATATCTGATAAATTCTTATTTTATTTCGTTGAAGGCGTAAAGGAGAAGTCCCTTGGATGTCCCTCTGGACGTCCTCTCGGACATCTGCCCGAATATCCGTGAGTACCCTATAGCTGAAGAAGAAAAATGCTAAAAAATGACCTAACTGGTTGTCCACGGGGACGTTCGGCCGGTCGACCCCCCGAACATCTGGCCTTGTCTTTGCTTTTGCTGCTTTATTCTATAATTGATTCACTTCAAAGGCAGTGCTATAAAGCCCCCATTTTTTACTTCAAAGATATTGTTTAATTATTTTATTATTAAAAAAAATTCAAATTTAAAAATAATTAAAAAGATTATTTTAATAGAATAGAGAAAGAATAAGGGGTTTGTTGGGGAAAGTGGATGAAAAAGTAATTCCTAAAATAAGGAATAAATTTTTTAATAATCTTTTAGGATAAAATTTAAGTAAGCTGATGCTCTAAGACCATTTTAGTAAGCAACCCCCTATAATGTAAGTGAAAGACGTACTTCATTTCTCTGTAATTCACATATCTCATTTCACCTTATTACGTGCTCATTTGGGAAGATAGGTCTAGGGGTTTTTTTTTTTTTGACTAAAAAATAGTCACAAAAAAATAAAATAAGTTTTTTAGCTTAATAAGACAAAACATCACATCTAATCCATAATTATTACATTCTTTATTTCGCAAAATTCAAAAAGTCCATCCCAAACGGGGCCTTTTAACCCCAGGCTAAACAAGTTAAAAAGTCAAAAAACCAATCCGCATCCTAAATGAACTCTATCTTATAATTATTAATATTTTTTGTTTTCTGTAAGAGTATCTCCAACGGTTCACCTAATTTTTCACCAAATCTGAGTAAAAAAATGACAATTTTCTCAATCTGATACAGAATGCTCCAATGATTGATTTTCATCAAATCTGCTCCAAGGACAACCGGTTGGTCAACTGACTGGTCGATCGGTAAGGCAAATTTTTTTTTTTTTTGAATTGTTTGAACCTACGTATTTGAACTGTTTGAACCTTTTAGTGGTCGACCGGCCGGTCGACCGATAAGGCAAAAATATATATATATATATATTTTTGAACTGTTTGAACCTTTTAGTGGCCGACCGGTTGGTCAACCGGCCGGGCAACCGACTGGTTGACCAGTTTCTCTCCTCCAACGGTCACAAATAGTAATTTGCTGAAATCTGTATCCTGTTCTCAGTTTGATGATTTTTTTGTTCAATTCTCAATTTGATACCAGTTTGGTGAAACCGTTGGAGTTTCAAAAAGTACATTTTTCACCAAATTTCAAATTTGATGCCGGGTTTGGTGAATCGTTGGAGATGGTCTAACTAGTAAGACCACTTTAGTAAGCAAAATTCAGTTATTAGTATATTATATTTAGAAAAGACTATGATACAAAAAAAAATATATATAATTTTATATTTTTTAAATCATAATTATAGAAAAAGAAAAAAAATCATAACCTAACATAAGTAAGGTATAATCAAATATTTCAAAATAATATTATAATTAAAAAAAATTAATAATAACTAAAAAAAAAAATCAAATAACTAAATAATAGGGAGAATGTATAATAGAATTCTCAATTATATAAACATGGTTGCTGTCTGTTTGGTAACGTTTACGTTTTCAGTTTATATTTACAAAAATTTTTTAAACTGGTTTTTGTTTATTTTTAGAAAAACATAAACTACAAATGCGTTTGATAATTGACAAAATGTTTAAAAAAATTTAAAAATATAAAAAAGAGGGAGAAATGACAAGTGGTGGCAAGTGGCGGCGGAAGACGGTGGTGGAAAGTGGTAACGGTAGGTGGTGGGTAGCGGGTGGTGGGTGACGGTAGCGGGTGGTGGGTGGTAGCGAGTGGGTGGTGGTGGTGGCAAGTGGGTGGTGGATGGCGGGTGGTAACGGGTGGGTGGTGGTGGTGGGTGGGTGGGTGACGGTGGCGAGTGGTGGGTAGTAGCGAGTGGGTAGTGGTGGTGGTGGTGGCAGGTGGGTGGCAGATGGCGGGTGGCAGGTGGGTGGTGGTGGCAGGTAGGTGGCGGGTGGTGATGGTGGGTGGGTGGGTGATGGTGGCAGGTGACGAGTGGTAGCGAGTGGGTGGTGGTGGTAGTGGTGGTGGTGGCGGGTGGTGGGTGGTGGTGGCAGGTTAGAGGTGGGTGGCGGTAGGTGGTGGCGGGTAGGTGACGGGTGGTGGTAGTGGTGGGTGGTGGGTGGTGGTGACGGGTTGGTGGCAGGTGGCTGGTGGTTGGTGGTGGTGGCAGGTGGGTTGTGAGCGGTGGTGAGCGGTGGATGGTAGTGGTGGGTGGTGGGTGGTGGCGGGTGGATGGCAGGTGGGTAGTGGTGGTGGTGGCGGCGAGGGGTGGGTGGTGGTGGCAGGTGGTGGTGGGGGGTGGGTGGTGGTGGCGGAAGACGGTAGTGGAAAATGGTGGCGAGTAGTGGCTAGTGTTGGGTGGTTAAAAAAAAAAAAAACTCAAAACTCAAAACGGAAATACATTTTTTGAGTTTACATTTTTTGGCCAAATTTATAAACTGAGATATCTGATTTATAAATCAAAAATTTATCAAATAAGTTTTTATTTGAATTTTTAAAATTTTTGTAAATATAAACAGAAAACTGAAAGCGTACCAAACAGCACCTTAATAATGGGCCATCTATTAACACTCTTCGTAAACACAGTTGACCTATAAATCATTAAGGTAATGTTTGATAACGTTTATGTTTTTCATTTATGTTTATAAAAATTTTATAAATTGGTTTATTTATTTTTAAAAACATAAATTATAAACACGTTTAGTTTGAATAAAATATTTAAAAAAATTTAAAAATATAAACTAAAAAATATGTTTGTTCATACCTAAAATATTTATATTTATTTTTTATTATTTATGACAATGGGATCATACACATTATAATTGAAAAAATAATAATTAAAAAAAATTATTTGAAACAAAAAATTAATTGAAAAAAACATTATTTGAAAAAAAAAATTTGCTAGTCAAATTTTTAAATTTCTGTTTAAAAATCAACGTAAATTTATTTTTTGAATTTACATTTTTTTCTCAAATTTACAAACTGAGACAATAATTTATAAATAAAAAAAATTATCAAACAAGTTTTTATGATAATTTTTTTAAATTTTTATAAATATAAATTAAAAATTAAAAATGAAATGATTACCAAACAGATACTTAAAAATGCTTTGGATTCCTTTTGTTGGGACCCATAACAACTGTCTTTAAATCTCAATTATTGGGACCCATAACAACTGTCTTTAAATCTCAATTATTGATTTATGTATGAGATCTATTTTTATACACGTGAAACCCACACTATTCATAGTTGAGATTTGGAAGGAGTTGTGGAGTTTAAAAAAAGAAAAGAAAAGAAAGATATCAGTCATTAGTAAATCATTAATATAAACTGACTTGTGATTCGACTTGCACGTCAAGTTCTATAATAATTTTAAAAAGATGGCCAAGCTAATAACAATTCTAGAGATTATTCACCCAAAAAAACAAATTCTAGAGATTATCAATTATAAACAAATAATATAAAATATTTATAATTTTATATATTTTTAAGATATCTCTTAAACAGTGCCAGCTTTAGGCACAAGCGACACAAACGATTGCTTTCGAACCCGAAAAGTAGTGACAAAACAAACAAAAAGGCTCAAAAGCTTGAAAAAATTTCAAATAAGTTTTATTTTATTTTTTTTGTTCTTATACTGGTTAAAAAGGACCTCTAAAAAAAAATTATTGATATAGTGAATTATCTAAAACTTATTGATGGTTATTTTTCGAATATATGAATTGTATATAGAATATTATTGATTATAGTTATTACTTACAATTATTTATAAGAAAAGAAATGTTTCAAATTTAAATCGATTAAATCATACATTTAGTGAATTATGTCATAAGAAAAATTAAATGAATTTGGTCGATAAGTTGATTAAAACAAGCATGATTAGTAATTTTACAATTAAAAATGTGAAAGTTTAAAAAATTTAAATTACCAACTAATTCGATTATGTCAAAAACTAATTCAAATATCGGTTCATATTAAAATTTTACTTTGAGCCATTTATATATATGTATAAAAATTTCATATTAGAAGCTTGTTTTGGATCTTGAAAAAGATTGAATCCGTTCTAAAAAAATATTTTGAAAAATTATTATACACAGTGGTGGTTTCACAAAATTATTATAAATTCATAAAAATAATTATGATTTTAATTGTTAATATTTATAAATTTTATCACTAATTTGTAATTAATTTTCAAAATATATCCTGAATTGTTATTTCTGCGAAATATTTTTAATTTTTTTTTTTTGACCAACGAGAATTTGATACTTGTAGAGCTGTGCTCCGTTCAAAAACAGTACTCCCACAATAGTAAAAGTTGGCAACTAAGGCCCACACTTCCACTTTCATTTCCACTCCCAACCCCAATCTCACCAAGCCAATGAGACTCTCCACAATGAGACGCGACGGTTTCACTTTTTAGGACCACTTTGGAGAATGAAATGACCCGTTTAATGTAGCTGTTAAAACAGATTATAAATTATAATTTAACAGATTATAAATTATGATTTTAATTAAAAATAGTTAATCTGTTTGGTGTAACTGTTGAATTATAGATTTAAGTTGCTAAGTAGTGTTTGTTAAATAAGTTGTGGAGTAATTTTTTCAATTAACTTTTATTTTTTATTATTCACTACTTATTTACATTTCTTATAAAAAATAATAATAATATTCTATAGTCTATTTGGGTCTTTTTCTATTTTTAAAAAAATAAAAAATAAAAAAATCTAAGAGTATAACCATAAATCAACATGTCTACAGCAGAAACTGATAATCAGAAGTAAGGGGTGAGTAGCTTCTCAGAATCAATTTTTTTGACTTAAAATGAGTTGCTAGAATCAGTAGCTGTTTGAAAATTTTTAACCAAACAGTCGAAAATAGCTTTTCAAAAGCTAGAAACTATAAGTTGGCTTAGAAAAGCCGAAACAAACACCCTCAATGTGTGTGTGGTGTGTCCAGGCCCTGGCCAGATTTTCTGAGCCAAAAATCAATAATTAATTAATAAATTTTTTAAGTCCTTTATATTTTTTTTCATTGAATGAAAAAAAATTAAAGGTAAAAGATAAAAAATTTGTATCAAAATCATAAAAAAAATTTAGTATTACATTACAACAACTAATAAGTATCGCTTGATTATCGTTCTTCTTATATTTTTAGAAGCAAATAAATCAATCATACTTGCATAATCTAATTTTTTTGTAAAATCATTTTCAATGGATAATAATGTTAATTATTTTAAATGGGCCTTTCAATTTTTTTAATAAGTCAATTTATTTTAAATTAGTTTTGATCTTCCTTAATTTTTTTTGGACTTAAAACATACATAATATATTACATTAAACAATAATAGGAGGGGGTCCTTTTTTGGGTCTATTATTAATGGATAACAATGTTAATTTTTTTGAATGGACTTTTCAATTTTTGAATGGGTCACTTTATTTTAAATTAGTTTGGGCCTTCTTTAATTTTTTAGACTTAAAACATACATAATATATTATATTAAATTATACTAGAAAGGAATCTCTTTTTTAAGTCTATTTTAAAAGGCTTTAGATCATGACCTCATGACCCTATACCGCGACCGGCCTGGGTGTGTGCGTTTTTTTGAAACACAACAACCTCAAAAAACTGACATTTGGGGTAATTTTTCAAGACGATGTTTTTGGATTTACCTCATGCACATAGTTGACGAGGATTTATATGTACATTAATTTCAAAATATGTACAGAGATTTTAGTCAAATTTAAATATAATTTTAAATTTATGAAGTTATGAAATTAAATTTAACAATCTATTATTTAATTCGATAAATATATATATATTATATAAAATATTTAAGTTACTCGGATTCAATTTACTAGGTGGTTCTTTTATAGTTTTTTTTTTTTGTTTGTCTCTCTAACAAGAGTTTTTCTACTTCCGACATTGATATATTGAAATTGCCCATGTGAGGTATGATTCTGCAATATTCTTTTAATCCAAATAGTCCTTTGCTTATTCCGCGCTCTGGTATCTGAAATAGGAAACACTCCGGTTAAGAGTGTCGAAAATAGTACTCCGATGGGTAAGTTAGATGAGGAAGGGTGATACTCTTGTTCTTCAGGGAGAAGGAGAGTTTAATAGATTTATAGTACATATATTCTTTCTTCATTTTTATTTCCTTATATAGCTATTTGGTATAGATATTTCTCCTATACTTTCTATCTTTCATCATTGTATCAATGTTAGGATCCAGTTTCCTACTACACCTTCAGAAAGGCACATCCTAGACCCACTTTATCTTCTCAGCATAGGTACCTTCCATTTACATCGACAGCCCTTAGTCGATATTCTCATTGGTCAGCGACTGTGCTGATCGGCATTGAGCTCATCAAGCCTATTCGACTTGGTTGGATTTGGACTTTATAATGGATGAGTCCTAGCGTCTTGTTTGCCGTTTGTCTTTAAGAATTACTTGGCTCGCATAGCCTATATAGCTCAATCTAAATTCAAAGATGATGGAGAAAGGATTTCCTACCTACAACATCAAATATGCTGGGGTGAAAGCCGCAAGGGGTGTGATGGAGTTTCGAATCCGATTTGGGCAGTCCAAGCAAGGATTTTTTTGCCAGAAGGAACATCAAGTGCTTACCCATTCCAATGATAAAGCTAGGAAAGTGGTAGGCAGGAAGTATGGAAGCAAGAGTTAGGATTTTATACCTCTAGCTTAAATTTATTTTATATTTACATTTTTCCATAGTATAGGGTAAAATGGATCTCTTAAAACCCGACCCAGTATACTTTCATACAATTTCTTGTAACGATTGAATTTTACTAGTGCGTGGCACATGTAATGTGTGTGCAATTTTGATAAATAAGTATAAAAATAAATAATATTAAAATTAATATCATAATATGTATGTTGTTTAAATAGTTAGAATGTTCTTAATAAAATTCAAGATCTTGGATTTAAATTTTACTCATACCTTTGAATAATATTTTTTTTATTTTAGAATAGAAAAATTTGTCACGTGACAGAAGGAGAAGCTACCATATTATTAAATACCAAGTCATGTGCTCATATATATAACAGTATGGTAGTACAACATGCATCAATTAGTGTACTAACTAGTGTTATGATATTATATTGACCCCACTTATTATACAAATTATAAATATTAAAAAAATTTTAAATTATATTATATCATCAATTAATATATTAATTGATATATATATCACTATTCATAATAGCATAGATAATCCATTTGCTTGGTTAATGCCAATGTCAATTGAAATTATGATAAAGAGAAAACGAGAAAACTTCAAGTGTTGTCCAGATAAAAAGTCACGTGCATTCCAATAAATATAAGGCTTCTTCTTAAGTGTGCAACCCACAAAAGGTGTAAGTGGGTTGCACACCATGTGCCACTCACACAAAAGGTGTAAGTGTAAGGTGTAAGTGTAAGGTATAAGTGTAAGTGGAAGGTATAAATGAAATGTATAAGTTGCACACCATGTGCCACTTACACAAAAGGTGTAAGTGCAAGGTAAAAAAGGTGTAAGTGTAAGGTGTAAGTGAACACAAAAAGGTGTAAGGTGTAAGTTGCACACTATAACATTACCCTAAATATAAATGCTATGACGTAGCAAGCTGAAGTAGGCACTTACGTTTGCCCCAACTCCATTAAAAAGTTAAGGAAAAATTACATTGACACCTTTTGAGGTGTGGTTCAATTACTACTTATCCTTAATGTTTTGAAAATTATATTTTCACTCCTATGATTAATAGTCTCATTTTAAAAATCTCATTTTTATATAAAAGATAACAACTATTAGTAGAAAAATAAAAGAAATTACATTAAAAAAAAAAGAGTAAAGGAAAAGGAAAATAAAATAAAATAAAGCAAAACAAAATAAAAAAAAGAGAAAGTGTATAAGTTCAATATCTTCATTTCGTCTAAATAATTTCAATAACAGGGAAGTTAGTGTAATTTTCCAAACATCAAAGGGTGATATGTATTAAATTCAAATCTCAAGAAGTATAAATATAATTTATCCAAAAGTTAATGGTTCCTCGTTAGTTTAATTTGTGCTCAAAATCACATACAAACAAGGCTATAAATCACCTCTATGCTAATATGATATTTTAACATATGACGGTGGTGTTACATGTACTAATTAATGTATAGAATAATGTTATATGTATCAATTAGTGTACTAATTAATATACCAATTGATAATGTGGTATAATTTAAGAGATTTTTAGTATTTGTAATGTAATTAATAAGTATGGTCAATAATAATGTCATAACTAGTGTTGGTACACTAGTTAGTAGACTAATTGGTGCATGTAGCACTACCGTAATGTATATATTAGTATATTAATTAATATTATGTCATTATTACTGTCCCCACTTATTATAAAAATTGCAAATACCCAAAACTTCTAAAATTATACCGTATCATTTGTTAGTATACTAGTTAATACATTAATTAATACATATAACATTATTCAATATACAATCAATATATAAATAAGGCATAGTTTGGAGGGAAAAAAAAATACAAAATGGTAAAAAATTAAACCTCATTAATAAAAGGTTGTATTATATATATCAATTAATAATTTTTTATAAGTATTTATTCAACTAAAAAAAATTATTCTTAAGCACATTAAATTTTTTCACTTCACAATAAATTAAAAAAATAATAAAATTATTTAAATAATAGGTTCCCAAATGGGCACAATACAACCTTAGCTCATACTAGTGAAAAAAATTAACAACTCAATAGTCTTTGACAATAATTGATGTACTAATCTCTAATATAAGAATGTATAAGTGTAAACCAATTAGTTATTAATTATTATTATTATTATTATTTTTGAAATGGGTGTTTTGATAAATCCAAATGGAATAGTATATTGATTTCAAAATTTTTTTTTTTTTTAATCTTTTCCAATAGATAAAGAGAATTTTATTACTAATAGACTAACTACTTCAAATTGTATTAATTTTTTTAATGATACCTCCTAAACATATTCAAGCGAGTCTATCTTGTATTATCATTTTCCATTTAAATTCCAACTATGGGGACTAATAGGAGCACACTAAAGTAGTTAAAATATAATAATTTAATTTTTATAATTAAAAGGAAAAATATCACATCAGTGGAGTTTTAAAAAAATAATTAGAAATTAGTGTGAACTTTTATAAATATTAATAATTAAAATTGTAATTTTTTTTATGAATATATATATTTTTCCCCTAATACCAACTGTGGTGTAATTATCCATAATTAAAATTCTGAACTAAAATAAAGTTTGAATAAAAAAGATAAATTATAAATACATCTCTAAGACTTTTTTAAAACATGATTTGTTCCATGTGGTTTGAAAATTACATTCAATTTTTTGAAATTTATAATTTCACAATAAATTATTTATTTTATTAATAAATCATTAAGTTAATTAACAATTTTTAATAATGTTAGAAATTTATTTTAATTAATAATTCAAATAATTTTATTATTATATAAGAGAGCAATTAAGAATTTTATTTTTTAATTAATTATGTTAAATAAATTTTTTTAATAAAAAAATATTTATAATTTTTCAAATTTAAACCGAGGGTATTTGAAAATATTATAATTTAATCAAGACTGAATAACGTGAGCACGTGTTCGGCGTTGAGAGCGAGTGGGTCGCACTACGAGTACGGAAGCGAGTGGCAGAGTAATAAGGCTTGCTTTGGCAACTCACGGTTAAGTCATTTTTTTTTACTTTTTAATTTTTTTTTTATCACATTACCTCTCTATTTTTTTTAATATATATTTTAAAAATAAATTAAAAATTAAAAAGGGAGCTTTTTCAATAAATCCATTATCTAAGAGTGTTGTTCCATAAAACCCATAGTGTTTTACAATATTCCATTAGGTCCATTTCATACAGAAAGACCAAAACATTCCTGAACAAAACACGCGCCTTTCTCTCTCTCTTTGAATCTAATAACCGTCTCTCTTCCCCTCTCTATTCTTGCGCAGGAAATCACGCACACAATTGTAATGGCGACTTCTTCAACTCCACACCTTCGTTCTTCTTTTCTTCTTCTCACCCTCCCAAAAGAAAAAAAACGCAAAAAAAAAAAAAAAAAACACCAGAACCAAACCCATCTTCCTCCAGCTCCCTAGTTCCTTGCTCCTCAAGGTTGCTTCATTTTTTATATCCAGGAAATATATATATATATAGATGCAGATACATACCCACATATCCAGGAAATATATATATATAGATGCAGATACATACCCACGTTTGCAATTTGTGAATACATTTATGTAATTTTTTTTATCGTTTTTCTTGCCTGCCATGTGTTTGTCTTATTGCGCCTTAAACTGTTTGAACTGGGTTTTTAATTATTTTCTTTATTTGTTAAGGAATCTATATGTATATTTATATTTTGAAGTTGAAAAAGCTTCTTATTATTTAATTTTGATTAAGAATTCAGTTATTTTATCTGGGTTTTTGGTTGTTATTCAATGCTGTGAACATTCACATGGTTTCAATGTAAACATTCACATTGTGACATCAATGTTGGACTTGTTTGTGTCATTAGGTGTAGTTTGGTGCTGTTGGTTCCCCCCTTTGATTTTTAGCAAATTATAACATAATGTGATCAACCATGTAAACATTCACATTGCCCTGTAACTATTGTAGTTTTCAGAATTTATTTGGCACACATGGATGATGTGAACTTGCACATTAGTGTTCCTTACTGGGTAAACTTACAGTAGTAGACACTGATATGAACATTGACATCATGTGAATGGTCACATTAATGTCAGAACCCCCAAACTTCACTTAACACTGTGATGCATTATGATGTAAATATTCACATTGCGCCATCAATGTCCAAGTTGTTTGTGTCATTGGGTGTAGTTTGGTGCTGTTGGTTCCCCCATTTGATATTTAGCAAATTATAACATAATGTGATCACCCAGGTTAACATTCACATTGGCTAGTAACTGTTGTCTTTTTCTGAAATTATTTTGCAAACATGGATGATGTGAACATTCACATTAATGTAAATATTCACATTGTGACATCAATCTCCAAGTTGTTTGTTGTTATTGGGTGTTGTTTGGCGCTGTTGGTTCCCCCCTTTGATCTTTAGCAAATTATAACGTAATGTGATCACCCATGTGAATATTTACATTGCCTTGTAACTGTTGTCGTTTTCGGTATTTATTTTGCAAACATGGATGATGTGAACATTCACATTAGTGTTGATTACTGGGTACACACTGATATGAACATTGACATCATGTGAATGGTTACATTAATGTCAGAACCCCCAAACTTCACTCAACACTGTGATGCATTATTATGTAAATATTCACATTGTGCCATCAATGTCCAAGTTGTTTGTGTCATTGGGTGTGTAGTTTGGTGCTGTTGGTTCCCCCATTTGATATTTAGCAAATTATAACATAATGTGATCACCCAGGTTAACATTCACATTGGCTAGTAACTGTTGTCATCTTCTGAAATTATTTTGCAAACATGGATGATGTGAACATTCACATTAATGTAAATATTCACGTTGTGACATCAATCTCCAAGTTGTTTGTGTTATTGGGTGTTGTTTGGTGCTGTTGGTTTCCCCCTTTGATCTTTAGCAAATTATAACGTAATGTGATCACCCATGTGAATATTTACATTGCCTTGTAACTGTTGTCGTTTTCGGTATTTATTTTGCAAACATGGATGATGTGAACATTCACATTAGTGTTGATTACTGGGTACACACTGATATGAACATTGACATCATGTGAATGGTTACATTAATGTCAGAACCCCCAAACTTCACTCAACACTGTGATGCATTATTATGTAAATATTCACATTGTGCCATCAATGTCCAAGTTGTTTGTGTCATTGGGTGTAGTTTGGTGATGTTGGTTCCCCCCTTTGATTTTTAGCAAATTATAACATAATGTGATCACCCAGGTTAACATTCACATTGGCTAGTAACTGTTGTCATTTTCTGAAATTATTTTGCAAACATGGATGATGTGAACATTCACATTAATGTAAATATTCACATTGTGACATCAATCTCCAAGTTGTTTGTGTTATTGGGTGTTGTTTGGTGCTGTTGGTTCCCCCCTTTGATCTTTAACAAATTATAACGTAATGTGATCACCCATGTGAATATTATGTAATATTTGAAATTGGATGTATGCCTATGTTGGTTGGTGCCTAATATGAAATTTAATTGTTGGCAGAGGGACTACATCATAGCTTTGGTGCACAACATTGGACCATCATCACCATTATGGACCAACTTATCAAGCCAAAATATTTCGAAAACAATCATATCAATGGACATCTGTCCTCAGCAAGCACCAAATTCGTAAGCCTAAAATCGATTTCTACACATGTTCCACACCCATTACCCACCTAAATTTCAAAATCTAACAACAAGTTCGCATTTTCAGGGTGGATTGCGGGCCTGCAGTTTGTTACATCATGAGGACGCATGTATACCGTGAAGACATTGTTGCCAGCCTAGCACGCTATGAATGGTGCCAAATAAGAGACTCATTAGTACACCTTTCCCTGAACCACAGAAAGACAGTGCAATGTGAAAACCTATATGTCACGACCCAAACCCGGCCCTATGGGTTTAGCACCGTAACTGGCCAGTAATCCGTGATTACCAAAGGCCTGCTTAACAATCAATCAATATAACAGAGTTCAGGGCCTGGCGGAAGCCAAAACAATAAATGAATAGTGTCCAATGAGCTGTGACAATCTGTATGCCAAAAACATTTTTCATTCATACATGCATAAGACAGTACAGTACAATATGGCATACACAATATACATATCCATAACAGTCGATAAAACCGGGGCCTAACCCCTTGGACGGTACAGTAAACAGTCTATACAGTGATCTCACAATAGTACAAAACAGTGAGACAGTCAGGGGAAATACAAAAGACCCCAAAGCCATAGCATGGCAACTAGGAACCTCGCTGTGAGGCACACAGGCTGGCTGGACAAAACTGGGGACCAATCCCACGCTCCTAGCTCCGGTCAGGCTGCTGAGAACCTACATATATATATAAACAGTGAGCTAAAGCCCAATGAATAACATAATGTGTAAAGGGGTTATGAATGAATGTCCTTACAATAATGAAATCAATTCATTTAACAGTATTTCGATCTTTCAGTCAATCAATAGTTCAATCAATCAGTCTTTCAATCAATCAGTCATATGTGGTACATCCATTAGCCTATAAACAATAGGTCCAAAAGGACCGGGCCTTGACAGACCCAACAATAGTGATGGCCATCAATCAATAACAATATGGTTCCACGAGGAAACCGACAGAGCTCTGTATCAGTCAATAACAATGGGTGCTAAGGATGCCACAATACAATTCGAAATACAGGACATACATTCATTCAATAAACAATATCAGTTCAATAAACATTTCAGTTCAGTATTCAAAAGATAATCATTTTGAACATATCTTTACACAATCTGTTACTCACAGAGATTGGGCTATTAGCAGCTAGAGCGTGTCCCCGAGAGCCAACCCTAAGCAATTAAACAGTTGAACACACACTAAGTTTAACAGTTGGGGAAGTACAATGATTAACTTCCTAATATGCCTCGGTGTGTTCTATGTCTAAATCCTCATTAAGATGTCTTAAACTAGGCCTAAGAATGCCTAGGATGAGATGAGGATGCAAAATTACACTTGGAAGGCATTTTTCAAAAGTTGCTGAAAATAGGCACCTCGCTCGAGCGAGCCTTCCTTCGCTCGAGCGAGCTGCATGAACAGTGAAAGTACTGGTTGCTCAATTTTTACGCGCGATGGTCGCTCGATGCTCGCTCGAGCGAGCTGGCAAAACCAAAGGGCTCGCTCGAGCGAGGAATCCTTCGCTCGAGCTAGGAAGCAAAATCTGGGATTTCCAGATTTGTCTCCCAAGTTCGAACCAAGTATTCAAACACTCAAATCTCATCCTCTTGGCCCCAAATTCTGGAAAAACACATTCAACTCAATGTATTACAAGTTTCAAAAGCTATTTTGTACATGCAAGGGCCAAGGGTTGATCAATTGAAGCCAATTTCAAACCATTTTCAAGAATATTTTCAAAATGTGAGATGCATGATCTTTACACCAAAATCAATCTTTAAATCTTGCTCCAAGGAGCTCAATAGCTGGAAAACAAACTGAAATCATGGTCTTAACATGAAAATAAGCTTGCATGCACCAATGGACCATGGATTCAACTTCAAAATCAACAAATTCAACATGCATGCAACATTTCTAGCATGAATCAACTCCTTAGCACTAAAACATGATTTAATCCTACAATGGAACATGAATCATGCAAGATGAGGCTCAAGAACAACAAAAAGATGATGATTTCTCTTACCTAAGTCTTGTACTTCAAAAATAAAGGTCCAATTCTTGTAATACACACTTCAATCTTCAAGTTCACCAAGGTGTAGTCAAAATCTCTCTCAATTTCTAAGCATGCAAGATGAAATCACTCAAGATGAACTCTCTCTCTCTAGAATTCGGTTATGAGCAAGAATAGGGGCTGTCAATGTAGATTAAGTGTATAGGTTCTAAGATTAAACAAATGGCCACCCAATGGCGGTTTCGTAATTAAGTGGAACTTGGCAATTAACTTATTTTAATGTAGTTTAATCATTCCTAATCAATTTTCAGATAATTATATCATTAAATCACAAATATTCTAATGATCACAAAACACTAAACGGTTTCTAAATCGGCCGCCGATAAGGCCTTCAATTAGCAATTTAAACATATAAATGCAAACAGTTAATCAGTCAATCAAACAATGTAATATGCAATTCAATAGGCAAACTCATTCAATTTCAAATTTCACTTTCAATCGATCTATTCAATACTTCAATTAATTCGATAATCAATCATTATCAATTCAATTTGGCGATAATCAGTATATAATCCGATAATCATTAACGAGGGTCGTTACAGTCTCCCCTCCTTATAATGAGTTTAGTCCTCTAAACTCGAGTTACCTTCATTCTGAAAGAAAGCAGGATCCAATGGGAACAAATCAGGATATCTTCTTAACATATCATCTTCCCTTTCCCAAGTGGCATACACACCACCATGATTCTGCCAATCAACTTTCACTAACGGAATCTCTTTGTTCCTCAGTTTCTTGATCCGTCTGTTTACAATCTGTATGGGCCGTTCCTCATAAGTGTAGTCATCACTCAACACTATCCGAGTAGGCTCAATCACATGAAACGGATCTCGAAGATAGTCTCTCAACATCGAAATGTGGAAGACATTATGCATATGCTCCATTTCAGGAGGAAGTGCAACTTGATACGCCACCGGATTGATTTTCTCAATAATCTCATACGGTCCGACATATCTCGGCGCTAACTTGCCTTTGACTCCAAAACGAGTCTGGCCTTTCATTGGTGTCACTTTCACAAACACGTGATCACCCACTTCATACTCTCTATCCCGTCTTCTGACATCTGCATAACTTTTCTGTCTACTTTGTGCAGTTTTCAGTCTCTGCTGTATCAGTTTCACTTTCTCAGTCGTTTCATATACAATCTCGGGCCCAATCAAAGGCCCATCTCCAACTTCTGCCCAGCAAATTGGAGATCTACACTTTCTGCCATACAATGCCTCGAAAGGCGCCATACCAATACTCGAGTGGTAGCTGTTGTTGTAGGCGAATTCAGCCAACGGTAAATGACTTTCCCAATTTCCCTGAAAATCAAGGACACACATTCTCAATAGATCCTCCAAAGTCTGAATGGTCCTTTCTGACTGTCCATCCGTCTGAGGATGATAGGCACTACTCAGCCTCAATTCAGTACCCAATGCAGTTTGTAGGCTCTGCCAAAACCTCGATGTGAACTTTGAATCCCTGTCAGAAACAATAGATACAGGCACTCCATGCAATCTCACAATTTCATCAATATAGATCACAACTAATTTGTCTGCATTATAAACTGTCTTGACAGGTAGGAAATGTGCAGATTTAGTCAGTCTATCAACAATAACCCAAATAGAGTCCATACCTTTCTTGGAGCGCGGTAATCCAACGATAAAATCCATCATGATATGCTCCCATTTCCACTCGGGTATGGATAAGGGTTGCAGTAATCCAGCAGGTCGTTGATGTTCCACTTTGACTTGTTGGCAGTGAAGACATTTGGACACAAAGTCGGCAATTTCCTTCTTCATTCCTGGCCACCAAAAATTCTGTTTCAGATCTTGGTACATTTTCGTATTTCCCGGGTGGATAGACAATTTGGAATTGTGGCCTTCTTGCAGAATTCTTCTTTTCAATTCACTGTCATTCGGTACACACAGTCTATCTTGAAATTTCAATACATTGTTCTCGAATTTGTAACCCGGTCTCGGCTTAGACTCTCTTTCTTCGATGATCTTTTTCAAAGAGTCATCCAGTTGCTGTTTCTCTTTAACTTCCTCAATCAAGGCTGGTTGAGCAGTAATGGCAGCTATTGTTCCACTTTGTTCTCTCAGGACAACTTCAATTTCAGATTTTTCAAGATCATACAGCAATTCTTTCTGCCCGGTGAGCAAACAAGCTAAGTTGGCAATTGACTTTCGGCTCAATGCATCGGCAACAGTGTTGGCTTTTCCCGGATGATACAAAATCTGTAAATCATAATCTTTAATCAATTCCAGCCATCTCCGCTGTCTCATATTCAGTTCTTTCTGAGTGAAGAAATATTTCAAACTCTTGTGGTCGGTATACACTTCACATGTTGCCCCATACAAATAGTGACGCCAGATTTTTAAGGCAAATACCACTGCAGCAAGCTCCAAATCATGTGTTGGGTAGTTCTTTTCGTGCGGTCTCAACTGTCGGGAAGCATAAGCAATAACTCTCCCATTCTGCATTAAAACACACCCCAAACCTTTATGAGAAGCATCACTAAATACAGTATACCCATCCGTACCTGAAGGTAAGGTCAGAATCGGTGCAGTCACAAGTCGGGTTTTCAATTCTTGAAATGCCGATTCTCTTTGGTCAGTCCAGTCAAATGATGTCCCCTTCTGAGTCAATTGAGTCAATGGCAAGGCAATTTTGGAGAAGTCTTTAACAAATCTTCTGTAATATCCAGCCAATCCCAAAAAAGCTTCGGACTTCAGTCACATTTGTTGGTCTAGGCCAGTTCACTACAGCTTCAATTTTCTGCGGATCAACAGAAATCCCGTCTTTGCTAACAACATGTCCCAAAAACATCACATGATCAAGCCAAAATTCACATTTAGACAGTTTAGCATACAGTTTCTGTTCTCTTAAAGTCTGTAAGGCAAGTCTCAAATGCTGTTCATGTTCTTCTACAGTTCTAGAATATATCAATATGTCATCAATGAACACCACAATAAAATCATCAAGGTATGGTTTGAAAATTCTGTTCATAAGGTCCATAAATGCAGCTGGGGCATTCGTGACTCCAAATGGCATAACTAAAAATTCATAATGTCCATACCTCGTTCTAAAAGCAGTTTTAGCAATATCTTCCGGTTTTACCTTCAGTTGATGATACCCCGATCTGAGGTCAATTTTGGAAAACACTTGTGCACCCTGTAACTGATCAAATAAGTCATCAATACGCGGTAAGGGATACTTATTCTTTACAGTTACCTTGTTCAATTCACGGTAATCAATGCACAGTCTCAGTGAGCCATCTTTCTTCTTCACAAACAAAACAGGTGCACCCCACGGTGAAGTACTGGGCCTGATAAACTTCTTGTCTAGCAGTTCCTGCAATTGTACTTTCAATTCCTTCAGTTCAGTTGGAGCCATTCTATAGGGAGCTTTGGACACTGGCTGTGTTCCCGGAATCACATCAACTATAAATTCAATCTCCCTGTCAATCAAATCCCCTGGCAGATCGTCTGGAAACACATCTGGGAATTCTCTGACTATAGGAATGCAATTCACATCAGTGTTAACACTGTCAGTAGACACAGTCAATATAGAACAGAAATACCCTTTACACCCCTTTCTAATAAGTTTCATGGCTTTCACAGATGAAATCAAGTACGGGGGAGGTACTACTCCAGCTCCACTAAATACAAATTCAGGCAAACCAGGTGGACGGAAAACAACTTGCTTAGTCACACAGTCAATACTAGCATGATATTTTTGTAACCAGTCCATCCCCAATATCACATCAAAATGATCAATATTCAGTGGCAGTAAATCAATAAACAGATGCATATCCCCAACAATAATTTCACAAGCAGGATACATATAAGCACATGTCATGGATCCCCCAACAGGTGATGATACAGCTAGCAGATAATTCATGGGTTCTAAGGGTCTATTCAATTTTCTCGAAAAAGCATACGACACATAAGAATGTGTAGACCCCGAATCAATCAATACATATGCATTCTGAGTACAAATAGAGAGGATACCTGACACAACAGTCTCAGTGTTTTGCACGTCTCCCGGTACTAGGGCGAACACTCGGCCCTGTCTCATAGGCTCTTTCCCGGTAGCTTTGGAGTTCGGTTTTGGTGTTGCAGTTGATGCTGCTGCGCTTGGTGCAGCTTTGCTACTTGGTTGCGGGTTAGAGGGGCAGTCTTTAATCCTGTGGCCCACCTTGCCACACTTGAAACAAGCTCCAGAAAGCTGATAGCAAACCCCTTTATGTTTGTTGCCACACACAGAGCAAGGTGGAGTGAACCCACTCCCTTGGCTGGGGCTAGACATTGACCCCGTATTCTGTTTCTTATTCGATGAGCTATGCTTGCCTTTCTTAAACTTGAACCCTTGCCTTTTGCCTTGCCACTCCGTTGTTGGTGTTTCAGACTGTTTCACAGCTGCAATATTCGATTCGGCCATTAATGCCCGATCAAGAACACCCACAAATGTTGGCATTTTCAAAACATTGATTCGGTCCAGTATAGCAACATTAAGGCCACCTTCAAACCTCCTGGCCTTCTTATAGTCGGTATCTACCATGTGTGGTGCATACCTGGCAAGTTCAGTGAATTTCTTTTCATATTCGGCAACAGACATTTTGCCCTGTTTCAATTGCTCAAACTCAGTCACCTTTCTGTCTCTGATGCACTGGGGAAAGTACTTTTCAAAGAAGGACTCCTTGAACTGAGCCCAAGTCATGATAGCATTTGCATCACGAGTCAACATCCACCACCTTCTTGCTTCTTCCTGTAAGGTGAAGGTTGCTAACAATACCTTGTTGGCTTCGGAACACGGAAATACTTCAAACAACTTTTCTGTTTCAAGAACCCACGCTTCAGCCTGTAGCGGTTCTAAGCCTCCCTGAAAGGACGGCGGTTTCAGTTTGCTGAACTTATGAGTCAATGCAATAATATCCTCCTCATTAGCATTCACATTCTGTACATTCTGTTCCGGTTGCACCGGGGGAGGAGGAGGAGGTGGGGGCTGTGGATTCTGTTGCTGTTGATCTAGCCTTTCAATTATCAGTCCCATCATTAGTTCAAGTCTGGCCATTCTGGCCTCAGTTGATGAAGACCCAGGTTCATTTGCAGTTGTGTTATCCATTTCACTATAAACAGCTATGACAGTTATAGCAATTATAACATAAGCAGTTATACACTTAATCAGTTTAGTCTTTTTAGCATATAATCAATCAATCATAAGCACACATTTTTCATGTTAATGCAATGTCCTAATCACTTTTCTAGGACACTCTATAGCTCATTTGAACACGTGTGTGCGGTATAACTCGTGGTTAAGTATCGCTCTGATACCACTCTGTCACGACCCAAACCCGGCCCTATGGGTTTAGCACCGTAACTGGCCAGTAATCCGTGATTACCAAAGGCCTGCTTAACAATCAATCAATATAACAGAGTTCAGGGCCTGGCGGAAGCCAAAACAATAAATGAATAGTGTCCAATGAGCTGTGACAATCTGTATGCCAAAAACATTTTTCATTCATACATGCATAAGACAGTACAGTACAATATGGCATACACAATATACATATCCATAACAGTCGATAAAACCGGGGCCTAACCCCTTGGACGGTACAGTAAACAGTCTATACAGTGATCTCACAATAGTACAAAACAGTGAGACAGTCAGGGGAAATACAAAAGACCCCAAAGCCATAGCATGGCAACTAGGAACCTCGCTGTGAGGCACACAGGCTGGCTGGACAAAACTGGGGACCAATCCCACGCTCCTAGCTCCGGTCAGGCTGCTGAGAACCTACATATATATATAAACAGTGAGCTAAAGCCCAATGAATAACATAATGTGTAAAGGGGTTATGAATGAATGTCCTTACAATAATGAAATCAATTCATTTAACAGTATTTCGATCTTTCAGTCAATCAATAGTTCAATCAATCAGTCTTTCAATCAATCAGTCATATGTGGTACATCCATTAGCCTATAAACAATAGGTCCAAAAGGACCGGGCCTTGACAGACCCAACAATAGTGATGGCCATCAATCAATAACAATATGGTTCCACGAGGAAACCGACAGAGCTCTGTATCAGTCAATAACAATGGGTGCTAAGGATGCCACAATACAATTCGAAATACAGGACATACATTCATTCAATAAACAATATCAGTTCAATAAACATTTCAGTTCAGTATTCAAAAGATAATCATTTTGAACATATCTTTACACAATCTGTTACTCACAGAGATTGGGCTATTAGCAGCTAGAGCGTGTCCCCGAGAGCCAACCCTAAACAATTAAACAGTTGAACACACACTAAGTTTAACAGTTGGGGAAGTACAATGATTAACTTCCTAATATGCCTCGGTGTGTTCTATGTCTAAATCCTCATTAAGATGTCTTAAACTAGGCCTAAGAATGCTTAGGATGAGATGAGGATGCAAAATTACACTTGGAAGGCATTTTTCAAAAGTTGCTGAAAATAGGCACCTCGCTCGAGCGAGCCTTCCTTCGCTCGAGCGAGCTGCATGAACAGTGAAAGTACTGGTTGCTCAATTTTTACGCGCGATGGTCGCTCGATGCTCGCTCGAGCGAGCTGGCAAAACCAAAGGGCTCGCTCGAGCGAGGAATCCTTCGCTCGAGCTAGGAAGCAAAATCTGGGATTTCCAGATTTGTCTCCCAAGTTCGAACCAAGTATTCAAACACTCAAATCTCATCCTCTTGGCCCCAAATTCTGGAAAAACACATTCAACTCAATGTATTACAAGTTTCAAAAGCTATTTTGTACATGCAAGGGCCAAGGGTTGATCAATTGAAGCCAATTTCAAACCATTTTCAAGAATATTTTCAAAATGTGAGATGCATGATCTTTACACCAAAATCAATCTTTAAATCTTGCTCCAAGGAGCTCAATAGCTGGAAAACAAACTGAAATCATGGTCTTAACATGAAAATAAGCTTGCATGCACCAATGGACCATGGATTCAACTTCAAAATCAACAAATTCAACATGCATGCAACATTTCTAGCATGAATCAACTCCTTAGCACTAAAACATGATTTAATCCTACAATGGAACATGAATCATGCAAGATGAGGCTCAAGAACAACAAAAAGATGATGATTTCTCTTACCTAAGTCTTGTACTTCAAAAATAAAGGTCCAATTCTTGTAATACACACTTCAATCTTCAAGTTCACCAAGGTGTAGTCAAAATCTCTCTCAATTTCTAAGCATGCAAGATGAAATCACTCAAGATGAACTCTCTCTCTCTAGAATTCGGTTATGAGCAAGAATAGGGGCTGTCAATGTAGATTAAGTGTATAGGTTCTAAGATTAAACAAATGGCCACCCAATGGCGGTTTCGTAATTAAGTGGAACTTGGCAATTAACTTATTTTAATGTAGTTTAATCATTCCTAATCAATTTTCAGATAATTATATCATTAAATCACAAATATTCTAATGATCACAAAACACTAAACGGTTTCTAAATCGGCCGCCGATAAGGCCTTCAATTAGCAATTTAAACATATAAATGCAAACAGTTAATCAGTCAATCAAACAATGTAATATGCAATTCAATAGGCAAACTCATTCAATTTCAAATTTCACTTTCAATCGATCTATTCAATACTTCAATTAATTCGATAATCAATCATTATCAATTCAATTTGGCGATAATCAGTATATAATCCGATAATCATTAACGAGGGTCGTTACACTATAGGTGGGGGTTGTCCACCTATCACTGTTACCCAAATCTGTTATCCACATTTAAGACAATTTAGTGTCAATAGATTTTTCATATTGGAGCAGACTAGCTTAATTGTAAATCAAGTCTATATCACTGCTTGTACAAATATTTTTCATTCAATATATGTATATGCATTTTCAGGCCTACTTTGCGTTGGTCATGCACATTGAGATTGTATTTTTTTTTTTTTGAATGCACATGACATGATGTGAATGTTCACATCATAGAATGATCATGCACTTTCTTCTGTTTTAAACCATACTACATGAATGTGAATATTGCTTAAAGTGTTCAAGTAACACAATATGGCAGGTGTGCGTATGATATTTCTTAACACAAGTCAATATACACATCTAATAATTTGATGATGTGAATATTCACATCATAACTTCTGATTATGCGAATGGCAACAACGATGTCATGAATATTCACATCTTATGAGTTGATGATGTGAATGGTTACATTGATGTAAACATTCATGTCATCTACTTCGATGCTGTTAACAGTAACAACAATGTGAACATTCCCAACACAGAAATGTTTGAAAGATCAACAATGTGAACATTCACATAATGTGATTATATTACACCAGTGTTAATGTTAACATCATGCATTCATCCAAAACACAACCAACATAAATGTCAGATTGGTACCATAAAAAAGTGAAAATAAAACACAAATCAAATACTGGGTACACACTGATATGAACATTGACATCATGTGAATGTTCACATTCCAATGTTGTTCAATGCTGTGAAGCATACAAGTACAGTTCAAGTGTTAAATCCATAATTCACATTAAACAAGATGTGAATATTCACATCCACACAAAAGCCTCATTAAACAAACATCAAAGTAAAAGTGAGACCATCTACATTCTTCACATGATATGAACACGATGTAAACATTTACATTGACACATATACTCTGAATTATAGAAGATCCACATTCATTACTAATCTCATGACCTCTCCTCCAAAGGACCATGATGTAAACATTCACATTGATCCATATAATTTCCATTATATCACTCAGACAGAGCCTTCTTACGCAAAACTTAAAGTAAAATGCAAATATCGACATTCTTCACATAATACTAACAGGATGTAAACATTCACATTGTTCCACACACTCTGAATTATAACATTCACATTGTTCCACACACTCTGAATTATAGAATATCCACATTCATCACTAATCTGATGACCTCCCCTCCACAGGACCACGAAGTAAACATTCACATTGATCCATTTAATCTCAATTATATCACTCACGCAGAGCCTCATTAAGCAAAACTTGAAGTAAAATGCAAACATCGACATCCTTCACGTAATACTAAGACGATGTAAACATTCATATTGTTCCACATACTGTGAATTATAGAGGATCCACATTCATCACTAATCTGATGACCTCTCCTCCACATGACCACGATGTAAACATTCACATTGATCCATATAATCACAATTATATCACTCAAACATAGCCTCATTAAACAAACATCAAAATAAAATGCAACCATTGACATTCTTCACGTAATACTAACATGATGTAAACATTCACATCGTTTAATATACTCTGCATTATATCTACTGTGAATTATAGAGGATCCACATTCATCACTAATCTGATGACCTCCCCTCCACATGACCACGATGTAAACATTCACATTGATCCATATAATCACAATTATATCACTCAGACATAGCCTCATTAAACAAACATCAAAATAAAATGCAACCATTGACATTATTCACGTAATACTAACATGATGTAAACATTTACATTGTTCAATATACTCTGCATTATATCGCTCACACAGAGCCTCCTTATGCATACATCAAAGTAAAAGGAATATTAGAACATTCAACATATATCTGAATGACCTCCCCTCCAATGACCATGTATGATGCATGTAATTGAGAAAACAGAGCATCCAATCAATATCAATCCAAGAACAAAGCATCTGATCTATCCTACAAATCAAAACAAAAAGTGAATATGTATTCATAACTAAAATGATTCTAACCTTAATCAGGCAAACCTACAGTCGTGCAGAAACTCAAAAACAACTGCTTCAAGGCAGTTTTACTCCAGAAAATGACAGTCGTGCAGTCGTCCTCTTCACTTGAAAATCACCATACCAGACAAGAACAACAACAATCGAACCCTAGCACATCAAAGCCTCAGAACGATAGAACGACAGCATGCAAGATAGAAACGAATCAATTTGAATTAGAAATAAAGAAACTACCAAAACTGAATACCAAAATCACAGGAACGTGTTTTACGTATTGACACAGTGTATATATATATAAGGGCATAATAGTCCACGTATAAATATGAAATTAAAAAAATGGACTTTATGGAATAAGCAGAAAACTATATGGGACTCATTGGGATATTATTTTTCTTTGTGGACTTATTGGGATAAAACATCTCTAGATGAGATTTATCAATAAATTTCTCAATTAAAAAAATCAATTTTTAGTATATTTTCCAAAACAAGCCTAGTTCTCAATTTTTGTATGAGTGGTCCTCACCAGTGTTGTAATTGGTAGAAACAATATGATCCATTATTTTGTAAAGTAAATTACATTTTATCTTTTTTTTTTATTTTTTATGTTTGATCATATTTTTACTTTGGCCTTAAATTTTTTTTTTCTATTTTAGCCTTACATGTTTCAAGTTTTTTTTTTTAAATTTATTTTTAAATTAATTTTTGTTCAAAATTAGATAAAAAAATGTTAAATTAACTATCACATAATATAAAAAAGTATTTTATTATATTAGAGTTTGGATTTATATAAGATGTGTGAATTATACATAATAAAATATTTTTATATTATATGACTATCAATGTATTATTTTTTGTTTAATTTTAGACAAAATTAATTTTTGAAATAAATTTAAAAAAATTAAAACATAAAAGATGAATATGGAAAAAAATAAATTTAAAAGGATTAAAGTGAAAAAATAGTAAACATAAAACGCGGGTGAAAAAAGGATTAAAGTGATAATCTAATTTGCAAGGATTAAAGTGATAATCTAATTTAAACATAAATTTAAAAGGATTAAAGTGATAATCTAATTTGCCCATTTTGTAATAGGGTATAGATTAGTGTTTGGGGATTGGAGGGTGGAATAATTTTAGCCGTTGTTGCCTCAAACGCGGGTGAAAAAAGCAACAGATGACTTGCGGTGGGTGTCCCTGTTGTGTGCGTGTGGGAGTGTGTGGGTGTGTGTGTGTGTTGGATGGTTGGTTTTTATTCTCCGTCCCTCTTCGTTTGTGGAGAGGAGAGAACGTTTCCACCTCTCTCTCTCTCTCTCTCTCTCTCTCTGCATTTCATTATCATCGGCGACGAGGCTTGAATTCGGTGCAGAAGAAGAACGAGGTCGGTGATGCGAGTTCCGGCGGCGGAGGTGGAGATGGTGGTGGTGGGAGATTGGTGAGATTATGGAGGTTTCTCTCTCATGGAATTCGACGCCGGAATTCCGATGTCCCAAGCCGCTGTCACCGACGCTCCTTCTTCCTTGTCTCCGCCTTTGGATGAAGGTCAGGTTCAAATGTAGGACTGCAATTCAGTTTACGACCTTTTTCAGCTTTGAATTCGTCTCTCTCTCTCTCTCTCTCTCTCTCTCTCTTCTTGCTGGTTAATTTGGGATTGATCACTGAAGAATCTGATCGCGTTTGGATGTTTTCGATATTACTGTTTTGATTTAAGTTAAAACGAATTTGTATTCAGCTGTCTTTTATTCCAATGCTTTTGCATCCAAATATTGCTTTTCTATTCCTTTCAATTTTTTTTTATTATTTTCCTTTTGTTTTGATAATGATTGATTTCTGTTTCAAAATTCTAGCCTTCTTATGTATTGGAAATACCTTTTTGTTTTTTTCACAAAAAAATTTCACACACACACACACACGAGAGAGAGAGAGAGAGAGAGAGAGAGAGAGAGAGAGAGAAATGATGTTGCATTGGTAGTTTCGAAGATTTAGGGAAGCATGAGTCATGGGTTCATTGATCTGTTCATGTTTTCTTTGTTCTCTGTTTGTTTGGCATGATTGTTATGTTGATGGCTTGTATGGTATTGTTGTTATCATTTTGTCCTTTTAGTTGTCATTTAGGTAACAATGAATTTTTGCCAGTTTCAGTTTGGCTTCTGGAAATAGTGTGAAAAAGAAAAAAGAAAGAAAAAGATTGAAAGTGGCTTTCCTTTATTCATATTTTTAATCATTCACTTTCCTTTTTTGTCATTTTTCAATTTTTTGTAAATTGTAAGAACCCATGGTGGTGTTAATATCTATTTTTCTTCTCCTTTGCTTTCCCCAGCTGAGTTCCTATTTGAAATAGAATGGCAGCTTCATTTCAAATGTACAAATGTATAAATAGCACATTTTTCAAGATTGTATTAAAGGAACTGCATAGTTAGAATATTTATTCTAGAGCAATATTACACGAACCTACATTTTCTTACTCATACTTAAGGTAGTGAGACATTACTGAATATAAATGGAACCAACTCTTATTTATGTGGGATAAGAAAAAGTGGTGAGAAGAACTTGTTTCTGTAGCAGTTTTCTTTATTTTAATAATAAATCAAAGCTTGTTACTTGAACTATGTTGTTCACATGAATGAAGTTCCTAACTGATTACTCTTAATTATATTTCAGATACACTGTGGCAAATGAACTTGAGGTCGAGTGAAATAATGGAATCCGGACCTTATCCTATGCGTGAAGGGGAGCTGGACTGTTCTTATTACATCAGAACTGGCCTATGCAGATTTGGTGCGGCATGCCGATTTAACCATCCTCCTAATAGGAAACTGGTAAAAGCCACTGATAGATCGGAAAACTTTAGAATTTAGAATTTGTTAATGCATAGTTAAAATAGTTTTTGTAAATTGCTGACCAGGTTTTTAGATATATATATATATATTGAGATCTCTGTTTTATCATTGTACAATCTCACAACTTGTAGTTGAATTGTTGTTGCTCGGTGATATACATGCTTTTAGTCTTATTTTATGAAGCCTTAACTTGCTTTTCATAGATATATAGAATTGTTAAAGAGTTTGAATTTCATAAATCAATGGATTTTTTTTTTTTTGGGTTGTTAAAAGTAACTAACCATAGTCTTATCCTAATGAATGACTTGGATATACTCAGTGTTTTTTTTAGTCTCATGTGCCATCAAGATTTATCTTGACATATTACTGCTATTTTTTTTTTCCCTTTCCAATTGACTGTTCAATCAGATTCTATTGAATTCCAGGCTATTGCCACTTCAAGGATGAAGGGGGAGTTCCCAGAAAGAATAGGACAGCCTGAATGTCAGGTATGCATTCATCTTCCATTTTCTCCCATTAAAAAAAAAAAAAAAAAAAAAAAAATGCCAGCGGTTTTGTTATGTACTTTGTAAAGTACCAAATGTACTGTAGGATAAAGTATATTACTCCCTCCGTCCCAAAATATTAGTCCCTTATTCTATTTTTCATTGTCCCAAAATATTAGTCCCTCTTCAAAAAATCAAGTACAAAAGTAATATAAATTTCCTATTTTGCCCTTCTTTTAAATTAATAAACAACATAAAAAGTATAATTATGACATTGATATTCCAAAAAAATGTACTATCAAAAGGATAATTTTGGAAAATTAACTTTTTTCAAATGCAATAATTGTACTACCAAAAAAAGTTGGATTCCCCAAAAGGGACCATTATTTTTGGGACGGAGGGAGTACTTTCTTTGAATAGTAACATTATGCCATAAGAAATTATTCTACGTTATCTTATCCTCAAACTACACAATGATGTGAGGTTATAATGTCATGAGCTAAACAGATTTTTAGATGTGTTCAGAGCATATGTTTATTATTTGATGCATTTTTTTTCTATGCATTTTAGCATGGATAGTGGCTGGTCTACATTTGTGTCTAGGTATATGAACTCTTTTTACTGAAAGACTATAGCTGATCACTGGCATTAAGATCCTAACACTTATGTTTTCTCCCTGATATTGGACCGTCCCTATTAATGACTCGATGCTTTTATGGCATTTGTCATATTCGAAGCCCTGCTGCATTGAGGGAAAATAGCTGTGAATGGGGTGATCTACTTGGTGTATGTTGTGTCCTAATTTTTTTTTGGGGTCAGTCTGTTATTGCAACAAAAAGCCACTACATAGAATCCATATGTCGTTTAAAACTCATCTCTGCTGGTTTACTAACCCATTGTCATGTCCAATTGGATTTAATAGTAGGATGGTTTCTAGAGCAGGGCATGAAATATTTCTTGCATCATGTTGAAAGAATTATTGTAATTTAATTGGACGATTTTGTGACCGTAGGATTATATGATATATGTTAGTTTTGTTTGATAAAGCTGTTTGTCATTGTGGCCATGTCTCTCCAACTCAGTTTTGAACCGTTCAAGAGAAGCTCCTTGTCTGATATTTGAAATTGTTAGGTTCTTGTATTGAGTGGCAGATATTTTTTGATAACTGGACCGTCCTAGTTGATTTAGATATATCTATACATTGTTTAGATGTCTTGATTGATGGATTCTTTGGTCTGGTAGCTAATATAAAATTCATTTGTTTTTAGGTGAGTGGTTGCAATCAATGTAATGTGTTGCAGATACGTTTTATTTTCTTGTTCTTCTTTTGGTTGAACAGTTGAACTTACTAGGGTTGAAACAACCCATATGTTAATGGGACTGTTCTAGTTGCTATCTTTGCTATGTTTGCACCCAAGAAGCAATTCCAACATTGAGATGCATCGTGGAAGCAAGGGAGAATATTGCTCCTGAATATGTCCATGGATGAGAGAGAGCTAGCCACTGTGAACCATCAACAACTTATAGAGAGCAGAGAAAAGATTCCATTCAAACGACCCGCCAAGCAGATACCCGTTCAATGTTCAATTATTTGGTCCAAATATCTTGTGAAATCATTAGAGATTCATCCTTCTCATAAATGTTAACTAGGAACTTAGGCATCTGCTCATAAATTTACTAGACTAAAGTCTTTATTGTGCAAATAATATCAAGTTCTTATGACTAGAAAATTCAGAGAAAAAGCTCAATAGTATATAGGAAACCTGCATATTAGTGCAAAATTGTGATAATTTCCTATATTTGTTCACTTTGGTTCAAATTCCATCATGTCATTTTCCATCCTCTTCTCAACCACTGAATTTGACTAGCTCTTTGCCATCAAAACCTAGGGAGGTTAAAAGTACTAAGATTTGGAGAGGCAGTACTTGCGTAAAACAACTATGCAGGGAGGTAAGATTAAAATATATTTCCTATTTCCTATGAGATTCCATCCACTGCTCTAGTGCTTCATCAACGTCCATTTAACAAGCCATCACAAAATGTCCTTAGATGTGTTATGGCCAGCAGGGAAAACATATTGACCAGCCATCTGTTATTAATTATAGATTGGAGACTTCTGGCTTGTATTTCCCCCCTGTTTTTTTCGATATGAATTATTCTCTTAAGTATCAGAACACCAAACTGTTACTTTCGCTGGCTGCAGTATTTGTTCTGTCTGAAAATGAACATAGATGTGTTTTGGTTTGGTTTATGTAGTGTCTCGCACTTTTGTCCTATCCCTCAAATTTTGCTTGTTAATTGCCCTTGTTAATTGTTTTGGATTGGTCACTGCAAACCATTTACCTTTTATATTCCAAGGCAAATCTTTCAACTATGGCAATTTTTAGTTTCCTCTTTTAATGTCAATCACCAAGTATTACAATCAAGGCACATTCTTTCATAATAAAAACCTAATAATACTCTTTCAATCATTCTATCAAGATTAACGTATTCATTTATCTCAACCATCCAAAACATACATTAAAGTTCATATAAAGAGATGAGCACCAAGATTTATTGTGATTTGGCACACCCTTGTGCCCATGTTCATTCCAGGCCTACCTTGTTAGCGTTCTCTACTAAGTCAAATGGGTTTTCCTAGGTTAACCCAAACCCTTTATGGCAATAGGTTTTCCCTAGAACAACCTAAAACCTTTGGCTCGTTTGTTTGGCTCCATAGGATGGAGGAGATTAAGAGTACGGTGAGATTGAGTGAGGAGATTATTAGTATGGTGGTATTAGGTTGGAGATGTAGGATAAAATGTGTTTGTTTGTAAGCCACCAGATTAGTAATATTAGAGATAGTATTAATATTTATAATTAATATTTTTTAATTTTTAGTATTTTTTAATGTTATAATTATTTTTTTCTTGTACTTTTTAAGTTCACTTAATTTAGAAACACTTAAAAAATATAAATTTTGCATAAAAATTATTTAAAAATTCACTAAATATAAAATAAAAAAAAATCATAAGTTTTTAGTAGTTATTAAAAAAATTAAATATTTCTTTTACAGATGAATTATTTGAAAAAAGGCATAAATTAACCACAATATAAATATAACCACCACCACTATAAACAGTGCTCCACCAAAAAAGCATGGGCTAAAGTCCAAATAGTTTTTGAAACACTAATCCCATGGGACTCATTTCTCAATCCCATGTCTGTACCAGCTGTGCTAGTCAGTGGGTTTGTGAATCCAATTGGATTATCAATCCGGTTGTTATTTTCGCAACCAAACATGCTATGAATGGGACCCACATCAATCTTAGTCTAGTCCTACCATTGATGCGGGAAAACAAACATGACCTTACATTAAGAAATACAAGAATAAGGTTTTCTTGGCTTGGCTCAACCCAAAACCAACAACTACTAAGCACAATCCTAATCAAACATTTATACAAGCAGCTTACCAATACCCTCTTAGTGTCATTGTGTGAGACCGAAAGCCTCTTATTGACTCTATGAGACTACGAGTGTATGTATGATAGCTCAAGTGTATACCCAAAATATTACAATTAGAAGAGAAAAAAATACCTCAAGCTTCCTCTCACTTAGACAAGGATGGAATCCTGATGTGATTTAAGAAGTATAGAGAGTGCATAAGTTCTCACTTCTCACTTCAGCTATTTCTCATCAATCTTACCAAAATGGGCACATTTGGTATTTATATAGCATATTATATTGGCTAGTTAATGATTATGTTTTTTAATTTTACCCAACCATGGTTGACCATCAATCACTATGGTCAACCATACTGTACTAAGGCCTTTTGGTCTCTTGGGACTTCCACTGTAGTTGACCACATGCAACGGGATGGTTGACCATCCTGTGGGTCTTTGTCAGACTTCTCTCTGAACCATCCTATGGTTGACCACACTCCTCAGCATGGTTGACCAAGTTGACAAACATTGGTTTACTAAGCACTGTCTATCCTATCTTGATCTCCGCCCCATCCAAAGCCTTCTTTACACCGATGAAGTTCTTCCATAACATTCCTTTGATGCCGGTGAAGATCTCCTATAGCACTTCAAGCTTCCAAGGTGTTGCAGCCTATCCAATGTGGTTTCCTCATGGTAGTGGCTTGGGTCCCCTAAGGTTGCACATACAAGTAATCAAATTGCCAACCTAATGCTAGTACTCACACTAACACGGTTTTCTCTAAGAATTAGTTTAGGTTCAGTGATTGTTCCTGACGCATTCTGTTTAGAGCTTGAATTCAGCTTCTATTGGTTGAATGTTGTGTAGCATCATGTTATAATTCTCAACATTTTCTCTTCCCTTATATTTTCATAGGAACTCAGTTCTTCATTTTAAAAATGTTTTCTTCTATGTTTATTTTTTTCTTTCTTTCTTTCTCCCCAGTACTACTTGAAGACTGCAACTTGCAAGTTTGGAGCGACATGCAAGTTTCATCATCCTAGAGACAAGGCCGGGATTGCTGGAAGAGTTCCCCTAAATATTTTAGGCTATCCACATCGTCCGGTTTGCATTCACTAGTTTACTTTCTCTCATTTCCCTAAATTTAATTCGATGATTTGATACTAACTGTTCATCAATCTGCTGCACATACGGGGCAAAATATATGCTTTTATTTTTGTTCGTTTCTTATTCCTTTCTAATGTACTATATTGGTTGAATGATGATCTATGGCATGAACACAGATATGACAGACAGCCATTTAATTTGTTCATGCTAAATTTATGAATTCTGAGACAGAAAGTAGGACATGGACTTCACAAGGACACAGGAATTAGCTAATCCATTTTTTGTTGTTGTGTTATTTTATTTGAGGAAGCAATAATTTCATTAACTAAAGATTCAACGTCCGTGCTTCTAATATTCTACGGTCATACATTCTTCAGAATTTATACATCAAGCTATAATGCATGTTCTTGTTAAAGACAAGTACATCAATTATATGTGCGAATCAATTTATCATATTAATAAGTAATAGAAAGCAGCCAAACATATATATAGTTTGTTGATTTAAAATACTGAATAAGGAAGACTATTTTTTTTCATATTTTCTTCTAAAGAAATACACCCATCTAGGTATTTATAGAAATTCAAACAGTGTCCTGACATCTTTATGCTATGTCAGACCCATTTAATTGCATCTTTGGTAGAGAGATCCAAGATTGAATATTTATTTTGAGGTTTTGGGCACCCAATTTGTGTATAGATATGGCAGGGCCATACTGCCATATGGGTATGTCCCACATTTCTGACATGGTCAATGTTAAATTCCATACTTCCTCTTATTTTTTTTGATCGGCTCCATACTTCCTCTTAGGTTGGATGAAGATGAAGTTCCATGCTTATTTTATTTTATTATATTTTTTTGTATTTGCTTGCAGAATGAAACTGAGTGTGCATATTACTTGAGGACTGGGCAATGCAAATTTGGGAGCACTTGTAAATTCCACCATCCTCAACCATCTAATATGATGGTCTCACTGCGTGGTTCTCCTGTTTATCCTACAGTTCATTCTCCAACAACTCCTGGTCAGCAATCATATCCTGGAGGAATAACAAACTGGCCTTTATCAAGAGCTTCATTTATTCCCAGCCCACGGTGGCAAGGCCCTTCAAGTTATGCTCCTCTGATTTTACCTCAGGGTGTTATGTCAGTCCCAGGCTACACATACAGTGTAAGCTTTTCATTCTTTGTCTTCAGAGATGCGATAACATTCATTGAGCCTGCTTGTTTATATTGAAATTTTGAGGGAAAATGCTTCCTTCAATAAGATCCATGGGTCTCCATGGGAGGAAGTTCAATAAAGTATGACTTCTAGTTGCTGCTGTGATTACTTGTAATGTAAACCATTAGGGTAAAAAACTTGACAAAGAAAAAAGGCTTTTTGTTGTGGTTGGTGGTAATGTAATACTGTACTTCTCTCTCTCTCTCTTTTTTTTTAAGAAAGGTACTTCTCTTAGACACTAATAAAATGCTCTTCTATAGAAACACTTTCACAGTCATGCTTGAGCTATTTTAAGAAGCATATTAGATTTTCTTTTTGTCTAAAAGCAAGATTGTGGTAATTCCTTTTCTTATTGCTGATTTGACTTTTATTCAAATGTTGATTACCTTTCACTCAAGTGGGTCTTTTTTGTTTTCATTGAATGATATGTTATGTTGAGCTTATCCATTCAATGGAGATGTCTACATTGAGTACATAGCCCCTAGGAGCATGTTTGACTAATTTTTCCTTTGCTGATACTTCAAATAACCTTTAAGATAATCATAGACAAGATTTGCTAGAGCCTTTGAAAGCTGGACAAAAAATAAAATTCAATTTAACGTGCAAAATATGAGATGAAATGGGATTCCCATAAACTGGATTATTGGAAACCCTTGAATCTTTTTCTTAGATGCGCAAGAAGCAAGGAACTAAATTTCATTATGTTTTCATTGAAACTGCTATAATTTTTAATGTGAGTCAAGGAAAAACATGTTCTCTGAAGATCGAGAGTTCTGCCAACTGCAATTCTGCTTACTGAGAGATTCCTTTTCCAGGGTCATCCAAGTTCAGTTTCAACTTCCGAGAGCCAGCAGCAAACAGCAGGAAACAATCAAATTTATGGAACTTCATGCCAGAGTGAAGCTGCAAATGCTGGATCTCAAGGGACACTTTCTCCATATCGTTCTGGTTCCATACCTGTAGGATATTATGCATTGCAGAGGGAGAATGTTTTCCCTGAGAGACCTGGCCAGCCTGATTGCCAGTTTTACATGAAGACTGGAGACTGCAAGTTTGGTGCAGTTTGTAGATTCCATCATCCCAGAGAAAGACTACTGCCCGCTCCAGACTGTGTCTTGAGTCCAATTGGCCTTCCACTACGTCCGGTGAGTTTAATTCTCATTGTTCAATCTGATCTCTTAATTCGTTTTTAGTACCTCATGCTAAGCAAGTAGCCATTTAGGGCGTGTTTGGTATCATTTTTTTTTTTTTTTTAAAGAAAAGACAAAAACTGACATGAAAAACTTGTTTGGCCAACTGTTTTTGGGAATTTTATTTTAAAAACCTCATTTTTAGGAAACTTTTTTAAGTTTTTTTTTTTGAATTTCCGAAAACTAGCTTCACATAAACATGCAAAAGGATGGGTGTTTTCAAAATTTTCATTTTTCCCCATAAACATGAAAACGAAAAACAGAAAAGATAAAAATGATTCCAAACTGGTTCTGACTCTCTCATCTTAGTTTTGAAGTATTCTTAGTTCAGGTGCTTTGATCATTTTTACAAATCAGGATATAAATTAAAAAATAAAAAATAAAAAGGAAAAGAGAGAATCAGAAGTCACACTGAAGCTTGTTTTTTGTTTGATCCTTGCTAATGCCGAGTTAAAAGGTATGCAAACAGACGAAAGCCTATGATGTTGATAGGGAATCAGGATGACTTGGTAGGAGGACAAATAAATAGTGAATAAGTGGCCAGGGAAAGGTGGGTGGGATTGTTGTTGATATGGTAAACGTAAATGGACTATACGAATGTAAGCTAAATGCATTGAAGAACGACTATAATTTGTTACATAATGGAGGTTTTGTATTAGTACTTACTAAAGTTGAGTAAGCCTCTCTTTATATTCTACAGGGTGAGCCCCTGTGCATTTTTTATTCTCGTTATGGTATCTGCAAATTTGGTCCAAGTTGCAAATTTGATCACCCTATGGGAGTGTTCACATACAACCTCGCTGCGTCATCTTCAGCTCATGCCCCAGTTGTTCGACGTTTGTTGGGATCATCCTCCGGAGCTGGTGCATTAGCTTTGTCCTCAGAAGGGCTTGTTGATGCAGGCTCAGCAAAGCCCAGGCGACTTTCACTGTCAGAATCAAGACAGATGCCTTCTGGTGCTGATAACATTGACACAGAGGGATGAATGCTCCCTCAGAAAATGGGATGAGTGCTCCCTTTTCAAAATGTTTTGAAGGATAAGCCAGAATCGTTTGTAAATTCGTTTCCCATTGCTGGAGATGGACAGAGTTCATGTTAAAAGTTGAACCTGTTCTTCTGAAAAATGCATTCAGTTGACAGGCTTGGCTCCTCTGAACTTCACTTTGCTGCATTGTATAAATCTGCAAATATTGTTGCATTTGGTGAACCCAATGCGAACATCTCACCTGTTCTAAAAGCCCATCTTTCTGGTATACTTGAATCGGCTTTTTTCTTTTTTTCTTGTAAACCATTTTTGCAATTGTTTATGACTTTTGATATGGCTTTCCCACGGCCTTTTTCATGGTCACCATGGCTTATAATCCTTAAACAGTCTCCTGCTTCTATTTGTTATGGTTGGACTTGTTCTACCTTGCCTGCATGTATGTACACTACTAATGTTTGTTCTTCTTCTTATTGCTGCCATCGTCATTGTTGTTTTGCTGCTTCACCTGCAACTTTTATTGGCTTGATTTGTGTGAGAAACCTTCCAATTACACATTTTCATCTGTTTTCTGTAATTAAAATTTACACATAGGTTTTTGAAGGCTCTTGAGTTCACCGACATAACCTCTAACCCAATCAGAAATGGACTTACAGAACTTCATGTCAGGCCATTGAAACATAAATATCAGGGGCAACAGAATGAAATAGAACTGAATTCATCTTCTCATCGGGTGACTTTCCTTGGAACACCTGAAGCTGATCTTTATTTCATGTTGCTTACCTCTCTTCACTGCAATTTTTGAGTTGCTTGCTGCAGCCAAATCTGGAAACATGTATGCTGCCAGGAGGATGGTTTAAAAATATTATGTTGCGAAGTATAAAGATTTTGACACTGGTCTTTGCAGGAATCTTTGTGAAGTACCGGACAGCTTGTGGAATGTTCAGCTCATTTTGGCAGCTGTGCCAGTCTTCTGTGGCATATATCCATGAAGTAATTGTGACAGGTATGTGTGAACATGAAAATTAGGTCCTTTTATTCTAGAGTAATGATATACAGGCATAAAATTCATGCAAATTTTTTCATACAGAATGATGTGTCTTAATGTTGATCGTTCTTTTTAAAACAAATCGCCCATGAAGATGAGTTTTATTTAAAAAAATGGCATTGACACATCATTCTTGTGTTGTTTCTTTGTATGGATTTTCTGAATGAATAGAGTTTTCCTTTGTTCTACTTAAATTGAATAAGACAGACCTTTATGATATTTTGATGAAACCCTGACTTCATTCATGAATCATGGTAGAAGGAAACTAGGTTTTTATTGAATGTGCTTTTGCAGTTTCTTGCAGCTTTAATGGTAAGTGGTTGTAAATGTGCTTGTATAAGTGGATTTTTATATATGTGGGACCTTTTGTCTTTACTTTGAATGCAGAAAATTGCCTATTTAACTATGAGCTTTCGGTTTTAAATATGCAGTTTGATCAAATGGGTTTGAGATTTTATTTTGATCCACACCGATCACTTCCCCGCTCTAAAAAAAAATATTCTTGTTTTCTGTTTCTCTCTAAACCTTATTCTTCATAAATACATACATAATTGTGATGATCTAGTTTCTGTGTCGTATATAGTGAGTTTGAGGCCTCTCATTTTGTTACCACCTCTCTACAAACTAGCTGTGTCAGAAAATAGATGAGTCCAAAAATAAAAAGGAAAAAAAAAACAAAGAAAATAATAGTAGTGTTTCCTGAATGTAATTTACAGTGTCTTATTGGCATGATTACTAGTTCATATGAATTCTCTAGTGTGACAGGCCTGTCTTTCAGTTGCTCAAGTGGTGCAGTCACTCTGTATCATCACTCCATTTCTTTGACTGCAGGGGGTTCACTCTGTCATTTGTTTTTGTTTGTTTGTTTGTTTGTTTGTTTTTTTTTTTTTTTCACTTGTCTTTTCCTGAGTCATCCGAGGATATTTTGTGGACTGTATCTTAGGTTTCAACCTTTATTAGGAACATTTGTAGAACTCTAGCATTTTTAGCGTTTTACAACCTACTACTATAATTTGGTTTCTCACCTATAGACACGAGTTACAAGAAGATTTTGTTAGACATTCAATAATTGCATTAGTGACTAGACTAAAAATCTAATAGTAGTTCATTATTGAATTTATGATGCTTGAAGTTTTACGTAATTTGCCAGGAGGACCAAGCAGTTCATATTATATCTAGATAACTTGTGGTATTTTAAGCTGGTATCTTCAACTTGTTTGTTATAAAAGTTGTCAATCTTTGGTTTGTCAAATTCTTTCTTTTTGCTTTCATAATTGAACTTGAAATCATGGTGTATGACATATTTGCCTAGCTTTGAGTATTGAATGCTTCGCATCTCTCATTTCTTCTCTCTTTATTCTTTACCTAGAAATGCATTTGATGCTCATTGATTCCTTTGCATAGGTAGTCTCTTGAATAATTGGTGTCTCACTGAGCCTGTTTTGTGCATTTTCTTGCAAACTGTAAGTTAAAAATTAGAAAGTAAAAAGTAAATGCATCCCTCTCATAGGTTGGCTTATCAATAGCAAATTATTTTTAAATCTTATTTAAGTTATTTTTGCCTTATAAGTTGTAAGTAGAAATTATTTCAAACACGTTGACAGATTCTCAGCTTCAAGCAGGGCCGTTAATTATTTTGATTATTACACTGTACACATAATGAGACTACTTTTGCTTTTTTGCCTTATTGTCCGAATGTAAACTCTTGACCACTCAGCACTGTAAAATGTGTGTGTGTTTTGTTCCCTGTTCTAGTTCATCCAGTTATTGTAGTACTAGGATTTTCTGTTGTCTATAATATTCTTCTTAGCCTCATTATTGTTCTATAGTGCTATTCTTTTAAAAACACTTGAATTTCTGATAAGTTTCTATTCAACATTTTGAAAAAATAAAAACTAATATTTACTATGTTTGGATATTGAATTTTAAAAATAAAAATAAAATACTTATTTTATTGTATTTTTCTGTTTACCAAGCATATGGGACAAATACATGGGCTTGCAAAATTCACTTTTGTCTCATCCATGTTGAACCCAAGTCTTGGCTCTTGAATCAAGTAGAGCACACTACATGTTTTGAACTTTCAAGAACTACTAGTGGTGAGTGTGGCACACGAAAAGCGCCCAAAGCACACATGCATTAATTAGTGTATCAATACTAGTTATGATATTATTATTGACCAAATTCATTATACAAATTATAAATATTAAAAATCTCTTAAATTATGTCACATCATCAATTGGTACACTAGTTAGTATACTAATTGATGTATATAGTATTATTTTTAAAATAAATGTGAGATTTTATTGATTGCTATTTGTTTTTATTTATTTATTTACTTTATTTATTTTTGTAAAAATAGGAGGCAATAAAGAATAGACATAAGAGTAAAATAAGAAATTAGAGTGTGAATCAATTTTTGAAATTTTAGTTGCCATCTCATTTGTGGAAAATTCTTCCCCAACAATTCTCACAAATGAGTTGGGAAGACAGAATGCATGTAAGGAGAGTTTTGAGAAAACATTAGAATGTTGGTCAACTTTTCAAATGTTGTTTGCCATGTCATTCAGGAAGATTTGGAGGGGGGGGGGGGGTGATAAATTATGTAGATGAATTATTATTTTTAAATAGTATATGTCTAAGTTATCCAAAGGAGGTAAGAAAATTTATACATTTATATATTACTAAAAAATGAGGTTTTAAAAATAAGAGTTCTGAGAAGTTAAATTATATATTTTTCAATTTTTTTATATATTGAAAAATAGTATAAAACATCTATTAGAACATATTCAATTTTTGTGTTAAAAAAAAAAAAAATATCTTTGCCAAGACTTTTAAACACTTCAAATTTATGAGTAAAAACTATCGGTCTCAACTCAATTAAAAAAAAAAAAAAACCTCAATTTAGAATAAATAACCTATTTGAATAGTTTATATTTCAAAATTCAAGGTGCTATCAGTGAATAAAAAATAAAAAAAATCATTCATTTCCTACTTTATATAAAATCTTAAGTTAAACTTCACATTTTACAACATTTTTATAAAGCATATGTACGGCTTTCTTAACTTTTTTTCACAACATTTCATAACATAAATTACAAAATGTCATAAATTGTCTTACTATAAAATATCATTACTTTTCTGACAAAAAAATATCATAGTTATTCCATTCGCAACTTGAGGGTGAACACCATATATTCATTATTCCATTCGCAACTTGAGGGTGAACACCATATATTCATTATTCTAGCTTTCTCACAAAGTGACATAACACAATATAAATATTTATAATTTTTATCACAAAAAATCATAACTTTCCTATAATATGCACAATTTTAGGGGTTAATGTTTAGATATTTTACTCTTTTATTCATGTCATGATAATAAAAAAAATGGGTAAAGTACACTTGGTTTACCCAAAAAATACGGAGTCCCCTTATAGTTTCATTTGCAACACTTAAACTCCTGAATTTCATACCAAAGTACAATTTTGGACAGATATAATAGAAGTTATAAAAAGTATAAATTACTCTCATTTCTTTCTTTAATTTTCTTTTTAATGCCATTACAAACCAGAATATTCTCTCATTTTTCTTTAAATTTTTTGTATTCCTCTTCTTCTTCTTCTTCTTCTTCTTCTTCTTCTTCTTTCTCAACCCATGGCAAACCACACACCTCTTATACCATCATCAAATACATGTCTCTCTCTCTAAAATTTAAACCCAAACAAATACTCATCTCTCCCTCTTTAGAATTTAAACCCAAACAAACACTAATATTTATGTCTTTAGAATTTAGACCCAAACAAACAATCCATAATTGCAAACACCTACCAACCTCATCCCATCACCTCCACTCAACCAACACCCATCACTACCCATTTTCTTCTTGCCACTGCCCACTATCTCCTCTCTCTAATTTTTTTTTCTTTCCTTTTTGCCATGGCTGTTGAATATATATATATATATATATGTATGTATTTATATATTCGTGGGTTGTGTGGAGTCTTTTTTTTTTGCCTAATTTGGCTGGGCAACCATGGTAGTTTCTATGCAAAAAAAAAGAAAAAAAAAAAAAAAATGAAGAAGAAGAAGAAGAAGAAGAAGATAAAGAAAAAAGAAAAAGAAAAAGAAAAGAAGGAAATGACAGAAACTGTTGCTAATGTAGCCAAAGAAAGAATTGATGGGTAGTTTTAATTATGCATATATGATATATATATATACATACATATTAACTGATATATATAATACATATTTACCTATACATAGTGTATATATATGTATGTGTGTGCATGGCTTTAATTTGAAAAAACATTTTGATTATGATCTACAAAATAGAGGCAGTGGGTGTGTGCGTTGAAATTGAAAAATCTTTTTGGGTTGATTCTTTTAGCTAAAAGAAGAGGTACAAGTTGTGAGCTGGTGGAAGAGAAAGAAGAAAAGAAGGAAGAGAAAAAGTGATCTTGTGGTTAACTTTAATTCTTAGGTTGAGCTTGGCTAGCTTGATTTTAATTTATGGTTTAACTTTATTTGATTTTATGGTAGTGCAACATACGCTTTGTTGAAAAATGATTTCGTCCGAAATTGTACTTTGGTACGAAGTTTAGAGATTTAAGTGTTACAAATAAAACAACAGAGGGGCTCCGTATTTTTTGAGTAAATACAGGAGGTTAAAGTGTAATTTACCGTAAAAAAATTAAAAATTTCTATGATATCAGTCCCATTTGGTATAATTTATTGGATTGACTTATAGTTTCGTTTTCTTCTTTTTTGATTTTTACTTTTAAAAAAAATTAAAAATATATACCAAAATATTTGGTATAATTTTTACTTATAGTTTATGATATTAAATAACTTGAAAGAAAAAAACTAATTATAAATAAATACTTTTGACTCATAATTTCTGATTATCTATTTTAAACCTAAGATAAGACAAATTGCACTAAACAAGCTTGTTATCCAATTTGTCTATTAATTTAAAAAAATTTAAAAATTTAAAATAATTAATATTACAAGTGTCAAAATCTTATCGGGTCAAACCTTTCACTATATATTTAAAAAAAAAATGAAACGCATATTTTTTAAGATATTACATTTTTTGTACGTATCCATTTCTTATGCTAGAAATCATTGGCTACAAATTTAAAATATTTTTTTTAAATATTACTTCTTCTTTTTTTTTTTTTTTTTTTTTTGTACATATACATTTATTACATTAAAAATCATTGGCAACAAATTTAAATTAAGTATCTGTTCTTTAAGAAAAAATTATTTGTAAATATCCCTTTGTTGTAGCTGATTGAAAAGCCGGATTAATTTTTTTATTAAAATTTAACTGTGAGGATTTAAAATGTTAAATGAATCTTTCTTTATAAATAAATATTGGTAAATAATAAGATAAGGTAAAGAAATCAAATATCTAAACCAAGAGAAGAGAAAAAGAAATATAGTTATCACAAAGAATACAAAGAATAAAGTATAACTTCAAAAAAAAAAAAAAAAAAGGGGAAAAAATAATACTGCAAAAATTTGTTATTTTTTAATATATATTATATATATATATATATATTTATGATAGAGTGGTGTGTATCATAAATTTTCTCAAAACAAATGTTGGTAATTGTAAAACAAGGTAAAAAAATAAAACTAATACAATATCTATACTATATGTAACCAAATGTAGTGGTCTCTTCCAAATTCTCAATCCTAAGATTTCATTAAATTTTTTCTTAGGTGACACATCTATTCTTCTCTCATTCTATTTTTCTATTTTTTCTCTTTTTTTGTATATTTTATTTCACTTTCTAATTTCTTATGTCATTGATATATATAATATCATATAGATAGGATATTTTCAAAATATTTACAGATAAAAGATGAATTTGACTCTAATTCACATTCCTTCATCAAATTTATATCCTACTCAAAGATATTTCAAAAAAAATAAAAAATAAAATAAATTAAACTATAAATCTCAAAACCTGACTTCCACGACAATATAAAATTGAGCAAAAATATTAGTAAACAGAAGGAACTTTGCAGAGAAATTAAACAGGTGATTTAATCAATTATATGCAAGATTTTTCTTATATGAAAAGAAACACATTTTTGAAATCTCATATTATGATTTTTGCTCTGTTTTTTCTTTTGCAAATTTGTTTGTTTGTTTTAGTTTTAGTTTATTTGGTGTATTTAATTTTTTTTCTTTATAATCTAAGTTAGTTGTTGAAATTATAATAATGTAGTAGATGTGCTTATGCCTCCAAATTTATTATTCATTTTTTTTTAAATTGTACAACTACAAGAAAAAATTAACAATGGTAACGACGGGCTAAAAGAGCAAAACAAAGAATGATTTTTGTGATGCAGTTAGAGTTCATACATTTTTTTTAAGAAAAAATATACCAATTGAGAAGAATATTTGGAATACATTCACGAATTTGGAAGAAGTTTTGTTCAATCTCATTTATTTATTTTTATTATATTTTCTTCTTCAATTATATTAATTTACGTGTTTGATTTTGTTGTAATATATAAGGAGGGCACCTGATTTAAATCCAGATGTAACTAAACTTAAATATGTAGTAACTCTACAATATTTTTGCATACATTTTTATTTTTGTATTTGAGATCTTCATGAGTTTAAATTTGTTTATTTGCATATATGTAGTGAGTACACTAATTAAGTGGGATTAAGTTTTTAAATGATGAGTTTCTCTTTTGCAATAAAAAGTCCTATGTACAAAGGAACATTTGAAGCACAAGATTGGATCTCAAAATTCTTAATAAATATACAAATAAACTGCTTTGTTTTCAATTCAGAATACTCTTTATATAACGAAAACTAATTGTAGACGGGGTCATTTGGATCCATTCGAGGAACAAAAACTCAATATACATGTTTTTTACTTAATTCTTATTTGATAGTTAATTTCAATTACATTATTGAATGTCATGTAATTTGTATACAGATTAGATTCAATATGTGATACTTCAATAAAAGTTTGGTTAATTTCTTATAAACAAAATTATTATTCAACTATGTTTGTGTTAAAATTATAAACACATTACATGTTAATAATCAAAATTTAAAAACTTAATTTAAATAAATATGTTTTATGTATTTAGACCAAAATCATAGGTAAGAATTTCTTTTGTATGATTATAGAATTTTATATTCATGTGTCATTGCGAAGGAAATATTCATGCCATCCACGTTCTATGCTTAAGACTTTTTATTTAAAAGAAATGATTATATTATCATATAACCTAAATTAAAAATAAAATTAAGTAAGATGTTTAAAAAAAAGTGATGCTATTTTTATTTATTTATTTATTTAGTAGCTTCAAAATACAAAGGTTGTTGAAATTTATAGGTTATAGACACAAAACAAAACCAAAAATAAAAAATAAAAAAAATAGAAAGGTGATCCTTATATTTATTTATTAATTAAATAGCTTTAGAATACAACAACCGTTAAAAATTATAGATAGTAAACACAAAAATAGAGTTAAAATTTGTATAATAAGATTACATAAATGCTTATTTTTTAAGTATACAAAATTTAAAATTTAAAAAATTATAGGTGACATTTAACTCTCATATAATTTTTAATTTACTACCTCAGTTCTTATTTTTTTATTTTTTTTATTTAGAAATTTTAAAAAATTATCGTGGCATTTCACTCTTATCTAATTTTTAAGGATAAATTACAAACACCCTCCCTGAGGTTTACTTAAATTACAAATTACCCCTTGTAGTTCTAGAAATTACATTATGCCCCCTAAGGTTTCTAATTTCATAATAAATAGGTCATTTTATTAATAAATCATCAAGTTAATTAACAGTTTTAATAATATTAAAATTTTATTTCAATTAATAATTCAGATAATTTTATTATTGTTTAGGTGAACAGTTAGAAATTTTACTTTTTCAATTAATTCTGTTAAATAAAAAAAATCTGACACGGAGGTATTTGTAATTTTCCAAACCATAGAGGGTAATTTATATTTTAAGTAAACCTCAGGAGGTGTATTTGTAATTTACCCAATTTTTAAACTTCTACTCTCTCCAGTTCTTCTATTATTAGAGTTATATTAGTTTTTTTTTTTATCAAGTTTATTTTATTTTATTTTTGAATTTTAAATTTCAACTTGATTTTTTTCCAATCTTCATTTGATATTTACTAAATTTCTCTCCGCCCAATTTTTCTAGGATTTATCTAAGTTTCTCTTTCTATATGCTTATAATTTATCTTTAAATTTACACTTGATTTTTTTTAATCTTTATCTTATATTTATAGGGTCCACTCTTGCTCTTGATTTTTAATTAAATTTATTCTTTTTTCTATGATTTATTTGATTTTCGCTTTCTATATTCTTATAGTTTATCTTCAAATTCAAACTTCATTTATTTTTATCTTTATCTTGTATTTGTAGAATGTCATTCTTACCTTTCCTTTTTAGTTGATATCAATCAAATCTATTATTTAAGTACTTGTTTGCACCCATTTTTTGTAATTCTTTTGTCGACGGGGAGTGAAAAGTAGCTTATGACATCTGGCAAAGAAGTTTGAAGATGTTTTACTTACTGGGCCAAAGTATGTGCAATGTGGTGAAGGCAGTCAGTGGATCAGTTACAAGCAGTTAAATGATGGGTCAATTTTCAAAAGACATTTAGTGCTTGTAAATGGCAAGATGACCTATCAATATGGGTCAATAATTCATGAGGAATACATAGCAGTGCTTGTGAAGATCATTCTTGCCTTAGAAAGAAAAGGGCAATGAACCATAAATTGTTTTTTGTCGATTGTGGCCTGTCGACTATGGCCAAATTTAGTCTAATTGATTGTGGCTTGTCAACTATGGCCAAATCTAATTTTATTAATTGTGGCCTGTGAATTTTGATCTGTTGATTTGAACCCTAGATTATTTTTAATATAAAGTTATGGACATATATATTTATATTTTATATTATTATTATCATTATTGTTTTTGTTTGTTTTATTATAATGCAGGTTGTTTGTACCTATTTTCTAAAGTTGTATGTTGACAGAAGTTTGGTGGTGATCTTGGCAAGTCATGGGTTTCAAGTTGAAGTGTGTGGGGGGTAGAAAAAGGGAGTTGGAATGAGCAGTTAAGGAAATGGCTAGAAAGAAGGAAATAATCTTTGAAAGAGCAAAAGAAAGTGGCTAAAAAGATGAGAACACATGGACTCAAATGGGTAAAGAAATTACCTACGGCAGTTGTTGAGCAATGGAAATCGTGGACAAAAGCCTATAAATAGGCTCAAGGAGGAAGCAAGAGAGTACATCAAACAACAATCAAAAAGCTAGTTTTAGACTTAGCATAATTTAGGAGTAGTTTCTCTTTCGAAATAGGAGTAGTTCATTACGGTACTCTGTAAATTTCTGTGATCTTTAGTAGTTTCACTTTTAAAATTACTTGTTGTTTGCTTCATTTACTTTATAACTTTCAGTTGTTCCAAAGAAGTGCTCATTCTTTTGAGGCATTTAAACCAATTCTACAATTGTTTGATTGTTTAGTCAAAATTTTTGTTTAATTCCTGTCGACTGGGACTCGATTGGGACTTAACATAATTTTTACTAACAATACCTATCTAAATTAATATCATGGTATTTATTTATTAATTTTTAACATATTTAGCATTATTTATCACATTTTGTTACTTGCTTGTGCATAGCACGGATTGTCGCTAGTATAATTGTATAAGGTTGTATTTAAATCC
>CM069903.1:185157601-185179415 GCA_036172215.1 Camellia granthamiana
TCTGATTCCCCTAAAAGATATTTGACTAAAAGAAAATTGTTTGATTAGATACTTAGAATAAAATTGCAGGATAAATTTATTGATAAACAAGCATAAATATTTAAACAAGTAGAAATAGAAACAACTTAAAGGTTTCCTATGTTGGTTTTTTCTATTCTTCATCCAAAAACTACTTTCTAAATTAATGCCTTGAGCCTTTTGCTCAATTGCATTGCACAAAATTTAGAAACAAGAAAAGACAAAGATTCCCTACTTCATGTATATGATCCATTAAAGGTTTGCTATGTTGGTATTTTCTATTCTAAAAGAAATTATTGTACGAATGCTATACTTGTGTCAGGAATTTACATTTTGTGATTTTGCAGCTCACTAAGCACAAAAATGCGATTGGAGTAGCTTTGGGTGCTACACTGGGACACACCATCTGTACATCTCTGGCAGTGGTGGGAGGAAGCATGCTTGCATCCAAGATCTCACAGGAAACAGTCGCAGCAGTTGGCGGCTTGCTTTTCTTTGGTTTTTCCTTAGCTTCCCATTTCTATCCTCCTTTGTAACCGATTGAACTATCAGCTAACAACCTCACTCTTAGAATCTCACTGTTCTGATATGTTCACTAGGAAAAGGAAAATTACACTCCATCTGGTTCGACATGATATATTCTTTTGTACAATACAAGCATATGAAAATATGTAAAATGGCTTCCTTTCGATTTCTTTACTGGCCAAATATATTGACGAATGTGAACTTGTGTCTGGTGTCAATTTCTTCTAATTTTTGTTATTTTCAGTTGTCGATAAATGTGAACTTGTTAAGTTTTCATTGTTCCCTACCAAATTGTCATACATGAAATCATGGATTCATGGTACCTAATAAGGTCCTTAATTGCTCTGTTTGGTTAGACAGAAAACGATGTTGGAATGTGGAAGTACTAGAAAGTAAATTGAATGCAAGGAATAGCAAGGTAGTTTAAGAAGTTTTTCTTTTATTTGTGTAAATTATATTTGTAGAAAGCTCAATGTTGGCGAAGTGATAAAGTAGGAAACTATTTAGTGGTGACCAATGTTCAACGCAATAAATAAAATGAAATGAGGTTATTATTTTTTGAAGGAGCTGCTATTTTTATTCGATTTTGTTTTAAATATATTCTTTTTTTGTGTTTATTATACATAATTATTATTTTCCCCTCATTTTGCGCTAAATATACTGTATAATAAGGATAAAGAAAAGAGTGAATTTAGAGAAAAGTGGAGTGAGAATAGTGAATTTTTTTTTTTTGTTGTGTATTTTATATATTTTTTAAAAATGATAACTTAAGAATTAAATAAAAGTTATTATTAATATTTGAATTAGCGGCGAGGGATATCAATGGGATGGAGGAGCTATGTGTGGTTACTTTTGCAATCGCGTAGTATTAAGTTGTTCTCACTTTCTTCCTCTTCTTTCTTTCACCAGAAACATCATCAACCTCACTTCCTCTGAAATTCACCGCTTCCAATCGTATTGTCTGATTCACTCTTCATCATCGTCACTACGCATTGACAACCCACAACCCAGATTGTTGAATTCTTCGGTTGATTTGAATCTGAGGAACGAATTCTCTATCGAGATCATTCATCCTAAACTAATCAAGAACGGTTCTCTTCTACAGCCACGAGATGGAAACTACATTTTGAATCTTTATGTGAAGTCCCGGCATTTGGGTCATGCACAAAGACTGTTCGATGAAATTCCTCACAGAGACGTCCAAACATGGACCATTATGATTTCGGGTTTTGCTCAAAACGGTTCTCATAGAATGGCAGTGGATCTCTTTTCTAAGATGCGTGAACAGAGTGTTGTCCCTAATCACTTCACTTTTTCAAGCATTTTCAAGTGCTGTTCTAGTTTGAACGAGCTTCGAGTGGGTAAATCAATTCATGGGTCGCTACTACGTTATGGGATTGATTTGGATGTCGTGCTGGCAAACTCTATTCTCGATTTTTATGCAAAGTGCGGGTTCTTTGATTATGCAGAAGTGCTATTTGAATCAATGGCTGAAAAAGATACTGTGTCATGGAATATAATGATTGGTGCATATATAAAGATTGGAGAAATGGACAAGTCTATAAATTTGTTCAAACAGTTGCCCTTCAAAGATGTTGCAAGCTGGAATACGATCATAGATGGCCATCTTCGAAATGGGTTTGAAAGAATTGCATTGGATCTTCTCTATCTGATGGTGGAATTTGGATCAGTATTAAACAAAGTCACTTTCTCCATAGCTTTGGTCTTGGTTTCTTCTTTGTCTATACTTGAATTGGGGAGACAAATCCATGGTAGGGTGCTGAGGATTGGAATCCACAATGATGGTTTCTTAAAGAATTCACTGATTGATATGTATTGTAAATGTGGACAGATGGAGAAGGCAGTGGTAGTTTTCCGAAATTCAGCCCTAGATTTCAGAACAAGAAATTCCAAGATTTCTAGTGATGAAGATGAATCTGTTGCTGGATCTATTTCATGGAGTTCAATGGTTACTGGGTATATTCAAAATGGTAGGTTTGAAGATGCTTTGAAACTTTTTAATACTATGGTTTGTGAACACATTGAGGTGGACAAGTTCACCCTCACAAGCATTGTTTCAGCTTGCGGAAACGCTGGGCTTTTGGAGTTTGGTCAACAGATCCATGTCCACATTCTTAAAACCGGGCACAAACCAGATGTTTTCTTGGGTTCATCCATGATCGATATGTACGCAAAATGTGGAAGGTTAGTGGATTCTTGGTCGATTTTCAGACTCACTAATGTTCAGAATGTCGTGTTATGGACTTCAATGATATGTAGCTGCGCTTCACATGGGGAAGGCACGGAGGCCATTCGGCTTTTTGAGTTGATGCTCAATGAGGGGATTAGACCAAATGAAGTGACTTTTGTTGGGGTTTTAACCGCATGCAGTTATGCCGGTTTGTTCAAAGAAGGCTGCAAATATTTTAAGTTAATGAAAGAAGTTTACGGCATCAAGCCTTCAGTTGAGCACTTCACATCCATGGTAGATCTTTTTGGTCGTGCCGATCGGTTGGATATGATAGAGGGTTTTATTTATGAGAACGGTATCTCTCATCTAAGTGCAGTATGGAAATCATTTCTATCTTCTTGCCGAGTTCATAGAAACATTGAGATGGCTAGTTGGGTTTCTGACAAACTACTTGAACTTGAACCGTTTGAAGCCGGACCTTATGTTTTGTTGTCGAACACTTGTGCAACCGGTCTTAGATGGGAAGAGGCAGCTAAATTGAGGGCTTTGATGAAAGAAAGAGGAGTTAGGAAAAGCCCTGGTCAATCTTGGATCCAATTGAAGAACAAAGTCTACACTTTTGTTATGGGAGATAGGTCTCATCCACAGGAATTTGAAATTTATACTTACTTGGACAAGCTAATCAGAAAGCTAAAGGAAATTGGGTATTCGATTGATGTAGATATGGTGATGCAGGATGTAGAAGATGAACAGAAAGAATTGCTTTTAGGGTTCCATAGCGAGAAACTTGCAATTGCTTATGGTCTTCTTAGCACTAGTTCTGGAACACCTATTCGGGTTATGAAGAACCTCCGAGTTTGTACAGACTGTCATAACTTCATCAAGTATACTTCTTATCTTTTAAAGAGGGAAATAATTGTCAGAGATATTCATCGGTTTCACCATTTTAGGGATGGGAAATGTTCTTGTGCAGACTACTGGTGAATAAGACTAGTGACTAGTCTATGCATATGATCTACAAGTTATGAATCATTCTAATATGCCTGATTTGGTTGCCATCACTGAGAGACCAATTGTATTGATCCAAATCTTAGGATTAAGGTGGAGGCTGTCTGGTATCAAATGCTGATGAGATTTTTACAAAACCCACAAACTTCGGTGGTTGATGGTGGTAGTCAATTTTAGGGGAGAGGGATTTTGATGGTTGAGAGTTGCAGGGGAGATGGATTTTGCTTGGGGAAAGAAGAAGAAGATGAAGAAGAAGAAGAAGCAGATGGACCCTTAATTTCCTATGTTTCTCTCTTTGATAGCTCTAATCCTAAAGTGATTCAAGTTGGGTTTGGAGGTAGGACAATGCAGAAACAATGAATCATGGTTGCAGAAGTAGTTCTATGGTTAACGAGAGAGAAAAAGGGATGAGAAGGTGAGAGTGAGAGAGAGAGAGGAATCGTTCCATGGTTGATGAGGGAGGTGTCTGGCTGCTAATGGTGGTGGCCATAGTCGTGGGAATTGTTTCAGCTGGTGGCGAGGAGGTAGCGAGGGGCTGTTGTTGTGGTGGCCATACATGTTGGTCTTGTGCGATATTTATAAATTTAATTAATTTCTATTACTTTATTATATCATCTTGTGATTAATTTAGATCTCAACCACTGTTACATTTTTTGGGCATTATATATATTCTTTTCATGAAGGTTAATGCAGCTTATTTATGTCAAAGAGGGCTTTTTTATTGGTTTTATTTTTTTTTTTAATTGCTTTTTTCGATCTTTCTTTCTTTCTTTCTTTCTTTCTTTTCTTTTCTTTTCTTTTTTTTCTTTTTGGGAGGGGGTTTGTAGAATCTTAAATAAAATTGATGCCATTGGGAGTTGAGTGGGTTTTTTTAAATATTTTTTTGTGAGTGAAAAAATTGAATGAAAATGTCATGTACTATCATAGTGAAGTTTTTCTTTTAAGGTAGTGGTTTATTATAGGGATTTTTATTGATAAATCTCATTTAGAAGTGTTTTAATTTAAGAAATTCATGAAGGAATTTTTTAACATATTTAGTCTCATGTATGTATAGTTTTATTCCATAAAATTCTTTTTCATGATTTACACTATTTTCTTGGACACTTATGCCCTTATATTTAATTTTAATACCTTTATAAATATTTTTTGAACGTTTAGCAATTTTATGATGTGAACATTCATATTTTAAAATTCACATTGGTAGGAATGTAAAATTGGCCTGTGGGCGGCCCGAAACCCGCCCGCGAGCCAGGGCGGACCGGGCCGTTGACAATGTGAATATTCACATTGACATGTTAACATTCACATTGATAAGAGTATAAAATTGGCCAGCGGCCCAAGGCCGGCCCGACCCGGCCCGTTGACAATGTAAATATTCATATTGACATGTTAACACTTACATTGATAAGAGTGTAAAATTGGCCCGTAGCCCGTGGGCGGTCCAAAACCCAACCGCAGCCCGAGGCTGGCTTGGCCCAACCCGTAACAATGTGAATATTCACATTGACATGTTAACATTAATCTTGATAGGAATGTAAAATTTGCCTGCTACCCGAAGCTTGCCCACGGCCCGGGGTAGGACCGGCCCGGCCCGTTGACAATGTGAATATTCACATTGACATATTAAAATGCACATTGATAGGAATGTAGAATTGGCCCACGGCCCGTGGGCTGCCCGAAGCCCGTCCACGGCCCGGGACAGGCTCGTTTGGGTCCGGACCCAAGCATGTCCGAGACCCTAGGTTAGGGCCTAGGTCATCACTTTGAAACCCGGCCCGGCCCATTGGCCCACTTAAGGCCCATTCAAGGCCCAGCCCGCGCCGAGGCGCAATGTATTTTTTTTGTGAAAAATAATAAAATTTTGGTAAAAAAAATTAAAAAGAATTAAAAAAAAATGGCCAGGCCCGCCCAAGCCTGAACTAAGCTCGAGGCTAGGCCCAAGCCCACCGGCCCAACCCGAGACTTGATCCATCGGCCCGTCCAAAACTCGAATACCCTTGTGCCAGGGCTAGGGCCTGGGCCTAATTTTTTGGCCCGTGGGCCGGTCCGACTCGGCCCGGGAAAGGCTCGTTTGGGCCCAGGCTCAAGCCTAGTCCGAGACCCTAGGCTAGGGCCTGAGCCATCACTTTGAAGTCCGGCCCGGCCCATCGGCCCATTCAAGGCTCGGTCCGAGGCCCGGCCCGCGCCGAGGCCTAGTGTCTTTTTTTATGAAAAATAATAAAATTTTGGTAGAAAAAATTAAAAAGAATTAAAAAAAAATGGCCAAGCCAGGCCCGCTCTGGGCCGCCCACGAGTCGTGGGCGGATTTCGGGCAGCCACGAGGCACGGGCTAATTTTACACTCCTATCAATGTGAATGTTAACATGTCAATGTGAATATTCACATCGTCAAAGAGCCGGGTCAAGTCGGACCCGCCCTGGGCCGCTGATCAATTTTATACTCTTATCAATGTGAATGTTAACATGTCAATGTGAATATTCACATTGTCAACAGGCTGGGCCGGTCCCAACCCGGGCTGTCCACGGGCCGTGGGCGGGTTTCGGGCAGCCATGAGGCGTGGGTTAATTTTACACTCCTATCAATGTGAATATTCACATTGTCAACGGGCCGGGCCGGGCTCGCCCCAGGCCCGCGGGCGGGCTTTTGGCCGCCCATGGGCCGCGGGCCAATTTTATACTCTTATCAATGTGAATGTTAACATGTCAATGTGAATATTCACATTGTTAACGGGCCGGACCGGGCCCGCGCCCGGGCCGCCCATGGGCCGCGGGCGGGTTTCGCGCCGCCACGGGACGCAGGCCAATTTTACACTCCTATTAATGTGAATGTTAACATGCCAATATAAATATTCACATTGTCAATGGTCCGGCCCGACTCGAATTTTTTCGGGCACCCACGAGGATTGACATGGGCCGGGCCCCTACACATTGACGATATGAACATTCACATTGACGGTGTGAACATTCACATTAGGGGTATTTTGGTAATTATGTCATCCATAGGACTTATTGAAATATAAGAAAATAATGTGAACTAAATGGAACATAAGTAGATGAAAAGGGTATTTTGGTCTTCTTATCTCAAATAGGACCTAATGGAATAGTCAAAAAGAATATGGGTTTGATGGAATAAAACTCTTAGAAAGTGAATTTATCAAAAAAACTCCCTTTATTATAACCTAATGCAACCTTGAAATTGGTTTAACAGGTACATATATATTGAGGGGCAAAAAATAGTGTAGCATGTATAATTTTTTTTTTTCGATTTTTTTTTTTTTGATTTTCTTTAATGTCACTGATTAAAAGTGTAATTTTAATTTTGCAGGAAAATGTAAATTTATAAAATTATAGGAGACAAGTGCCATTAACCCAAAATGTAATATTATCTTATGTTTGTATTATACATATGAGAAAAGGTTGTTTTCGTATAGATTGAAGGTTGTTAGTAGTACTTGCAGTACTTATTTTTTATTTTGATTATTTAAGTGGTTCATCTTATAAATTCTACATATATTTGTAAAAGAAAAAAAAAAATTAAATTGATCAAACAATCACAAAGATGTAATTATATAATTTTGTCATATTTATTTTTAAAAAATAAATGTAGTCATCTAATTTAAATATTACATCTTTTATTTTTTTAGAGACTTGTATAAAAAAATTAAACCTAAACTATCAATATGTCTTAATAGTTGTATTTAATTCCCAATCAAATCTCATTGAAAATAAGTCTTTATAAAATTATCACTAAAAATAATTTTTTGTGATAATTTTTTACATATGTCGCTAAAAATTAACAATTAATGACTTTTTTTGTCACGATTTTTATAAATTGTCATTAAAATTTGCAATTAATTATTTTTTTTATGACGAATTTTTTAAACTGTTGTTGAAAGTTAAAAATTAATGATATTTTTTGTGACAATTTTTAAACTGTAGCTAAAAATTAACAATTAGTGACGTTTTTTAATAGTGTTTAATTAAAAATGTCATTAGTTCTTACAAGACCTATTAAACAAGTTTACCTATTAGAACCTATACACAAGTCTCAAAAATTAATTTTACTTTATCACTTAAAATTATTGTGGATAGGGACGAAATAAAATAATAATAAAAAAAAATTTAAAGGGCGAATTACACGAACAGTCCCTATAATTTGGCGTTTGTATCACTTTGATTCTTAACTTTTCAATTGTGACACATTTGACCATGAATTTTGAATCTTATTCCAACTAAGGACAATTGAAGATATCATTACTCAATTTCAAGGGCAAAGTCGTCAATTTGATGAAATATAAACTAATTTGACAAAAATAAAGCCAAAAAAATATTTTTTAAATTTTACAAATAATTTTCTATCCACCAAAGATAAAATTAAGTGAAATTGTTAAATCTTTTAGACGTTTAATTTTTATTATGTGTTTAGATGATGATCATGTAATGGGTAATTATTAATCTTTTAAAGTGTAATTGATATATTTAATATATGAAATATTTTTAGTTTTGAATTTTTTGATTTAATGGATTAATTTAATAATGATATCAAAGTTGTAGTTGTATTTGACTTTTGAAAAAATAGGAACTAATTTAATAAAAATAAAAACAACCATTCATTACATGATCATCATCCAAACACATAATAAAAATTAATTTGGTAAAAAAATAAATAAATAGATGTCTAAAAAATTTATTAATTTTACATAATTTTGTCTTTAGTGGGTAGAAATAATTTTTAAAAATTCAAAAATATTTTTTTGATATTTATTTTTGTTAAATTAATTTATATTTTATCAAATTGGCGATTTTACCCTTGAAATTGAGCAATGATATCTTTAATTGTCCTTATTTGAAACAATATTCAAAATTTAGCGTCAAATGTGTCGTAATTGAAAAGTCAAGGACCAAAGTGATACAATGCCTAAACTATAAAGACCGTTAATGTAATTCATCCAATTTTAAAAGGGTAAATTACACTTTGCCCCCCTAAAGTTTCACTCATTTCTCACTTTGGTTTTTTAAGTTTAATTTTTCTCACTTTGACTCTTCATGTTTGCAATCATTTCCACTTTGACCTTTTAAGTTTAATTTTTTTTTTTTTTTTTGGCCCTTCATGTTTGCAATCCATTCCACTTTGGCCCTTCATATTTGCAATCATTCCCACTTTATTCCTAAACTAACTTCCATCTCAAAATCTAACAGAATCTGCTACATCACTAACATATCAGCTCCATGTGTGATGTAAAAAATTTATCAAAAATACAAAAAATAAAAAATAGAAAACAAAAAAATTAGAATTTTTTTTTAGTCTTTAGTGAACTTTTTTTTCAAATTTATTCATGAACATTATTACATTATAGATGCATCTAGATTAGATGCAGCTAAAAAAATAAAAACAAATTTAACTAAAAAAAGAAAAAAATTTACTAAAGGCAAAAAAAATGAAAATATACTGACTTAAACACCTATATTGTCAATTCTGAAATGAAAATTTTAATATCGTTTTTTTTCGTCTTTATTAAACTTTTTTTTTTTTTTAGTTAAATTTGTCTTATTTTTTTAGTTGCATCTAATTTAATAATTTTTATGAATAAATTTGAAAAAAAGTTCACTTAAGACTAAAAAAAATTCTAATTTTTTTATTTTTTGTTTTTTATGTTTTGCATCTTTAGTGAATTTTTTACATCACATATAGAGCTGCTGTGTTAGTGATGTGACAAATTCTGTTACTTTTCTGAATGAAAGTTAGTCTAAGAGTAAAGTGGGAAGGATTATAAACACGAAGGGTTAAAGTGAGAAAAATCAAACTTAAAAGGTTAAAGTGGAGAAGGATTGCAAACATGAAGGATCAAAATAAAAAGAATTATAAACATAAAAGGCTAAAGTAAGAAAAATTAAACTTAAATGATCAAAATAAAAAATAAGTGAAATCTTAAGAGAGACAAAGTGTAATTCACCCATTTTAAAAAGGGAAAATTATTGATAAATCCCATTTAGAAGTGTTTTAACTCAAGAAGTCCATGAAGGAATTTTTTAACCCATTTAGTCCCATATATGTATAGTTTTATTTCATAAAGTCATTTTTCTTGATTTACACTATTTTCTTGGACACTTATGCCCTTATATTTAATTTTGATACCCTTATAAATATTTTTTGAACGGTTAGCAATTTTATGATGTGAACATTCATATTTTAAAATTTACATTGGTAGGAATGTAAAATTGACCCGTGGGCGGCTCGAAACCCGTCTGCGAGTCGGGGCGAGCCCGGCCCGTTGACAATGTGAATATTCACATTGACATGTTAACATTCACATTAATAGGAGTGTAAAATTGGCCAGCGTCCCGTGGTGGCGCGAAACCCGCCGGCGGCCCATGGGCTGGCCCGGTCCAGGCCGTTGACAATGTGAATATTCACGTTGACATGTTAACATTCACATTGATAAGAGTATAAAATTGGTCTGCGGTCCATGGGCGGCCAAAAGCCCGCCCGCGGCCCGAGGCGGGCCCGGCCTGGCCCGTTGACAATGTGAATATTCACATTGACATGTTAACATTCACATTGATAAGAGTATAAAATTGGTCAGCGTTCCGTGGGCGGCCAAAAGCCCACCCGCGGCCCGGGCGGGCCCGGCCCGACCCGTTGACAATGTGAATATTCACATTGATAGGAGTGTAGGATTAGTCCGCGCCCCATGGCTGCCCGAAACCCGCCCACGGCCCGTGGGCGGCCCGGGGTGGGCCCGGCCCGTTGACAATGTGAATATTCACATTGACATGTTAATATTCACATTGATAAGAGTATAAAATTGGCCCGCGCTCCGTGGCTGCTCAAAACCCACCCACGGCCCGTAGAGAGCAAGGGGCGGGCCCGGTCCGGCCTGTTGACAATGTGAATATTCATATTGACATGTTAAAATTCACATTGATAAGAGTATAAAATTGGCCCGTGCCCCGTGGCTGCTCGAAACTCGCCCACAGCCCGTGGGCGACCCGGGGCGGGCCCGGTCCGGCCTATTGACAATGTGAATATTCACATGACATTGATAAGAGTATAAAATTAGCCCGCGACCCATGGGCGGCCAAAAGCCCGCCCGCACCCCGGGGCGGGCCCGGCTCGGCCCGGCCCGTTGACAATGTGAATATTCACATTGACAAGAGTGTAAAATTGGCCCACAGCCCGTGGGGGGCCCGAAGCCCGACCGCAGCCCGATGCGGGCTTGGCCCGACCCGTGACAATGTAAATATTCACATTGACATGTTAACATTAACATTGATAGGAGTGTAAAATTTGCACGCTACCCGAAGCTCGCCCGCGGCCCGGGGTAGGCCCGGCCGGCCCGTTGACAATGTGAATATTCACATTGACATGTTAACATGCACATTGGTAGGAATGTAGAATTGGCCCGCCGCCCGTGGGCTGCTCGAAGCCTGCCCACGGCCTGGAGCAGGCTCGTTTGGGTCCGGCCCCGAGCATGTCCGAGACCCTAGGCTAGGGCCTAGGCCATCACTTTGAAGCCTGGCCTGGCCCATCGGCCCGCTTAAGGCCCATTCAATGCTCGGTCCGAGGCCCAGCCCACCTGAGGCACAATATTTTTTTTTGTGGAAAATAATAAAATTTTGGTATAAAAAATTAAAAAAATTAAAAAAAAATGGCCAGGCCCGCCCAAGCCCGGCCTAAGCTCGAGCCTAGGCCTAGGCCCACCGGCCCGACCCGAGGCTGTTGTCTTCGGGCCGCGGGCCAATTTTACACTCCTATCAATGTGAATGTTAATATGTCAATGTGAATATTCACATTGTCACGGGCCGGGCCCGCCCCGGGTAGCGGGCGAGCTTCGGGCCACCCACGGGCCGTGGGCCAATTTTACACTCCTATCAATGTGAATGTTAATATGTCAATGTGAATATTCACATTGTTACGGGCGGGGCCGGGCTCTCCTCGGGCCGCCCATGGGACGCGAGTTAATTTTACACTCTTATCAATGTGAATGTTAACATGTCAATGTGAATATTCACATTATCAACGGGCAGGCTTCGGGCCGCCCACAGGCCGCGAGCCAATTTTACAGTCCTATCAATGTGAATGTTAATATGTCAATGTGAATATTCACATTGTCACGGGCCGGACCAGGCTCGCCCCGAGCCGCCCACAGGCCGCAGGCTAATTTTACACTCCTATCAATGTGAATGTTAACATGTCAATGTGAATATTCACATTGTACATGAGCCGGGCCCCTACACATTGACGGTGTGAACATTCACATTGACGGTGTGAACATTCACATTAGGGGTATTTTGGTAATTATGTCACCCATAGCACTTATTGAAACATAAGAAAATAATATGAATTAAATAGAACATAAGTAGATGAAAATGGTATTTTGGTCTTCTTATCTCAAATAGGACCTAATGGAATAGTAAAAAAGAATATGAATTAAATGGAACATAAATAATTAAAGATGGATTTATGGAAAAAGCTCCCTTTTAAAAAGTTAAAGGATAAAGGTGTAATTATCAATTTAATTTTTTTTTTTTTTTTTATTCTAGAAAATGGATATGCAGATAGGCTACTCCAACATATCCGCCACGGAGTATTGTCCCTTAACACCTACAGCATATCTGTAGGGAACCCCACCGCACCTACGTCGCGGCCGAAACTTAAGCCCCCGTGTGCTCCAAGTGCTAAGAAATATGTTTAACCACAATAAGAGACTATACAGACTCAAATCCAAACCTTCAGCGAAGAATTCGAATGTATTATCCACAGAACCAACCACTCTTGGTATCAATTTAATTAATTAATAAGCAACTTTACCTGCTTTTTCCAACATCAACGATTGGGATGATTAATTGACCCACGCACGGACCACCCACCAATTTCCTTTCCGTTCCTTTCCTTCGCTTCCCTACTAGGCTACTGCTATTATATCATAAGATAAAACTAGGGTTTACAGATTTCCACTCTTGTCCGTCTCTTCTATTTTATCACTTTTTCCAACCTTACACGAGAGAGAGAGAGAGAGAGGGAGCAAGCAAGGAAGGAACGATACGATGACGGGGAAGGCGAAGCCGAAGAAGCACACGGCGAAGGAAATCGCGGCGAAGGTAGACGCAGCCACCACGAACAAGGGCGGAGGCAAGGCGGGGCTGGTGGACAGGTCAGGGCTGGACAAGGGAGGCCACGCCAAGCTCGAATGCCCTCTCTGTAAGGTCACCGCACCAGACATCAAGTCGATGCAGATTCACCACGACGCTAAGCACCCTAAGATCCCCTTCGATGAGTCCAAGCTCAACAATCTCCACGCCGCCGTTCACGTCGCCGAATCCTCCTCCAAGCCCCGCCCTGGCATCCGCGGCAGCCTCAAAAAATGAAAAAAAAAACTCTTTTGCTTTTTTCATCACTCAAATAACGCCCCTCTTAATTATGTTATATGTTGTTATGTCTTGGTTTATGGTTATCGACTCGAATTTCTATGCTTCTATTTCTTGGTTTCTTCCTTCTTGATCTTAGTTTTGATCATACTTATGGCAGATATATATATATATATTGTCTTCTCTTGTATTGATTAAACTGATTATTTAAGTTGGATTCGAGATTTTGGGTTAAGAATCCCATTAATTTTGGTGTCTGATTGAGTATTTGCTTGCACTGGCTATTTCTAAGATCATTGTGTATGAAGTCAAAGACTTTTTAATTATAGGGGAAGCAGATATATTTGACTCTGTATTCTTCAAAACTGAATAAAGTTACTGGCAAAACAATTATTAAGCCTAAGAACCCCCTTAGATCTTGTTCACCTTGCAATTTTAAGGCTAACAATGGACAGACTTAACACAGAAGGGCATAGGTGAGTCAAATAAGGCATTTTTTTCATGAATAAAAATAAAAATAAAAGTAAAATCTATTCTGATTTCTCAATGCCAAATTCCATCAGAGAGAGAGAGAGAGCAGAAAACTCTACTTTAGGAGTGACCATGTAACCATACCTTCAATGAATATATATATATAAGGTATCCAATAATGGAAAATAAATAATAAATACAAAATTGCATGTCTATTTATAGAGTAAAGTAATAATGGAAAATAAATCGTAAGTGCAAAATTGCAGGACATTAATAGATAGATACCTTTCATCACTTGAGAGAGGCTGGTAGAGTCCACCACCCAAAACTCTGCTTTAGGAGCAAACTGAAAGGAAAAAAAGTTCAAGATGGGAAGCTTCCCTTGAACCTAGAATAAACAGACGATGATGATGACGACGAGGAGGAGGAGAGCAAATTTGAATGATTCATGATGGGAAGGTGGGTTTCATAAAGACAACTGCCCTCACTTGTATTACTTTCCCTAAGCTGCTGTCCTCCAAGGCAAGACTGAACAGGGCCAAATGACTTTCCATGATTATTACTACAACTGAAGCCACCTGGTGCCACTCTTGCAGATTGTCGGATAGTCAAAGGTAATGGCATTGGGAAATCCGGCACAGCTGGAGTGATAGAACCCGCTGCCTGCATGCCACTGTGGGTAGGATTCAGTACAAAAGAGCCATATGGCATGGAATTTTGTAAGAAAGGGAACTTCATTTGGTACATGGAAGAAACTCCGAATTTCACATCACTCCCAAAATTCCCGAGTAAGCTCGGCCTCCTCAGAAATTGATTTCCCGGATCAAGATTTCTTGCAAAACGAATTTGATCTTGAGCATGTGCTTCAGGCTTTGGGGAATTATCATTTTTGGGTAATGTCAAGGTGGGCAGAGTACTGGATACAGTCGGAGTTAAAATTCCAGTGCCTGAGTTCACATGACCGCTGTTTTTGGCAACAGGGACTTCATGGTTGTGTTTTCCCTCGTACGCTGTAATTACAGATTTTAAATCTTGGCAGGCTCTTTCCACATGTTTCCTCACTGAGCATCCACGACTGGTGCATTTGTAGTAGCTCCTGCAAGAGAGAAAGAACAACCAAGAAAACCAAAACTTTCAATCCATATATACATATCAACATAGATTTAGAGACTATAATCTGAATTCCAAAAATAAAATAAAATAAATGGTTTGAGTAACTTCCGGGAATAAGAAATGCAAAAATCAAATACCTAGGGTTTGGATTTCCTTTAACAACTTTTTGCCCATACTTCCGCCAGCGGTACCCATCATTAAGTATATCCACTTCACTCTGTATCTGGACAACCACTCTCGGTTCACGACCAGCCCGCGATGCTTAATTTGTTTCAGTCAAGGAGCTATCTTTCTTTCTGAAATGAACAGTTAATGCAAAAGATGAATGCTTTTGTTGTTATGACCTGCAACCAAACAGCAGTTGTGGAGAGAGAGAGAGAGAGAGAGAGATGAGGGAGGGTGGAAATGTACCTTCTTTTCAACTCAAGTTCATTGTCATCAGCATCATCACCACGGCAAATACTTCCATCGGTGGCCCCATCTTGATTGTCATCATTGTGACTAGCAAGCATAGATGAAAGCTCTGGAGTCCCCACTGATTCAAATAATACACCCAAAGATTTTCCTTGAGCGGTTGACATTAACGGATTGGAAATCTCAGTAAGGGCAGATGTTGAAGACGTCCTCTTGAAACCATCAGCCCTCCACTCGGAACCAATTTTAACACAAGATCCATTGACTTCACCTGTCTCTTCCGACATCTTCTCATTGTACGAAAATGAATATCCAAGTGCTGAGCGCCGATTAGGCTGAGGCTTTGGGTGACAATGAGCTCCCTTATAGATTATTTCTGTTATCTGACCATCATGGGAACGTTCTACCTTTTTCTTCACCTGGCAATATGGATTTGTGCACTTGTAGTAGCTCCGAGGATATTCACTACCTTTAACCTGTTTCTGCCCATACTTTCTCCAATTGTATCGGTCTTCGGAAGTCTTTACAGCTTCCATTGTTGGGTATGTCTCTTTTTGGTCTCCCTCCGGAAGATGGTGTACCCCTTCATCATCTCCATGAATAGGTTCACTGTGCTGAGGCATTTGCTCACCAGCTGTACCAGTATGACATGACTGTGAAGCACAAAAGTCGGTGTTTAGAAAAATACTTCCAGAAACTTTTACAACTGATGATTCTGTAGCACAGTTCATTGTAATAGCTATCGGAGACTCAACTGGAAATTCAGAATCCATTGCTGGCTTCATGGGAGAAAGAATTTGACAATTGAAGACTCATCCCTAGCTCTATTCAACATGGTAAAAGTGAAGAAATTTATTCAAGTCAAACATAATCACATATATATTCAGATGTTTCTAGGATATCATGGTAATCTATTCAAATCAAACATAATTGCATATTCAAATCTTGCTAGGAAATCATGGTAAACATATAATCTATAGATAGAAACAATATGCTTTGGCATTGTGGAAGGGTTCACCAGGTGGTCAAAGGTTCACCAGAGAGTGACAAAACATGTTAGAAGCACCGCTGGAGGCACTAGAGTCCCAAGGGAGTGAACTGAAGAGAAATGGATCATTTCAGCACAGAGAGAGAGAGAGAGAGAGAGAGAGAGGAAGCGGCAGTGGAGAATTAGAGTTGTTATTTAGTTTAGACAACAATTACACATGTAAAATACATACTACATATTCCTATAGGACATGAATCTAATCTAATACATAAGATGTCTGAAGCCATTAAACTCTCTCTTTCCATAATTAAGATTTAATATAATTAAACTCTTTCTCTCTCCAATTGCTCTACCCTCCCTATCTAATTTTTATCTGTTTTTAGCTAAACTGTTACTTCTCTAATTTGATTAATAGTAACTTGCCCCCTTCATGCAGAACATACCAACACGAGAAGGGAAATATCATCTTTTTCTCTAGAAGGAAGAGGAAATTTTGGAAAAAAAGTACCCAGAATCTACACACCAAAACAATTATCCAAAAGGGAGAGTAAAAAAAAATATACTTATGAATGAGGACTGGAAGCGGGGTCCAAGATATCACAGTTCCAAGAGTTTGGAAAAACTAGAACCATAAGAGTGGCTAAGATCAGATTGAACAACGTCTATGATAGCGCCTCCAAACAGTCTAGGCATTCAGAAGCGAGAAATTCGACTTTGAATCTGTCGCCTGCCCATCATAAATCCTTCAAAAATAATTCTAGATTCAAGAAAAACTACACGCTTACCATGCAGAGATTCTTCTCAACATCCATGGGAATACCTAGACAGCAAACTGACAGTCCACCATCTTGTTTAAGATTACATTTACCCTCAGTCACCAATGTGTCAAAAACAAATTTTCTTCTTCAAAGAATGTTCACAATCATTTCCTCACTCAGACCAGTTTGATAAAGCTAAAAGCCAGAATCTCAGGAACCATTTTTATTGAGCTAGATTGCATCAAGCAATCCTTCATGATCTTCAGTATTGCCTTAAAATTCTACATACTAATCACTGTTCTCCGAAGAGCACATATCTGCAGACATTGAGCCTTTAAGACTTTATATCCAACTCAGATTTACAGGGTACTTGCGTTTGAATTTTGTCAGTCTTGTTTTCAGGATGCATAGCCTCTACAAAGCCTTTGTTCTGTGCATTTTTGCATATCCATAACCAAACCCCCATCCAATGGATTGGAGACTAAACTGCCCCTTTTTTTAATATGTAATTTAAGGAATTACTACAGCAGCATCCTCGTAGACTTCTAACTTGAGATGTAATAACCCCGTTTTCTCGTTAGTTTGAAAGGAAGGCATCCAAATTCATTGATAGCAAAATAACAGTACTTACCTTACTTTCTAAACCTGAGGTGCATGTCAAAGAAACTGGACTGCCATGAGGCTGGAACCTGAAAGAGGAATCGTCATCACTCCCCCGGTCTGTATCTGCATCAGGGGTCGTTGAATCCAGCATTAAACTTCCATGATTGAGAAAGGGTGATTGAAAGGTTCCAGTAGTGGGAGATGGCTCTGCCTATGAAAAAACAAAATGAGAGACAGAGAGAACATATATCAAATGATAGGCCATCCTTATGGTCTTGACAAAGCTAAAAGCCATAAGGAAACCTCGAGGAGTAGCAACAACTTGTGATTGTGAAGCAGGGAAAGTTAACTGAAAGGAATGTCTTTTCCACTGCAGAAATTTCTAATAATCATTTTGTTCATTTTCCATCCAACAATTAGTATGTGTGCACTAAAAGCAACTCCAACGTTTCATCAAATTTGAGTAAAAATTTGATAAATAGTTTGATTTGATACAATACACTCCAACGGTTTTCATCAGATCTGCCGATCGTCTGGTGAAGGGTAAATTTTTATCAGATTCATTCCAAAATCTGGTTGTCCGGGAGGTCATCCGGCTGGTCGTCCACCAACAGTCATCTCCAAAATTTGATGAAAGGATAAATGTAGGCTCAATTTGATGAAAGTTTTGATTTTACTCTCATTTGATATGAGTTTGATGACACAGTTGGAGTAGAAAAAGTAAGCATTTTTCACAAAATTCAAATATGATGAAATATTTGAGCAAGGGTTGGAGATAGTCTAACATATATAAAAGAAAGACAAAAAATAAGGATCATTACTTAGAACCATGTTTAGATTTGTATACAAAAAAACAAATAAAAAAATAAACTTAAATACGATAAAATTTCTACATTTACATCTCCTGTCTCCAATCCTTCACCCATTTGTTTCATTAAACTCAAATTTGATGAATAAAGAGCTCAAATTGAGCTCAAATTCTTTCATCAAATTGGCAAAATTTTCATCAAATTAAGGATGAATCAAATCATTTATTAAAATTTTAACAAGTCATTTTTAGTCAAATTTGACTAAATTAGAAAAATGTAATAATTAGACATAATTTTCTCTCCAATTTTTTTATTTATTAAAACAGGTAGGACAAATTTGTAATTTTATTTTTAATAAATTTGATGGGGGAAAAAAAAAAAAAAAGGAAAAAAAAGAAGAAGATAAAAGCTAAAAAGAGAGAAAGGATTGAAGTCTTCCATACCTGATTAAGCTTTTACTCAAATTGTTTTCAATGAAGAGAAAATTAACAAGCAATCTATCAATCAGAGTCGGAAATTAGGCATTATCAAAGGAACATTACAAGGAGGGAGGGAGTCACCTGAGAATTGGAGAGCGTGATGGGAGAGTCGAGCAATGCCGTAGGGCTAATACCGGCCGGTATAGTAATGTATGACGATCGAGCAGCGGGTGAAGTCAGAGGAGGACTTGTACACCTAAGTCCAACCGTGTTAATCCTCGGAGAATTGAATCCACATGTCGTAGCCCTTCGCTCAGCAATGCTGCCTCCTCCATCATTCCGATCCCCCACCACCAGAGTCTCAACAGAACAATACACATTATGATCAGAAACACTCGCAACAACTTTCTCATCAACCCTTTTACGGCCATTATTGTTGTTTACCAAATTCAAAGGAGGTGGATCATCAAATTTTTCCACATTCAGAGCTGCATCAGACATGATATTAGGTTTTTCTTCAGAGACGAAGCTCTGAACCAGACCTTTGGGGCTCGAAACCATGAATCTTCAATCATCAAAAGTCCCTCGATTCTCTTCCATCTCTTGCATTTAAAGAATAACGAACCTCACATGCACATAATTGATAACAAAATTACCAAATTCAGGGCATGGATTGGAGGATTTTTTTTGAGTTTCAGCTCCAACAATGGTGGAGCTGAAACAAAAAAAATTTTAATCTCGACAATTCAAATTCAAAACTAGAAAAAATTCAAAAGTTTAAAAACGAAAAATCCAAAGCTGCACACTATTATCAAGTCATTCAAATTCAATAATTTTTTGAGTTTCATGTTCCAACAATGGCGGAGAGAGAGAGAGAGAGAGAGAGAGAGTTTATAGTTAGCACGCTTGCCAATGATTTGCCGGGAAATCTTGAGCGGAGGTTTAGATTGATTAGATTATAAAATAGATATACAAAATCTAATTATACTACACACACACATGTATTCTGTTTTGCTAATGGCGCCTGGACATCGTTCGTTGCGAGGGAAATGGCACGTGCCCAATACAACCCCCACACGTGTTTGTTCTGCCTCCCAATTTTCAGCTTTTTTATCTCCTCCACAAATCAATAATTAATTAATGGGGTACCATCTAAACAATTATAATTAATAATATAAAAAATTAAGAAATTATCTAATAAGTCACATACACCACATCATCAAATTTATATTTATATGATGTGTAAATTGATACAGACATTTCGTCATTAAAAAAAATAAAGAAAAAGATTATATGGTGTGTCCCCTTATGCAAACATGTGTCATCTCACTTGTCTTTTAAATCACCAAATATATCCGTTATGCATAGAATGATTTGTCCCTCCCTTTTTTTTGTTTTTTCATTTAACAATTTGAGTGTTATAAAAAAGAACCCGTATATATGAAATGATGGCAATTTTTTTTTCTATTCTGTAGGATGGACACATAATTCAAACTCACGAGAAGAGGGAGAATGCAAAAATAGTTCTACTAGTCCTGTGCTTAGTTGGGAAATTTGGTGAGAGATTTGGAAATGAAAAAGGAAAGAGAAAAGATGTGTGAAATTATGTGAAATATAAGTATGTTTTATTCGTATTTCACTTACCTTTTCCATTTCTCTTTTCAAATCTCTCTCTAAATCTCCCAACCAAACACGCCATAGGTGTATAGAATTTGATTATAAAATCAAAATCTCGTGGATAATATCAAAACATATATATATATATATATATGTGCTTTATATTCATTTTTTTTGTTTTTTTGAAAGAAACAAATTTATATATCATGAAGATAATTATTAATTATTAATTTTAATAGTTTTATTAAAATCGGACCATTGTCTATAATTGTCACCGCTAACTTCCTCCTTGAATTGAGAAATAGAAAATGAATATTGAATTAGAATCTTTATCTGGAAAGGTAATATATGATGCAAATTTTATTTTCATATATATAATATGATTCATAGTTAAAATAAATTTTAATTATATTTAAATATTCATTTAGATAAATTTTGTTAAGAGTATAATATTACTGATATAAAATAATAATAATAATATATAATATATAAATTTATTTTTTAAATTCACTTTATATTATTAATCAATTATTTTGTTGACTTGACGTTAGGTCTATAGAGTGGAACAAAAAAGTGGGTCTGAATAGCAGCAGAGGATAGGTGTAAGTAAATTGCTGAAGAGTTGAGCAACGTGTCATCTCTTACTCAGCTTCTCTTCATGCAAATATACAGCTGGAACTGTCTCAGCCAATTTACAGACCTCTCATCGCTTCTCAGCAACCAGGAGGACTAGTCCAGGTCTACCACCACCAAGCGCCATCACAAGCACCACCATCATACCATCATGGATGTGGAAGAAAAGAAAGACGACTACTACTACTACTACTACAACTACTTCTTCCCCCCAATACTACCAAACCCATTAGAAATCATCTACAACTGTTTCCTTACTCTCTTCTCTCCCTTCTTCTCTGTCTTCTCCCTCATTTCCGAGTCCTTCCGCCAAGCCGAAGAGGCCAAAGACACCGTCGAATTGGCTGTCCATGCCGCGGCCAGAGCCCCCTGTACGGTGGCACACGGAACCAGCGTCTTGGTGAGGAAGATAGGGATGGGGCTTCTGGGTGCTGTACACGTGTGCATGGTATTGACAATGGTGATGGCTCTGGCAATCGTGTTGGGAGTTGGGTTGGTGGAGTTTTGGGTGGAAGAGCCCGTGGTTGTGAGAGAGAGGTTGAATTTTGATTACACTCAAGTTCACCCAAATGCAATCCTCTCATTTGATGGCGGCCAAGGGAGGCGGATGAAGAAGATGACGGGTGTGCCGGTTGGGCATACTTTCTATGTTTCATTGGTTCTTTTGTTGCCGGAATCTGATTATAATAGACAAGTTGGCGTGTTTCAGGTAATTCACATATTTCTTCTCTTTTTCTATGGTGGATTGTTGAACTGTGAGACCAGAGACAAACCCATTATCTTGAATTTTTAAATGGCCTGATTAGGGTGATCAAATAGATATTATTGATAGGATTTCTCGAGTTGACCATCTCACTTTTTAGAAGAGTTGTTTGGAGT
>CM069903.1:185179615-185417290 GCA_036172215.1 Camellia granthamiana
CAGTACAAAAGAGCCATATGGCATGGAATTTTGTAAGAAAGGGAACTTCATTTGGTACATGGAAGAAACTCCGAATTTCACATCACTCCCAAAATTCCCGAGTAAGCTCGGCCTCCTCAGAAATTGATTTCCCGGATCAAGATTTCTTGCAAAACAAATTTGATCTTGAGCATGTGCTTCAGGCTTTGGGGAATTATCATTTTTGGGTAATGTCAAGGTGGGCAGAGTACTGGATACAGTCGGAGTTAAAATTCCAGTGCCTGAGTTCACATGACCGCTGTTTTTGGCAACAGGGACTTCATGGTTGTGTTTTCCCTCGTACGCTGTAATTACAGATTTTAAATCTTGGCAGGCTCTTTCCACATGTTTCCTCACTGAGCATCCACGACTGGTGCATTTGTAGTAGCTCCTGTAAGAGAGAAAGAACAACCAAGAAAACCAAAACTTTCAATCCATATATACATATCAACATAGATTTAGAGACTATAATCTGAATTCCAAAAATAAAATAAAATAAATGGTTTGAGTAACTTCCGGGAATAAGAAATGCAAAAATCAAATACCTAGGGTTTGGATTTCCTTTAACAACTTTTTGCCCATACTTCCGCCAGCGGTACCCATCATTAAGTATATCCACTTCACTCTGTATCTGGACAACCACTCTCGGTTCACGACCAGCCCGCGATGCTAAATTTGTTTCAGTCAAGGAGCTATCTTTCTTTCTGAAATGAACAGTTAATGCAAAAGATGAATGCTTTTGTTGTTATGACCTGCAACCAAACAGCAGTTGTGGAGAGAGAGAGAGAGATGAGGGAGGGTGGAAATGTACCTTCTTTTCAACTCAAGTTCATTGTCATCAGCATCATCACCACGGCAAATACTTCCATCGGTGGCCCCATCTTGATTGTCATCATTGTGACTAGCAAGCATAGATGAAAGCTCTGGAGTCCCCACTGATTCAAATAATACACCCAAAGATTTTCCTTGAGCGGTTGACATTAACGGATTGGAAATCTCAGTAAGGGCAGATGTTGAAGACGTCCTCTTGAAACCATCAGCCCTCCACTCGGAACCAATTTTAACACAAGATCCATTGACTTCACCTGTCTCTTCCGACATCTTCTCATTGTACGAAAATGAATATCCAAGTGCTGAGCGCCGATTAGGCTGAGGCTTTGGGTGACAATGAGCTCCCTTATAGATTATTTCTGTTATCTGACCATCATGGGAACGTTCTACCTTTTTCTTCACCTGGCAATATGGATTTGTGCACTTGTAGTAGCTCCGAGGATATTCACTACCTTTAACCTGTTTCTGCCCATACTTTCTCCAATTGTATCGGTCTTCGGAAGTCTTTACAGCTTCCATTGTTGGGTATGTCTCTTTTTGGTCTCCCTCCGGAAGATGGTGTACCCCTTCATCATCTCCATGAATAGGTTCACTGTGCTGAGGCATTTGCTCACCAGCTGTACCAGTATGACATGACTGTGAAGCACAAAAGTCGGTGTTTAGAAAAATACTTCCAGAAACTTTTACAACTGATGATTCTGTAGCACAGTTCATTGTAATAGCTATCGGAGACTCAACTGGAAATTCAGAATCCATTGCTGGCTTCATGGGAGAAAGAATTTGACAATTGAAGACTCATCCCTAGCTCTATTCAACATGGTAAAGTGAAGAAATTTATTCAAGTCAAACATAATCACATATATATTCAGATGTTTCTAGGATATCATGGTAATCTATTCAAATCAAACATAATTGCATATTCAAATCTTGGTAGGAAATCATGGTAAACATATAATCTATAGATAGAAACAATATGCTTTGGCATTGTGGAAGGGTTCACCAGGTGGTCAAAGGTTCACCAGAGAGTGACAAAACATGTTAGAAGCACCGCTGGAGGCACTAGAGTCCCAAGGGAGTGAACTGAAGAGAAATGGATCATTTCAGCAGAGAGAGAGAGAGAGAGAGAGGAAGCGGCAGTGGAGAATTAGAGTTGTTATTTAGTTTAGACAACAATTACACATGTAAAATACATACTACATATTCCTATAGGACATGAATCTAATCTAATACATAAGATGTCTGAAGCCATTAAACTTTCTCTTTCCATAATTAAGATTTAATATAATTAAACTCTTTCTCTCTCCAATTGCTCTACCCTCCCTATCTAATTTTTATCTGTTTTTAGCTAAACTGTTACTTCTCTAATTTGATTAATAGTAACTTGCCCCCTTCATGCAGAACATACCAACACGAGAAGGGAAATATCATCTTTTTCTCTAGAAGGTAGAGGAAATTTTGGAAAAAAAGTACCCAGAATCTACACACCAAAACAATTATCCAAAAGGGAGAGTAAAAAAAAATATACTTATGAATGAGGACTGGAAGCGGGGTCCAAGATATCACAGTTCCAAGAGTTTGGAAAAACTAGAACCATAAGAGTGGCTAAGATCAGATTGAACAACGTCTATGATAGCGCCTCCAAACAGTCTAGGCATTCAGAAGCGAGAAATTCGACTTTGAATCTGTTGCCTGCCCATCATAAATCCTTCAAAAATAATTCTAGATTTAAGAAAAACTACACGCTTACCATGCAGAGATTCTTCTCAACATCCGTGGGAATACCTAGACAGCAAACTGACAGTCCACCATCTTGTTTAAGATTACATTTACCCTCAGTCACCAACGTGTCAAAAACAAATTTTCTTCTTCAAAGAATGTTCACAATCATTTCCTCACTCAGACCAGTTTGATAAAGCTAAAAGCCAGAATCTCAGGAACCATTTTTATTGAGCTAGATTGCATCAAGCAATCCTTCATGATCTTCAGTATTGCCTTAAAATTCTACATACTAATCACTGTTCTCCGAAGAGCACATATCTGCAGACATTGAGCCTTTAAGACTTTATATCCAACTCCATTTACAGGGTACTTGCGTTTGAATTTTGTCAGTCTTGTTTTCAGGATGCATAGCCTCTACAAAGCCTTTGTTCTGTGCATTTTTGCATATCCATAACCAAACCCCCATCCAATGGATTGGAGACTAAACTGCCCCTTTTTTTAATATGTAATTTAAGGAATTACTACAGCAGCATCCTCGTAGACTTCTAACTTGAGATGTAATAACCCCGTTTTTGTTGTGGATCTTGGGCACACCAGGGGACACTCACAAGCACAAACACAAGAATTTTAACGTGGTTCGGCAAACCGGCCTACGTCCACGGGAGCGATACTGTTATATATCAACAAATGGAAGAGATTACACACTCTCAACTCACTGTCTCTCTATATAACTCACTCTCTCACACTCTCTGATACACAAACAGAATAGCTCTCACTAGCTCTCTCTTGTTTGTGCCTCTCTCTGCAGTGTGTCTCTTGCTCGCTTGTTGTGCCGTATATTAACCCTTCACTATCACCTTCCATTTATAAGCTTGACAGAAGGAGAAGAGAGGCCTCATGGCCAGCTTGGTTGCCAGCCCAAATCTGCCTTTGGTGATGCTTCACACATGGCCAACTCCATGCCATGTTGCAGCACATGTTGCAGTCCCTTTGTAGGCTGGCATGTCCCACCCATGTGACTTTCCCACCGTAGCTGGCTTGCCACCTTCCCCATCATGTGAAGGCTTGCTGGAAAGAGGTTCCTTTGAGGGTTGGCACCACCCTTGCCTTTGTGGCTGCCAACCTCAATGGGTTGATTATCCTACAAATCACCCCCTCAACCCATATGAGGTGATCCATAATAGCACCCCCTGCCTGGAGTGCCCGGCACCCCCTCACTGGGGTGCCATGCAAAGCTTACTTTGCAACTCTTTGAGATGGCATCTCTCCCTTCCATCCAGTCTTGGAGAGATCCCAATATGTCTCTAATTCAGGAGCAAAAGAAACTTTCTTCCCTGGGACATGCTTTGCTGTCTTGGTCTCTTTGCTCTGAGCTGTCTTTAAAATTGGCCGCAATGGCTCCGTCTTGTGCACCTCCGAACTGCCTCCATGCGTTCTTGTACACTTTGGTTGCCATGTCCGCTGGGCCCTATGTCTCTTCTGTGCATGTCTTGTACTTCTTGCCCGGTAAGTGACAGTAGCTCCTTCTGTCACAACCTTCTCCACAAGCCTGTACAGATTCCCCTCCAGTCGTCCATGTAGCATCACCGTATCTCCATGGATGACTTTGAGATGTCCTTTGCTAGATGTGAAGCTATAACCCTTCATGTCTAGCATACTTAAGGAAATTAGATTCTTCTTTAATCTTGGCACGTGTCGGACTCCATCCAACGTGAAAATTTTTCCATCTTCCATTCTCAGCCGTACTGTTCCCATGCCAACAATCTTACTCACAGTGTTGTTAGCCACTCGAACAATACCTCAATCCTTGGCTTGGTAGGTGGAAAAAAGTTTCCTATCCATGCATATATGATATGTGCTTCCGGAATCTAAGATCCAGTCAGGTTTCGTCATACTCGACGAAACTGTAAATGCATACTCATCCTTGGCATTTACTGCAGCAGCGACATTTGATGAGCTCGCCAGTTCCTTGTTTGTCTTGTCCTCCTTGAGCTTTGCACAGTCTTTTATGAGGTGATCCTCCTGATCACAGTAATAACACTTTCTCCTGAAGCCTGACCTTGATTGCGAACGTCCTCTTGATTTGGATCTACCCCGTCTATCATTGGACCTACCTCTGCCTTGCTCATTTTCTGAGGCAACCATGGCATTTCCTTCTGGGTGTTTGCTACTGCTACCTTCCTGTTTCTTCATCGACTCATGAGAAATGAGCGTAGCAATCACCTCATCCAGTCCAAGAGCATCCTTCCCGTACAATAGAGTTGTCCTGAGATGCTCATATGATGCAGGTAGAGAGACCAGCAAGATCATAGCCCTATCTTCCTCCTGGGTCTTGTCTCCAATGCTGTCCAATTCCATTGTGATCCTATTGAACTCGTCCAGATGTTCTGTGAGGTTCTCACCTTCTGGCATTCTAAGTGTATATAGCTGCCTCTTCAGGGATAACCGGTTTGTCAAAGACTTTGACTTGTACCTCATCTCTAACTTTGCCCATAGCTCCGCCGGATCTACTTCACTGATGACTTCCCGGAGTGTGTTGTTCCCGAGATACAACTGAATTGTGCTGTTTGCCAATTCCCTCAACTCCTCCCACTTGTCATCCTTCATGTCTTCCGGTTTGTTGGACTTTTTGAGAAGAGCTTTCACCAGACCTTCTCGTGTTAAAATGTTTTTCACCCTTTGCTGCCACAGGGTAAAGTCATTATTGCCATTAAAAGGCTCAATCATGAAACTTGCGCCTTTTCCTGCCATTGTAAATTTCTTTCCTTTTTAAAGAAATTACAATTTAAGAATCTGACCGTACGGATGTGTCCGGAATATTCCAAATAGTTGGAACGCACTATTGGATCGCCAAAAACGGACTCCGAATGGCCTAGATCTAGCCAAAAGAGTTTGAATGCCTCCGATTCAAAAACTAACCGTACGGATGTGTCCGGAATACTCCAAATAGTTGGAACGCACTATTGGATCGCCAAAAACGGACTCCGAATGGCTCCGATCGAGCCAAAAACAGTTTCGACGGGTCAGATCTGCAGATTCTGGTGCCCTGAGATGCACCGGATCACTGCTCCAGTCAACGGCGCGGCCAACGGTCAACGGCGGCTCAGCGGCGCGGCTCCGGCGCGGTCAACAGCGCGCAGTCAACGGCTCGCTCGGCGGCTCAGCGGCTCGGCTCAGGCTGACGTCAGCCTAACGTCAGCTTCACGCACACGCCACTCGTCGTCTTCCTCCTGACGGCGCGTGCAGCGCGTGACGAGAGTGGGGCTCACTCGCTCATTTCCAGTGGCGCGTGGAAGCGCGTGCGTGGTCCTTTTGGCCTGTTTTTTGAAGTTCTGGACTCCTCTCCTCCAGATCTTCCTCCTGGTATGCTCAAAAGTGGATTTCGACCACTTCGAAATCTGGACACTTTCGGAAAAAACTCGATTTTTTCCCCACCCGGGCTCTGATACCAATTGTTGTGGATCTTGGGCACACCAGGGGACACTCACAAGCACAAACACAAGAATTTTAACGTGGTTCGGCAAACCGGCCTACGTCCACGGGAGCGATACTGTTATATATCAACAAATGGAGGAGATTACACACTCTCAACTCACTGTCTCTCTATATAACTCACTCTCTCACACTCTCTGATACACAAACAGAATAGCTCTCACTAGCTCTCTCTTGTTTGTGCCTCTCTCTGCAGTGTGTCTCTTGCTCGCTTGTTGTGCCGTATATTAACCCTTCACTATCACCTTCCATTTATAAGCTTGACAGAAGGAGAAGAGAGGCCTCATGGCCAGCTTGGTTGCCAGCCCAAATCTGCCTTTGGTGATGCTTCACACATGGCCAACTCCATGCCATGTTGCAGCACATGTTGCAGTCCCTTTGTAGGCTGGCATGTCCCACCCATGTGACTTTCCCACCGTAGCTGGCTTGCCACCTTCCCCATCATGTGAAGGCTTGCTGGAAAGAGGTTCCTTTGAGGGTTGGCACCACCCTTGCCTTTGTGGCTGCCAACCTCAATGGGTTGATTATCCTACAGTTTTCTCGTTAGTTTGAAAGGAAGGCATCCAAATTCATTGATAGCAAAATAACAGTACTTACCTTACTTTCTAAACCTGAGGTGCATGTCAAAGAAACTGGACTGCCATGAGGCTGGAACCTGAAAGAGGAATCGTCATCACTCCCCCGGTCTGTATCTGCATCAGGGGTCGTTGAATCCAGCATTAAACTTCCATGATTGAGAAAGGGTGATTGAAAGGTTCCAGTAGTGGGAGATGGCTCTGCCTATGAAAAAACAAAATGAGAGACAGAGAGAACATATATCAAATGATAGGCCATCCTTATGGTCTTGACAAAGCTAAAAGCCATAAGGAAACCTCGAGGAGTAGCAACAACTTGTGATTGTGAAGCAGGGCAAGTTAACTGAAAGGAATGTCTTTTCCACTTCAGAAATTTCTAATAATCATTTTGTTCATTTTCCATCCAACAATTAGTATGTGTGCACTAAAAGCAACTCCAACGTTTCATCAAATTTGAGTAAAAATTTGATAAATAGTTTGATTTGATACAATACACTCCAACGGTTTTCATCAGATCTGCCGATCGTCTGGTGAAGGGTAAATTTTTATCAGATTCATTCCAAAATCTTGTTGTCCGGGAGGTCATCCGGCTGGTCGTCCACCAACAGTCATCTCCAAAATTTGATGAAAGGATAAATGTAGGCTCAATTTGATGAAAGTTTTGATTTTACTCTCATTTGATATGAGTTTGATGACACAGTTGGAGTAGAAAAAGTAAGCATTTTTCACAAAATTCAAATATGATGAAATATTTGAGCAAGGGTTGGAGATAGTCTAACATATATAAAAGAAAGACAAAAAATAAGGATCATTACTTAGAACCATGTTTAGATATGTATACAAAAAAACAAATAAAAAAATAAACTTAAATACGATAAAATTTCTACATTTACATCTCCTGTCTCCAGTCCTTCACCCATTTGTTTCATTAAACTCAAATTTGATGAATAAAGAGCTCAAATTGAGCTCAAATTCTTTCATCAAATTGGCAAAATTTTCATCAAATTAAGGATGAATCAAATCATTTATTAAAATTTTAACAAGTCATTTTTAGTCAAATTTGACTAAATTAGAAAAATGTAATAATTAGACATAATTTTCTCTCCAAATTTTTTATTTATTAAAACAGGTAGGACAAATTTGTAATTTTATTTTTAATAAATTTGATGGGGGAAAAAAAAAAAAGGAAAAAAAAGAAGAAGATAAAAGCCAAAAAGAGAGAAAGGATTGAAGTCTTCCATACCTGATTAAGCTTTTACTCAAATTGTTTTCAATGAAGAGAAAATTAACAAGCAATCTATCAATCAGAGTCGGAAATTAGGCATTATCAAAGGAACATTACAAGGAGGGAGGGAGTCACCTGAGAATTGGAGAGCGTGATGGGAGAGTCGAGCAATGCCGTAGGGCTAATACCGGCCGGTATAGTAATGTATGACGATCGAGCTGCGGGTGAAGTCAGAGGAGGACTTGTAGACCTAAGTCCAACCGTGTTAATCCTCGGAGAATTGAATCCACATGTCGTAGCCCTTCGCTCAGCAATGCTGCCTCCTCCATCATTCCGAACCCCCACCACCAGAGTCTCAACAGAACAATACACATTATGATCAGAAACACTCGCAACAACTTTCTCATCAACCCTTTTACGGCCATTATTGTTGTTTACCAAATTCAAAGGAGGTGGATCATCAAATTTTTCCACATTCAGAGCTGCATCAGACATGATATTAGGTTTTTCTTCAGAGACGAAGCTCTGAACCAGACCTTTGGGGCTCGAAACCATGAATCTTCAATCATCAAAAGTCCCTCGATTCTCTTCCATCTCTTGCATTTGAAGAATAACGAACCTCACATGCACATAATTGATAACAAAATTACCAAATTCAGGGCATGGATTGGAGGATTTTTTTTGAGTTTCAGCTCCAACAATGGTGGAGCTGAAACAAAAAAAATTTTAATCTCGACAATTCAAATTCAAAACTAGAAAAAATTCAAAAGTTTAAAAACGAAAAATCCAAAGCTGCACACTATTATCAAGTCATTCAAATTCAATAATTTTTTGAGTTTCATGTTCCAACAATGGCGGAGAGAGAGAGAGAGAGAGAGTTTATAGTTAGCACGCTTGCCAATGATTTGCCGGGAAATCTTGAGCGGAGGTTTAGATTGATTAGATTATAAAATAGATATACAAAATCTAATTATACTACACACACACATGTATTCTGTTTTGCTAATGGCGCCTGGACATCGTTCGTTGCGAGGGAAATGGCACGTGCCCAATACAACCCCCACACGTGTTTGTTCTGCCTCCCAATTTTCAGCTTTTTTATCTCCTCCACAAATCAATAATTAATTAATGGGGTACCATCTAAACAATTATAATTAATAATATAAAAAATTAAGAAATTATCTAGTAAGTCACCTACACCACATCATCAAATTTATATTTATATGATGTGTAAATTGATACAGACATTTCGTCATTAAAAAAAATAAAGAAAAAGATTATATGGTGTGTCCCCTTATGCAAACATGTGTCATCTCACTTGTCTTTTAAATCGAGCAATGCTACATACCACTAATTTATCACCACTAACTCCACCACTAGTGAGGTGGCAACTCAAAAAAAAAGAAAAAAAAAAAAAAAACAAGGCACAAAACACATGTGATAGTGAGTGGGACTCACTGCCACATCATTAGAGCCACCACTAATTAGTGGTCTAGAGCATTTTTGCTTTTAAATCACCAAATATATCCGTTATGCATAGATTGATTTGTCCCTCCCTTTTTTTTGTTTTTTCATTTAACAATTTGAGTGTTATAAAAAAGAACCCGTATATATGAAATGATGGCAATTTTTTTTTCTATTCTGTAGGATGGACACATAATTCAAACTCACGAGAAGAGGGAGAATGCAAAAATAGTTCTACTAGTCCTGTACTTAGTTGGGAAATTTGATGAGGGATTTAGAAATGAAAAAGGAAAGAGAAAAGATGTGTGAAATTATGTGAAATATAAATATGTTTTATTCGTATTTCACTTACCTTTTCCATTTCTCTTTTCAAATCTCTCTCTAAATCTCCCAACCAAACACGCCATAGGTGTATAGAATTTGATTATAAAATCAAAATCTCGTGGATAATATCAAAACATATATATATATATATATATGTGCTTTATATTCATTTTTTTGTTTTTTTAAAAGAAACAAATTTATATATCATGAAGATAATTATTAATTATTAATTTTAATAGTTTTATTAAAATCGGACCATTGTCTATAATTGTCACCGCTAACTTCCTCCTTGAATTGAGAAATAGAAAATGAATATTGAATTAGAATCTTTATCTGGAAAGGTAATATATGTTGCAAATTTTATTTTCATATATATAATATGATTCATAGTTAAAATAAATTTTAATTATATTTAAATATTCATTTAGATAAATTTTGTTAAGAGTATAATATTACTGATATAAAATAATAATAATAATATATAAATTTATTTTTTAAATTCACTTTATATTATTAATCAATTATTTTGTTGACTTGACGTTAGGTCTATAGAGTGGAACAAAAAAGTGGGTCTGAATAGCAGCAGAGGATAGGTGTAAGTAAATTGCTGAAGAGTTGAGCAACGTGTCATCTCTTACTCAGCTTCTCTTCATGCAAATATACAGCTGGAACTGTCTCAGCCAATTTACAGACCTCTCATCGCTTCTCAGCAACCAGGAGGACTAGTCCAGGTCTACCACCACCAAGCGCCATCACAACCACCACCATCATACCATCATGGATGTGGAAGAAAAGAAAGACGACTACTACTACTACTACTACAACTACTTCTTCCCCCCAATACTACCAAACCCATTAGAAATCATCTACAACTGTTTCCTTACTCTCTTCTCTCCCTTCTTCTCTGTCTTCTCCCTCATTTCCGAGTCCTTCCGCCAAGCCGAAGAGGCCAAAGACACCGTCGAATTGGCTGTCCATGCCGCGGCCAGAGCCCCCTGTACGGTGGCACACGGAACCAGCGTCTTGGTGAGGAAGATAGGGATGGGGCTTCTGGGTGCTGTACACGTGTGCATGGTATTGACAATGGTGATGGCTCTGGCAATCGTGTTGGGAGTTGGGTTGGTGGAGTTTTGGGTGGAAGAGCCTGTGGTTGTGAGAGAGAGGTTGAATTTTGATTACACTCAAGTTCACCCAAATGCAATCCTCTCATTTGATGGCGGCCAAGGGAGGCGGATGAAGAAGATGACGGGTGTGCCGGTTGGGCATACTTTCTATGTTTCATTGGTTCTTTTGTTGCCGGAATCTGATTATAATAGACAAGTTGGGGTGTTTCAGGTAATTCACATATTTCTTCTCTTTTTCTATGGTGGATTGTTGAACTGTGAGACCAGAGACAAACCCATTATCTTGAATTTTTAAATGGCCTGATTAGGGTGATCAAATAGATATTATTGATAGGATTTCTCGAGTTGACCATCTCACTTCATAGAAGAGTTGTTTGGAGTGGTCCAAACAATTCACCTTTTACTTTTACTTTCCGTTAAGTACAATATTTATGTATACTATTAACATGATTGGAAATCAATAGTATTTAAATTACATTTGTATTTTATTATTCTTGAAATTATAATAGTTATCCATTTTTTTAAAATGATGTGATTCAAATATATATATATATTCAAAAGTGAACGATTCAAATCATAAAAAATAAATGATTCAAATCACCAAGATCAGCCTCAAAATGGGCAAGCCCAAATACTCTTTAGATGCTAACTTGAAAGAATCCAATCTCTTGGATTGATATGTCAAAGAGTAAAAAACTAGGTGGAATTTAAATGGGAATTTTGAAACTCTCTACTTGTGGTTATAAAGGACACTTTCCTGCTAAACAATAATGTAGCTACACAAAATTAGACTTACTAAATATGCACAGAGGTTGGAACTTATTTCCAATATAGTCCACATCACACCCATCATAGATTTCAAAATTGCACACATTCTGTGATCTAGTTTTGTGATCTAATTCCATGCAGTTAGCATTATTGCATGCTAAATCAGGAATTGTTTAGCTAATCTCATTGAGAAGTAGATACTGAATTGATGCGCATATACACAAACACATCACTGGAATCACTCTAAAATAATATACTAAACCTGTCCAAGTCTTAAAGAATTTTAGAAAATAATAAGGTATGTTTAGACATATATCCAACTGAGTATCAATATCTGATACATGTCTAACATGGACACGCCATATTCATACAAGTGTTCATGCTTCTCAGGAAGTTGACCTGAAAGCTTTCTTCAGAGCATCCATTAATAATTGATGCAATTCCTGTGTTGCAAAGTTTGTTACTCATGACTTGTGTTTTTCACCAGTTGAATGCAGAACTAATATCAACTAAGGGCAATGCAATAGCAAAATCAAGCCAACCATGCATGTTGAGGTTTAGAAGCCTCCCAGTTCGACTTGCTCGAACATTTCTCATGAGCATACCACTATTACTAGGAATAACAGATGAAACTCAGAAGATAAACATTCCAGTATTGAAGCATAAAGAAGGCTATCCAAGAACTAAAGTTATCATAATATCTTTGATTCCGCGGCCTACAACAACTTTCCTTCCACAGTTGTACGAAGCTGAAATTATCATCAACTCTCAGTTGCCTTGGAGAAAAGAAATCGTGCGCAGATGGAAATGGACATTTTATGTGTGGACATCGTTATACATGTACATTATACTTGTCATAGTTCTTGTTTGTTGCTTCAAGCCGCTCATTTTCCCAATGATGATTGCAAGTTCTAGTGAACCTAGCAAGGAAGATTCTGCCTTGGAAGAATCAAAAGAGCCAACGGAGAGAGGTGGAGAGGAAAGAGATGTTTCGGAATCTTTCAGAAAACGGCAACGAAATCGAAGGAAGAGGAAGGCAATGCTTTTGCATAGGGTTTTACCAGACACTACTTGCTCATCTGCTTCAAGCATCAGTATAACTAGAGATGAGATGATTGTGGCTACTGAAGAAGAAGATGCAGGGGATTCAGAATCTGTCTGTTTTGGAGGTTGAATCCATCCAAGTGATGAGTCTCTCAAATATTTCTTGTTCAATATATGTAATGCAGTAGTTATCAGTGAAGTTCCGTAATTTTGTCTAAAAAAAAGTACAAAAGGTAAACTTAAATCAAGCAAAGAAATCTTTATAACAGAACTCAAAAGTGGGAAGATAATGACTATTGACAAAACTCTGGGAGTTTTAAAAAGAATGAAAGAAAAGAAAATCCATTCATATGTATAAGCAAAGATAAAGAGTTTATAGTAAAAGGCATCATGAACATGTAATCTATTTAGGCTTCGTTTGGGAAGCCTTGGTTGGGTTTTTTTTTGGCTATTTTAGTCACAAAAAACAAAATAAGCTTTTTAGCCTAATAAGCCAAAACATCACATCCAACCCATAATCATTACATTCTTTCTCTCATAAAAAAGTTAAAAAAGCTAAAAGCTCTACCCAAACTAAGCTTTTTAGTCCTAGGCTAAAATAGTTAAAAAAATTAAAAAGCCAACCCACTTCTCAGACGGGGACTTAACATATTAGACGAAGAAACATGTGAGGTAAACAAAGAAAGAAAATCAAATGATTGTGTAGGCGGGGGAGAGCCTCGCTAGAGTTCTTAACACAAGAAAATTTCCTCCCCTCGCTAGAGTTATCAACACAAGAAAATTTCATCAGAAAATGAAGAAAGACAGTCGCACCAGGTGTAATGACGATTTGCCTGTTGGAGCCGCAGGTCTCAAAACCAAGGGGCTAGATCTTTGAGAAACAGGCAAATTTAGCAAGAAAATCTACAGCACTATTTGCTTCTCGATAGCAGAAATGCATCTTTGCTTTCATTGAATCAACATAGTTATTGATGGTTGTCCCGACAAAGATGGAGCAGCCTGCACTTGGTGGCAGTCTTCTTCCTGCAAAAAGCAATAAATGCCAATTCAGAATCAGGGTTACTGCAAGAAGCTTGCCTCCAATACTACCTGCATTGCCAGGGTTATTGCAAGAAGCTCCATCTACATTTATTTATCTTAACAAAATCAATAGGTAGATTTCATCCAACAAAAAGGATGATGGCAAGTTGATTTGTGATGAGGAAGATGCACCTCTTCACAGAATGATTTTTTTTTTTGTAAACACTATGGTTGGATTAACAGGGCGGCATTTCTAAATATTTTGCTTCATTCCTAGCTCTCCAGACACAGGGATCAAGATAGAAGAAGGATGACCAAATGGCAGGGACCTATGCCTATGAAAACAGACAGACAACGTCCCATGAAAAAAATGAAGTCAAACTTATTTTGGTGGTCATGCAGATGTTGTCTTATAAGACTACAGATAAATGTGGTCAAATGCTATTTGTTGCTCAAGAAATGTATAGAATAATAGGTCACCTTGAATTTAGAAACAGAGCCCTTAGTGATAGAAATATTGAACACATTATGAAAGGAAATAATCAAAACTCAAAGGTAAAAGGAATCCAAACCTTTAAACACCCTTGAGTGAAACAAAGCTTGGAACATGAACAATTGCATCTATGTGACACTGAATCCCTCCTATCTGTACCTTTCTGAAAGCTTTTGTCACGGGATTGTAAATAAGTGGGCAATTATCATCTAATAACAGCACACCACCACTTTTCAGAACTTTTATCAGTTGAAACCTGCAGGGATGCAACCCCTTTTCCCTAGGATGTTTAATGACAAGGTCTCTAGTCCAAGACTTCCTCCTTTTCCCTAGGATGTTTAATGACAAGGTCTCTAGTCCAAGACTTCCCGACAGCATAATCTTTCATCACCCATATGTTTATGTCAGGACATACAACATCCACTTTGAAGCAACCGATACAGAGGCGACCTTCCATTACCCCAAGGTTCAACCAGCAGATATTCCCACCGGGGTGCATGGAAAATGTAGGCGGCGGCGGCACTGGTTGGAATTTCTCACTTTCAAGATCAAATGCATATATAACTGAGAACTTCGAGGATAATCAAGGAACCACTAAAGAACTCCATTAAGATAAGCACAAACAGAATGATAGAGGAATGGATAGGGAACATCTCCAAGGCATCTCCACGTGCCAGAGCCAACTGTCCATATTTTTGACACCCATTTATCATGAAAACTCGGTTAGTTAAATATTTGAATCACCTTGTATTGATTACACTTCTGGCTACAGCCAAACCCACATACAAACGGAATAGTGAGGTCCTCTGCAGCAACGGGAAGGGTCAAACGCTGACCCATGGTAGGATTTTATAAATAGAGACAGCCATTTTTTTAATGCAAACCAAGCCATTACACGAGTTCACAAGCTCAATCCCAAATTTGGGCAAGTTAGGTTGCGTGATCTTCACAACAGCATTGTTCCTCGAAACTTCAAACTTGACTAAACAGAGAGTTCTTGAATCGGCATGCCCAGAACTATTGGATTGAACCAGGAGACAAGTGTGTGCCTTTGAAAAGTGGGATTGAGCGACATGAGGGTCTAAGAACAAATGACACCATGCCTTACATACACACTTGCACTGGACAAGGGCCTTCCTTGGAAGTTTGCACAAGATATCAATTACTATGTGGCATGGAATTTGGAGAATGAATGCCTTGTTTTCCCTACGGCGATATTCCTCTCCTTTATCAATATGTGTTTTGATGCATTTTTGGGTAATGGGAAAGCATCTGACTGGATACAAAAAATTAAAAATTAAAAAGGTGCTCTTGCTATCTACTCCTATTTTCACTTTCTACGAAACATATATGGCCTTGAATAAAATTTTGCAAGACAATTAAACATATCTAATGATCAATTAAAACTCTCTCAGCAAACAAAACAGAAGAGGACTATTTACAAGTAATAAGATTTCAAAAAGATAGCATGTGCTGCCTAAATAAAAGCTGAGAATTTCAAAACCTTGAGAAATTTTATTAAGGTATTAAAAGTGAGATGGAAGACAACAGAGTCCACAGAGAATTCAAGATTTGAATAGAATCTAAAATGAGTCGAATGTGTGAGTTCTGACATGCCAGGAGGAGTATCTAATTGTCTAAAACGTGTTTCAAATAATGACACAAAATATATATTTGAATCAAACTTATTTTGGTGATCATGTTATGCTGATGTTATCTAATAAGACTACAGATAAATTGGATCAAATGCTTGTTTGTTGCCCAGAAATGCATAGAAATAGGTCACCTTGAATTTAGAAACAGAGCACTTATTTTATGTTTGGTTTATTGGAATGAGCTAGAATGGAATGATCATTTCATCATAATGTTCATTCTCACATTTGGTTTACTAAAAAAATTATGAAAATGCATTGCAAATTGAATCACCATTGTAAAAGAGTGGTCATTCCATAAGGAAGCTATGGAATGACCATTCCATTCCTATCCACCTTCATTACCTAACAGTACCTCTGTGATAGGAATATTGAACACATTATGAAATGAAATAATCAAAACTCAAGTCAAATAGAATCCAAACCTTTAAGATTTCTTCCCTCGAAACACTTTTGAGTGAAACAAAGCTTGGAACATGAACAATTGCCTCTATCTGAGACTTAATTCCCTCTATCTGTGCCTTCCTGAAAGTTTCTGTTGCAGGATTGTAAACAAATGGGCTAAAATAATACAATAGCAACACTCCCCCATTTTTCAGAACTTTTATCAATTGAAACCCATAGGGATCCCACCAGCCTTCCCTAGGATGTTTAATGACAAGGTCTCTAGTCCACGACTTCCCGACACCATAATCTTTCATCACCCATATGTCTATGTCAGGACATACAATATCCACTTTGAAGCAACTAATACAGAGTTGACCTTCCATTACCCCAAGGTTCAACCAGCAGATATTCCCACCTGGGTAAATGGAAAATGTAGGCGGCGGTGGCACTGGTTGGAATTTCTCACTTTCAAGATCAAATGCATGGATTAACTCAGAACTCTGAGGATAATCAAGAAGCCAGTGAAGAAATCCGTTGAGATAAATACCAACTGAACGATAGCGAAATGGATGAGGAACATCTCCAAGGCATCTCCATGTGCCAGAGCTAACTGTGCATATTTTTGCCACCCATTTATCATGAAAACTCAATTGGTTAAATATTTGAACCACCTTGTATTGATTACCCTTCTGGCTACAGCCAAACCCACATACAAACGGAATAGAGAGGTCCTCTGTAGCAACAGGAAGAGTCAAATGCTCACCACCCATGGTCGGGTTTGATAAGTAGAGACGACCATTTTTTTGCATGCAAACCAAGCCATTACATGAGTTCACAAGCTCAATCCCAAATTTCGGTAAGTTAGGTTGCCTGATATTCATGACAGCATCAATCCTCGAAACTCCAAACTCAATCAAGCAAAGAGTTCTTGAATCGGCATATCTAGAACTATTCGACTGAACTAGGAGACAAGTGTGTGCTCTTGAAAAGTGTGATTCAGTGAAATGTGGGTCTAAGAACAAATCACGCCATGCCTTACATACACACCTGCACTTGCCAAGGGCCTTCATTGGGAGTTTGCACAAGATTTCAATTACTACATGGCATGGAAGTTGGAGAATCTCCTCTCCTCTATCAATGCGTTTGTTGTCATTCATGATAGTATGTGTGTTTTGATGCATTTCTGGGTACTCCTGCTTGTTAATTGGAATTGGTGTTAGAAATAGAAATAGTAATGCAAAGTACAATCCAGTCTACTTTATATTTATGTTATTACGGCAATCAAATGTCTTCCATTTGTTAATTGAATCACCCAGCAACTAACTCCAAGAAAAGAACCCTAAGAACTACTGATTGATTGCACAAAGCAAGATTTTTTTTTTTTTTTTGGCATTATACACTGCAATTAAAATTATGTAATAATGTATAAAAATCAATCAAAACAAACATCATATCACTAAGACTACAAAAGCAATCGATTGGAAAAAAAATTCCAGATCAAAACAACAACAAAAAATCAGTTCTATTAAACTTGGAATTCAATACAATTGAGTTCATTACAGACACAAAATACATAACAAAGAAATTATAAAATTGCTGACCTTCATTCTTTGATCAATGATAATTTGTATATCCAATAGGTTGTATGTGTTTGATATAATTAGGGTTTCATCTACGGATCCAGTTGCAGAGAGAGAGAGAGAGAGAGAGAGAGAGATCGATCTTCTGCGAACGTGGAAGGTTGGTCAGTTATGGAAGAAAATTTTGGAATTAAAATGACTTTAATAAGAGGGCTGACATTACTTATCTTTATTTTTTGGATCTTTTATTTTTTTTGAATTCCTACTTTAAATCTTATATTTTAATAGAAAAATGATTTGTGCTTCGAAATTTTCCATCCCGAATGCCCTTAATGTCCAAAACGACATCGTTTTGGGGATTAGGCTTCTTTTTTTTTTTCTTTTTTTCCGCCATTTTCGATGCAGAGCAGAGGAAGAGGGAGAGAAAGAGAGGGAGAGGGAAGAGGGAGAGAAAGAGCTCGTCGCCCAGCCGAGCTCGTCCGCCCGCCGGTCGTCGGCCCAACCGAGCTCGTCGCGTCGCCTCCGCCCGTCGTCCTCCGCGGCCGTCGCTTCTGCGCGATCGTCGCAGAGGCGTCTCCATCGCCCTCCCCCTCCTCTCCCCCACCCCATTTTTGAGGCCCCCTCCAGTCCTTCTTCTCCCTCCCCCTCCCCTTCCCTCCCCCTCCTTTTCTTCTTCGTCTTCTTCTTGCTTCTTCCGCTGTAAAAACAAAAAAAAAAATTCGGGACATTCGGGGCTCCCAATTTCGAGCTCCGAATCACAACTCATTTTAATAATATTTTTTTGAACACCTCACTTAGGGCTATTTTGGGAAGATGATTATAATCAACTTTTTAATAAAAAGCTACTTATAAGCAACTTTTTTGTGAGAGATGAAGTGAGTTATAATCTGGAAAGTGGATTATAACCCACTTCCCAAAAGGGGCCTTAATACTATTAGGTTTGGCATTCTCTAAAAAAGTTAAAAAGTCAAAAAATTATTGAAAAATGGCTAAGACCCCCAGTGGGGGTCACTGGGGGTCAAGGATGTAGGGGTGAGATTTGCCTAAAAAAAAAAACTGTTTTTTTTTTTTTTTTTTTTTTTGAATTTCGGCGAATGGGACAGCGCCACCTCACTGGGGGTTGACCCCCAGTGGGGGTCTGAAGCACAGCCCAAAATTATTATTCTATTTAAATCACATCACCTCTCTATCATATCACTTCAAACCCAACACATATTTCATAAAAAGTCAAAAAGTACACTTTATTTAGCCTTCGTTCAGCAATGACTTTTTTAGTTAGCTTTTTTAACTTTTTTAGCCTGAGGCTTTTTTGTTCGTTTGGTATTCTTGATTGACTTTTTTGATTTTTTAGCTTTGGTATGGTAGAATTTTTTTTTTTTTTGTCTTTTTGTGATTTTTGATTTTTTGTGATTTTTTGATCTTTTTTTTTTTTTTTTTTTTTCTTTTGTGATTATTTAGCCCAACACAAAAACCAAACAACCTCTTAGAACATTCCAAACAACTCCTAAATTTATCCCTATTTATAATATCATCATGCACGGCCACCTCATTTGCACATCTCTTCATTAGTGAACGACGAATGACCATTCCTTTCCTCCAACAAATTGAAGAACAACGATTACTCTTTTTATTTGATTTATTCAAAACTCTAAACCCATTAACAATGAAAACCCCATTGCATTTCATCTGAAACTAAACAACAATGAACGACAATTTTTTGCTTTTATACCATTACATCTATGTGGTTCTCTGACTCATCTAAAGACAAGAATGACGATTCTTCGATTTTATACTATTGTATCTCTGTAGTTCTCTGTTCAGCATTGTGTTATCGAATCAAAACGATTTGTTCAACACTGTGTTGCCGAACATATATGATTTGTTCAACATTGCGTTGATGAACATAAATGATTTGTTCAGTATTGTATTACCAAACACAAATGATTTGTTGAGCTTTTTCAGTAAGACTCAAGATCAGGGATTTTTGAAGAAAAAACAATTTTTTGGACTCATCTAAACTGTTGATTTCTTATATCAATGAATGGCGACAATGATTTGAACCAACAATTTCAACTCATAGTGACAATGATTTCTAATTTAGGATTTATAATGGTGATGAGAAGATGAATATCATATAAGGTTTAGGTTGGTGATTGATCTCTGTCTAATAGTTTGGTGGGGGTGGAAGTGAGTGGTGTATAAAGTTGTAGGGTGTGATTCTAATTGTCTTCATTTGGTGGGTAAGTGTGTGTTCCATTGAAGGTTGTCCTTTATTATAATTTTACTTTAGATTATAATTGTAATACAAAACAATTAAAATTAGGGGTCCAAATAATAAAACTGGATGTCAATAGCAGCCAAACTTTAATAACCCGCAAGGGTAGCCCAGTTGGTTGAGGCCAAGGGACTTGGGGCCTAGGAGTTTGCTCCTCTCTAGGTCTCAGGTTCGAATCCCACTCCCAGCTGTGCTCCTGGCGGGCCACTGGAGGTTTGCCCGGTCGTTAACTTCAGGGCCCCGAGATTAGTCGAGGTGCGCGTAAGCTGGCCCGGACACTCGGTTATCAAAAAAAAAAAAAATAGCAGCCAACTTTAATAATTATGTAGTAATTTATTTCTTGTCGGGATTATTGTTGGGATTATTGGCCTTGGTAATTATTATTGGAGTAGTTTTTTAATTATTGTTATTTGTCAAATTTGATGTAATGGTTCACGTATTTATAATTAATTTCTTATGGATTGACACAAAAAAATAGAGGAAAATGCTATAGACCTCAAATAATTTACTAGAGATTTAGTAAAAAATTTGATAAATTATTTAAAATTTTTAGCATAACTCAAAAATATATATATAGATGAAGAAAAAAATTTATCAAAATTGAAAATTGAAATAAAAAATAGGAGAAATATCTCAAAATTCACACCGAATTTGTGTTGTACACTTTAAATTCAAGGTACATACTTCTTAAAAAGTGTTAATCATGCTACCACAATACTTGTGGATTTAAGTTATAAAATTTTGTGGCAGTTAAATTTACATATGAATTGGACCATTCATATTAAATACATTCAATATGAAACAACCACAAAATTATTCTCCATGAAAATGTAAATAGCGCCACTTTTTTTATTCGAAACATACCTATTCCAAAATTTGGGGATTCAAATTAGGTTCCATTCAATCTATACAAAAGAAAAAGAATTGGACCAAATGAACTAATTTGAACCTCCTTCAAAATTCACGTTGCATATAACATTGCATGTTCAAGAAAATGTAAAGAATCTATAAATACCAAAAAAAAAAAATGAATTAAGGGATAAAAAATCAATGTAATTTTAACTTAGAAGTTTGGAAGAGAAAAAGATCTATTATTGAGAGAATGAATTCTAAAAAGAGCTTTTTCAAACTAACCTTTGTGACCAAATCTTCCTGAAGGTGTGGTTAGTCAATATCACCAGATAGCCATAAATTAAATAATGATAACAATGATAGATTTAATTTTCAGTGGGACTGTTACACATCAACACCACTTCCGATACCTCCCATCAATTTATATCACAATACACAATTTTATAAGGTTCCATAACTAAGCAATAAACATTAGAACACAAGTTTGGGAACAGAGCATTATGGTGTTCCTTGCCATCTAGAAATGGCATATCCTGCAAATGTAGCCTCCAAATAGAAGATTAATAATCCTCAAACAGACAACTCCATCTTAGAAATTAAAATTCCATCAGTATCGGCATAGAGCCATTCCCCGTCACAGATTCTGGTCCCACCAATTGTTACTGGAACATGTTTCTCTCCGATACCCTTCTTATTAGCTTTCATCGGATGGGAATTGAGAGCTCTCACCCCAATATCACAGCCATTGATTTCATCAACATCTCTAATACAACCGTTGACTACTATACCCGCCCATCCATTATTTTGAGCCTGTACCACAGGATTGCCACCCAAAATTGCACACCGCAAACTTGCACCACCATCGACAACAAGAACTCTGCCGTTACCTTTCTCCTCAAGAAACTCACGAACCAAAACGTTGTCTTCAAATACTTTGAGCGTCACTATTGGCCCAGAAAAGACTTGTCGCCGGCCATATATCTGGAAAACTGGCTGAAGTGCCCGAAGCTCACCACTCACAATGAGCTGTGGGTTCGCATCACAAACTTCGGCAGTAGTAACCAATGCCATGTTATTCCAAGCACCTTCAGAAAAGGGCAAACATTTAGAATTTAGAATTATAATTTTTAAGGGAATATAAAAATAAAATTAAAAAATAAAGGTACAGGTCAATTATCAAAATTCCCTTTGAACATTTTAGAATTTTCATTTTCAGGAAGGAACTAGAAATACAAGACGTGATTGGCGTGCAATTCATGTGATCGAAATCCTATCCAACCATAAAGGACACTAGCCTCTCAACCCCCAACTTCAATATTCTTAGTTCTTACACAGGACACTAGTCTACAATAAAAAGAAAGCATGACATACCTTCAAAAATGTTAAACAACATGGTGTTCCCTTTATGTAAGAGTGTGTGCATATATATCATGGAGAGAGATGATTCGTTTACATAGATGTCAGCTAAAATATCAGAATGGGGAGAGCATGTAACTTGTAAGCCTAATTGTTTCTTGAAAGAAATTGGAAATGATCATGCAAACAAATTAACTTCTAAAAAGTTATATATGATACTTTCTACCTATCCGTGTACAAACCTTTTGCAATGTATTAGTTTCTCTACGAAAATTTGGTCACTCTAATGGGATGCAATATTGAGAACAAGTGCTTAAACTCTGGGAAGAAAGTAGATAGTTGATTATAAAATAACTAGGTGCAAATTCTATATGGCTGCTTCTTTCTCACTCAGGGAGGTAGAGGACGAAAATTCCGTTGGTGGAGTTTGATGAACATAAATATGGACTGATTCAAAAACCTGCTGCCTATGCATCACCAATGGAAGCAGAGACATTTAGTGGGCCATGATTGAGATCTAACATACAGTTAACCTTTTTTAGAAGAGGAAAAAAAAACAAAGATAAGGCATCAAAGATGTGCCTATAGTTCATATTATAATGAACCCTTATAACGAACCCTCCATAACCAAAAATAGTTGGGTGCATCCAAACAGGGAATAATATAATGCAAATTTAAAGAATAAGAATATTTGCAAATTCAAAGAACTATCAAGTTGTCCAGAGTTTCCACTTGATATAAAGCAAGATATAATCTTATTCATCCTTCATTAATCACCTTGTACAAATTCTGCATCCATCATCTCCGTCAAATTATTCATAGCCAGGGACAAAAAACAGATAAGCCTAGTAATTTAGATAACTGATTAAAGGTTGTGGAAAGTTGTATCATGAAATAATATAATGAGGATGGCCATATTTTCCATACTGTCAAAACGACTAATCCACCATATGGTTGAAAAAGCAGCTTTGGCAGCATTTATGCACCCAGTTTTGCTATTCTACAAATCAATAACATGCACCAAAAAGTGTTTTTGTATTGCAAATTTTAGACACAAACTGAGACAAAAGAATATTAACAGAATGCTAAGAAGCCTGTAAAACACACACACACACACAAAATGTTGACAGGTTGCCCAGAGTCTTAAACCCCATTTACCCCCTCATTCTCTCCATTGCTGTTGTCTACAAGGCAAAAATCAATGTAAAGTGCAAACTCATTCATATCTGTATGTCCAAAATCATCGTACAATGTAAACAAAACAGAATTTAGATATATGTTAGTGAAAAACTTACAACTCATTTAGAGGCTAAAGTTTCCTTAAATGGTATTTAAACATTAGTTCTACCAAAGAACAAGAGCGTTCTGTTTCGTTTTGAAAACTATTTTCTATTCTCAAAAACATACTTTTTGAGGGTTTTTTTTTTTTTTTTTTTTTCCTTCTAAAACAACCCCTTTTGAGGAACCAATTTTAAATTGTTCTCTAAATTCTTGAAAATTTTGATTCATACAAAAAATGAAAACAACATAAAAAGGATTGTGTTTTCAAGCTTCCCAACATTCTTATTTCTAAAAAAACAACAAAACAAGAACCAAAAACAAAAACAAAAACAAAAACAATGAAAATAAAACCAACCATGTGATTTTCTAGGAAACAAGATCTACCCTCAGTGAGCGCACTTTCCACTAGAAGGAGAATAAGCAATCTGAATTGGACACAAGATGCAAGAGAATGCACACTAAAATGTCACTAAATTTTGGGATTCATATTCCAGTATTGCTTGACAAGTTTTCATAGTTTGAAAGTTATTTGAGGTTTTATTCATATGAGCGTTAATTCTTGATTGACAAGTTTTCATAGTTTGAAAGTTTTTTTCACATTCCAACATTGCTTGACAAGTTTTCATAGTTTGAAAGTTATTTGAGGTTTTCATATTCCAATATTGCTTGACAGATTTGGTTAAATCATATGAATAAAACCTCAAATAACTTTCAAACTATGAAAACTTGTCAAGCAATATTGGAATATGAAAACATCACTTTTATATATAAAAAATAAAACTAAAAAACATTTTATTTCCGAAAACAACGGACTTAATTGAAAACGATCATAGATATTGATAAGTGTGATTTCTTATGTTTATCAGTAATTTGGAGGGGTTATGTCAATAAATAAATAAATGAGTTACATTTATTGTCAGTCTATTAGACTTTGAGCTTTCTCAAACATAATACTTTACTAAAAGTAAGCAAATTATCAGATCAGATTGATGACCAACTGATGCCCAAAAATGATAGTTTTCAGCAATCTTGGTACCCATCTATAACAAAATACTGCAATTAATAAGTAAGGTAATTAATGAAGCAATAGAAGATTTGAAATATGTTCCATAGACATACCTGGGTTGAACTGAAAAAAAGGAAATTTGCTTATAATCAGAAGAATGATTGATTAGATGTAATTTCTAAAAATGGGCACTTTTATGAAGAATAAATAGAAAGACAAAGAAAGATCAGAACGATGAAACATATTAAATCTGAGAAAACATTCAGATCATCAAAACAAGACATAATCGAAATTGAGTACAAATACAATACATTGTAGATGAGAGAGAGAGAGAGAAACCTGGTGAACGGGGGAGATAATCGTGGAGCGGCTGAAGTGAATTCCCAATCACAATAAGTTATTGGATTCCAATCAGCAACGATTGAACTGTTGTTTCCACTCCAATCCAACCCTAGCCCTGCCCTTGGCCTCTTTTGGGAAGCCAAAAGCCAAAAGAAAAAAGCCAAAGCTAGACTATCATCTCTTATATATTTTATATATTTTTTAAGAAAAGTTAAAAAATTAATTTTTAATCATTTTTTTAAGTAACTCTTTGTTTAATTTTGATTTTTTTTTGACTATTTTAATCTGAAGTTAAAGAGTCTCGTTTGAGATGTACGTTTTAGTTTTTTAAATTTTTGTAAAAAAAAAAATAAAATGATTATAATTTGAATGTAATATTTTATTTTATTAATTTTTAACTTATTTTATTTTTTTATGACTAAAATAATTTCAAAATCAACGCCAAACATATATTATATTAGGGTAGGGTCTGAGCCAATTGGATGGTTGTAGTTAAAATATAAATTTTAATTTTAAATTTATAAGATAGAAATATATTCTTGATAAAAGTGTTTTTAATAAATTAAATGAATGATTTTAATTATTAGTTTTTATTTTTTAAATGAAATAATTGACAATTTAGCACATAAAAAAAAAAAAGTTACTTCACAAATTAAAAAAAGGAAGTCCACGAATGCCAACATATTGAGATGTTGACTTTCAACAATAGCATGAATATATACGTCTACCGATGATAGTGTCTCAGAGAGACTATTGTTGACGCGGTTTAGATGAGAGTGTGGGAGGAAAGAACGTTACTGTTATGTGTGACGACTTATGCGGTGGTTACTGGTTGTCTTTTAAAATATGTTTTTAAAATAAAAAAAAAATTTAAAAATAAAAAAATTTTAAAATTATTTTTGTCTTATTATGTATCAATTAATTTTTTTTTTCTCTTCTCTTTTTTTTTAATCTTTTTTTTTCACATTTATTTATTCAATTATAAAAAAATATTGAATCATCTCAAATTTCAAAATTTCAAAAATATTTTAAAATATATAATCAACTAAAATTTTAAATTTTTTAAATTTATTTTAAAAATAATATTTCAAAATACGTTGATAAATTGACTAGGATAATCTATTATAAAAAAAAGGCAGCTTGCCTCCGGTCCTTAATTGGATTGGACGGTGTTGTTTGGTCTGTGGAGGCCCATCACGGATTCCGTTTTAACAATTCGAAGATATCCGATCAACGTAATTTTTTATAAACATATAGGGCTTGTTTGGTTTGTGTTTCAGAAACATGTTTTGGAAAAAAAAAGTACGAAAACATGTTTGGTTTGGTGTTTTGGGAAATTTGTTTTGGAAAATTGTTTTGAGAGAGAGTTTTGGAAAAAGTGATTGATTTGATGTGTGTGTGAGAGAGATTTGTTTGGAAAATTTGTTTGGTTTGTGTGTTTTGGGAAATTTTTTTGGGAAAATTTGTTTGGTAGAGAAAATTTCTGAAATTTGTTTGTAGAGAAAATTTCTAAAATTTTTTTCCCAAACACTAACCAAACAAGCCCATAGTATTCGATAAGTTCTATACATTAAACAATTTGAATTATTAAAATAAGACCCATAATAAATTTTCACGAGTCCAACAATACCGTCCAATTGCCCCCATGAAAAAAAAATATGTTGTAATTGATAAAAATAGCATTCATGGTTTGTGTGGACTATAACATTAGTGTTTGGTGAGACATGAGGACACGTAATGTAGCTGTATCAGTCAATACTTTATTTTAGTTTTTTGGGTGGAGTGTGCGTCAGTGATTTGGACGGTAATGTTGTCACAACTCATAGATCATGCTATTAGTCGACAAGGCCCTATTTTGACAATTAAATTTAAAAATTAATTTTTAAATTTTTTAAAATTATCTTTTGCTTATTTTTTATTTTTTAAAAATACTTTTCAAAAAATTCTATTTCCTTATTTTTTGTATTTTTTTATTTTTACTGAATTTTAAAAATATTTTAAATAATTTTTTAATTTTTAGATACACCTAACATAAATACACATAAAAAGTATAATTTTTATGAAAAAAATATTTTAAAAATTCAATAAATACCAAAAATATAAAAAAAAATACGAGAATTCAATATATTTCTCATATTTTTAAGTATTTATTAATTTTTTAAAATATATTTTTACAAATTTTTTACTTTTTAGATACATCTAAAGTAAGGTGCATCTAAAAAAAGTAAAAAAAATGTTTAACATTTTAAAAATATTCACTAAAAACCGAAAAACACCAAAAATAAAAAACTAAATTTTCAAAAAATTTAATCTAAAAAACTCAAACCAAATACACACATTATTTATTTATATATATATATATATTTGAAATTTAAAAATAAACTTTGAACCTAATATTTAAAATACGCCAAAATTACTTCACCCAACAACAAATGTTGGATAAGCCAGACAAGAGATATTTCCTAAAATTTCACATAGATGATTGAGACTCCTTTTGGTTATTTTAATTAAAAATTAAAAATAAATTAATTTATATAAAAGTTTTAAAATTTTATTTTCATTCATTTTGTCAAAGTTTCCTTCTTATTTTCACTTTTTTTTAAAGTTAAAAAATATATAATTTCAAATATTTTTTTTTCACTTTATATTTTAGTTTAAAAAAACTACTAAAAAAGACACACACCATGAATAGAAAAATTATTGTTTGACCTGGGGATAAAAGTTAATGTGGCGCTTCAACTTAGCTATTATTGGTTGAATCAGTGAAATTTACCATATTTTTATCTCTTTTTAAGAGATAATAAGATACTTGTCTCTCAATAAATGGTATAAAATAATACTGTAAGACTAACCAATAACTTCTCCCATTAATTAACAACACCTAAATCAATCACATAATCCAACATAAATACAATTGACTTGATTGTTTAAATTAAGAGTAGTGTTACATGCACCAATTAATTTACTAACTAGTGTACAAAAACTAGTTATGACATTATTGTGCCGTTTTGGCAACACAGCAAAAAGCTGCGTTTTGAGCAACTTTCCAAAAACGCCAACCCTTGCAAAAACGCCACTGATCCCATTTGGGAAGACCCAAAAAAGCCACTTAAAAATTTACCAAACTACCCTCTGGAACATTATAATTAATTAATTCAAAAAATTGTTGACATGCAAAAAGTAAGGATATTTTGATCATTTTAGAGTGATGTGACACTTTTAAAAAATATTAAACCAAAAAGCAAAAAAGTCAACTTTTTACCAACTTTCCAAATCACTTTCAAAAAAGCCAAAAAATTTGGTAAAAAGTCAAAAGCCAGTTTTTTATTAACTTTCCAAAACACCTCATTTTAATTACATTCATTATACAAATTATAAATATCAAAAATATTTTAAATTATATCACGTCATCAATTAATATATTAATTAATATATTAATTAATGTATATAGCATTATTCTTAAATTAATCATAATATAGGAAGGCGTCACCATGATAATATCATCTGAGTATGCAAAAATTGCTCCATATGATTATGGATGACAATGGAGAACTATGGATACGGCATCCCACTTTGGGTATTGTGCAGTGAGCATTGCCTCTATTTCTAATTCTAACATCCCAAACTCTCCTCTATTTTTGGGATGGGTACTACCATGTTGATTTGTTTAGTCCGTCTACTGTACCTCACTTTTTTAAAAGTTTGAAATTAATATTTAAATACTTAGGCCAAGTTTGAGAAGACTAAAGTTTGGAAAGATTAAATAAGTACACTTTTTGACTTTTTATGAAATATGGGTTGGATTTGAAGTGATGTGTTAGAGAGGTGATGTGACTTAAATAAGATGATGTGACTTAAATAGGATAATGACTTTTTGACTTTTTGAATTTTTTTGAGGATGCCAAACTTGGCCTAAATAAGTGTACTTTTTGACTTTTATTGTATTATGTGTAGAAAAAGTAGAGAGGAGATGTTGATTGATATGACCTAAAAAAAATAAAAAGATAAAATAAGTGCACTTTTTTAGATTAGCCAAACTTGACCTTAAATTGAATTGGATTGAACTTTTGAACTCACTTATTAAATGGGCTGGACTTAGGATTCTTAAACTCACCTCAACATAATTATTAATATATTTTATGTAATTTATACATAAATGTAGATATATAATTTATTAGTTTCATTTCTGTTTAAATTATAGATACACTTAAAAAGGAAAATTTGCACCTACTAATTTCAAAACTTATAATATAATAAATAAAAATTAAATAGTTGTGCCAACTTTATTTTATAAAATTGATTATTTAATTATTATATGAGTTTATTGGGAAGGCTTGGAATTGTAATAATACTAGGGATAACCCGTGCCTGAAGGCACGACCAACAATATTTTTCGTATCAGATCTGTTACGAAATTCAATTGTAATAAATCAATTCAAAATGATAAATCAATTCTTACCTAAAAATACCACCTAGTGAAATTGTCCATACACAAATAGTGATATAGGGTAAAAAATTCCTATAGCCTTCTAACAATTTGACAAATTAAAATGACAAATAGAAAATTACTCATACTTACGATACTCTTAAATTAAACATTGTTAGCAAAACTAATTAACGATGCCTTAATTAATAGCACAGCTAAATATCTCATAAATAACCTCTTGTAATACATCCAAGCTCTCTAATAAAACTATATGAACAAAGTTGAGAACTGTCTGAAACTGCTAAATGAACCTTGAAAGATAAATAACTCAAGCATTGAAATGACACATTATCTCATACTCTTAACACTTGCAGCACATTCAAGCTCGTCGTGTTAAAAAAAAGGACACAAAGTACAACAAAATAATAAATCCAATAAAATTAACATAATAACACAATTTATTAGATTGATGTAATTGAGAGTTAATTAACATTGAAAACAGATAACTAATTCAAAACCATCTTCTGTATGTGACCAACGGACATTTTAGCTCAAGTGACATTATCATATAAAGCTACCTTACTTTAGAACTATGTTCACCAACACTCCCTCCATGGACTTGACGCATCCTCCATCTTAGCTATGTCCATTGTCATGTGAGAAAACAAACAATAAGCTCCACTACTCTAACAGCAAAAGGGCCAACAAATTAGATTAAAATAAATTTTCTAGTAATTAAGAAATCACCAAACAATAAATTATATAATCTGGTGTTTCTTAACAAAAACAAACCCATAGAATAAACCAATCCAAACAAAACCAGGGATAAAGTAATGGTAAATGTTCTCAAAAAAAGTAATGGCAAATTTCTTTTATGAATGGTCAAGAACAAATAAATAAAAAGATCTATACCTCCCAACTTGCATTATTAGGGGAACAAACAAAAGGTTTAATTTAATTTTTGAATAGGAATATCTCCAAGAAAACATCACAACCATAGATAATTAATGAAATTATAATTTTCATAAAAAAAATTAAAAATCTTCGGTGCCTCCACTTTTTATTCAGCTTTGCAAAATGCATGAAAGTCAATAAGTCATTTTGTTGGCGGCAATTCAAAGCTGAAACATGTCTAAACTCATCTTATATGAAACTCACCTTTTACTCGTCTGATTGCATTACGGTTTCGTCAACTATCCTAGCATAATTTTTATTCTATTTGAATAGCCTCTCACTCTATTTTCAATCCTGAAATAATTCTCGAAGATTCTATTTTTTCAAGAAAATCAAAATAAGGATACATGCTAATCCGCGCAGCAAATATTTGTTGATGTTTCGAAATTCAGATTATACATTTTTCACTACCCTTGAGACAAATCCATTAGAAACATGAAATTCAAATCATGGCAGCCAAACTAAATTCAAAGTTACATATAAATAACCCACACAACGTGTAGGAACCATAAGTTTAAACAATGCAACTTTCAAATCAAATTGTATTCTCCTAGAAGATTAATTAATATTTTGTTGACACTGATACACAACAACATAGACAATATAGTGATATTTATCACACAAAAAAAAAAAAAACATAGACAATATAGTGAGAACATGTGCCTAAAGGCACTCCTTAACAAAACCTAAGCATTCGATAGTGTATACAACTCAACATTAAATGAGAAAAAAAAAATTGTATAAAACTCGATACTGTATATGTAAAAACTTAAAATATATATTTTCAAAACCTTTAAGAGTAATTCAGCCATAAATATTCTATTAGCATCATTATTTGAACACAATTTTTTTTTTTAAAATCAATCCATTAAAGTTTATTCACCTGGGTTCCTTTACCCTAACTCTCCCACATTCACATTCCACTTTTTCCATGTAGACTAACCAAGAATAACACAATTGGTGAATGAAATATTGAATTGCCTTTTTTTGGCCTTCTAAATGACAAAATCAAAGTCTAAAAATCTAACAAAATCAAAGTCTAAAATTCTGAAATACCATACAACAATCAAACAAAAAATTATTCATGTCTACGATACTTCTAACGACGCCCACTTAATTAATAATACAACAAAATACGCCATAAATAATTTCTTGCAATACATCCAAGCTCTATATTAAAATTATGTGAACATAATTATATCTCCAAGAGGCATGAAGTAAATTATTTCAATTTCCTATAAAAACATAAAAAATGCGAAAATTTGTAATGAGCAGATATATAGATTCCAACAATCCATGACACAAATTAATTAGAAACCCAACATCCAAAACTAAGCCACTATTTAATAAGAATGAATGAATAACGTTACAAAATTAAAGAAATACCAAAGAGATGGCATGTCAAAGTGGATAACTACATTCTAGAAGAATTCAACATTAGCCCTTAATTCTTGTTCATCCACAGCACAAAACTTTTCAGATTAACAAAAAGTTAGCCCTTAATTCAACATTAGCCCTTACTTCTCAGTTTAATGTGTACCCACCAAAAAGCTTCTAGTGATGGTCCTTGAGTTGATATTCCAAAGGTAAGCATAAAGAAACAGCAAATGATATATAATGAGAATAAGGATCCTCACCTTATTCACCCTTATTGGCTTCCTATCAAGTTTAATCATATTCAGAACTTTTATTGCCTGCATCACCAAAAGAGAGAAAGGATCACTAATTAAGGCACACTTGCAGAATTAAGGAACATATGTCTATAAGGAACACTTGCAGAATTAAGAAAACAGAGGTTGAAAAAGCACTATAATCAGAGCAAGCTGATATGCAAACTACAGTGCTTTTTTTGTTTGAAAAAGCACTATAATCACACCTTGCATTTGCTTGATGAACTAAAAAGTTGTAACAAAAGAAAGAAAGAAAAACTCCAGCTTTAGGACACCTAAAATCCCAAAACTACACTCAACTAAGCTAGAGATGGGTTTTAATGTTTCACAAAGAAAAAAATAAAAAGAAAACGGAAACACATTATTTACTTGCCCTTTCCCAAGCTTTCTGAGTAACCAAACAGAGGATCATAACCAATTCATTAAAACACAAAAAGTGAATGATTCCACTGGCCCTTTTTCTTCACAGCAGAGGTTAAAAAAAGGCAAAAATAATGTTTATGCCGATTGATTCAGTCCGTTTTTAAAAGAAAAATTCCCAAATTAATGAGGAAAAAAGAATTAGTGTACTTTTCTTTGTTTTTTTTTGACATTTCAACTTAAGAATGGTAGGTGAATGTTTTCTGTATTTTTATATACTTTCCTTTTATGTCGGAAAATTATTAAATATAGTTTCAGTATCTTATGGTATTGTTTACATAATAATTTTGATAAATAAAAAATTACAACACACAAGTGAATCATTATTTACCTCTCAATTATCTAATAAGATGAGTCAGCATGTTTTATTGATAAAAAATTTTACTGTGTTTTTTATTTGAAACACTACATAAATAATCTTATAAGGTGCTTTAGTAACTACTTAATAAAAAAAATTCTAGGGGAAATGATACTCACCACTTTCAAGATTTAAAAAAAAAAAATACAGTTAGTAACACACTTTTGACATAATTACATTGGTCTCTCTTGAATTTTTATTTCACATAACAATTGGAGTATTTTTTATCAATAATTTATTAATCATACTAATGAAAAAATATAATATTATCATATATTTTTACAAAAAAAACATATATTTTATTTATTTCAGTATTCATCTACCATTCTAATAATTTCAGCTACTTCAACTTTATTGAAAAAAGAGTACAACTATTTCAAAGTATGAACTATTTCTACTTTTCCCTCGACTTCAAAGTATGAACTATTTCTACAATTCAATGACGACACTGTGATTGTGAGAGTTGTCAATTTGTGGCTTACAATTGGACTATCGTTTACCTAAATTGACAAAATGCCTTTCCAATTTACCCATCCCACCTCTTGTTTTCATGTTCTCTCTCTCCCCACCTCTTGTTTTCATGTTCTCCCTCCAGGACTTTTTTCGCTTCTACTGTGAAGTTATTCCATTCCTTGGCGTTCCAGCCACAGCATCCACACCTTTTATTGGTGTGGGTTCCACATTATTGGAGTGAAACAAAAATTTAAAATATAAAAATCGATCACAAAATTGAACACAATTTTAAAATAAATTTTATTTTTTTGTGAATTTTACATTCATGCAACATAATTGTATTCGATTATGTAATCAAGAATTGATGAAGTGAATAATTTTCCTCCATCAGCATTAAAAACCTGATTAGATTGAGTATGAGGTGTACCAGTTATCCCCATTCCAACTAAGATAGAACTTTTACTTGTTCAATTAATAATTAAGGTGAAGCAAGTGAGGAGGAGAAAGGAGTTTCTATAGAGATTATCTAGTTTCTATAGAGATTAAATAAATTAATAAATATTTTGTAGAATATTTGATATCTATATAGATTATATATTTATCTTTAGAAACTCTTGTCTCATACAATTAATAAAACCTATGTATACCAACCCCAAACTAATCTAAATTACCCAAAACCATACAGTGCAATCTAAGGAGGAAAAAAGAAAATTTCATGGAGATAACTCATGTATTGAATAACAGAACTCCGAAAACATGTAAGAGACAATGTCTGAGAGAGAGAGAGAGAGAGAGTGAGAGAGATACATACAATGGGAGTGTCCTTGATGCAGAGGTGAGGCAAAGGGTCATTGGCGCTAACTTGCACAGGGGAGAGAGGAGCACCCAAAACACCGAGCAACAGTGTCAGATCAGACCGCTTGTAAGCATTCGAAGCCACTGATGGAGTCCTTGAAAGCTGCCCCTTCATCGACTGCCCTAGCCCTAACCCGCGCTTCGAATCCCCGATTTCGCCTCCATCCGGATCCGGACCCTCTATGACGGGCCTTAAGCTTCCGGATCTCCCGATCAACGGCTCCGGATTGGCCACGTGGTGGTCGGTGGTCGTCGGCGTCGCGATGGTCGGTGGTCGTCGCACGGGATGGGCTCCGATGCAGGTAGAGAGAGAGAGTTCAATTTACATTTTGGACCGTTAGCACATAGAGACATCTCAACCATTGAAGGTTGAGATGAGAAAATTTTAACCATTGGATCAATTTACATTTTAAGACATTTTCAGCCCTTAGATTGAAGCAATCTAAAGGTCCAAATTTTGACACATATACATTTTGAGCCTTGAATTCAAATTGAACCTTCCATTGTTATATAGATATTTTTAGGGTTGGTTTTTTTTTTTTAACAATTTAGGGTTGGGTTTGATATTGAACTTTTAGACTTGATATTGGGCTGGGTCAATTTTTTTTTTTTTGTTTGGGGGGGGGGGGAGGTGTCTCAAACATGGGCACCAAATTTCTTATAGTTTAGGCTCGGCCCAAACCTGATATAGCCCGATTGATGCCCATTCCTACCCTACTCTGGATCCATTACTGTTTACTGTAACTTTTGTTCTGATTGCTCAATTTTATTTGATTGTACTACTTATATTTTTAATAGGAGTTGTTTGGGATGATCTAAATAAGTGTACTTTTTGACTTTTTATGAAATATGGATTGGGTTTGGGTTGAATTTGAAGTGATGTGTTAGAGAGGTGATGTGACTTAAATAAGACGATGTGACTTAAATAGGATAGTGACTTTTTGACTTTTTAGATTTTTTAAGAGTTGCCAAACTTAGCCTAAATTTTAAGACTACGATTTTACATCCATATTGTGTGAGTGATTTTCCGATCACACTGCCCTCCTTAGTGAATCAGCTGTAGAACACAGGCAAAATAGATGGCTCCCTGCAATCTGCACAGAAAGAAAAAGGCTCCGGCGGTGGTTCTTCCACCCGGGGGAACTCCGACGATCAAGTCAGTCTCAATATCTCTCAAAGATAATACAAGTGCTTAATTTACTGCTCAAAACTACAAATTGCGTACCTTAGACCCGCCGGGGGTGCCCTTCTTTTATAGTCTTTCTCTGTCCTAGTCCCACTAGAAGTCTCACTTCTATGGACTCTCATTCAGTACTTACTCTGGACTCTACAAGAGATAAGGATAGATTTCCCTCAGAATATCATATGTATCCATCTTGTTGTCTTTCTTCATTCTAGGACTCTTGTCCCTTATCCGTTTATCCCGGATTCCGATATCTTCGGAGATAACCTCGGCAACTCGAGATTACCTCGACGTAACTACCACGACACGTGGCACCTCGGCTGACACTTCAGTGTCATCTCGGCCACGTGTTGGTATTCAGAAAACACATCCCCACAACTGCCCCCTAGGTTCTATCACCTCGGTATTCTGAGATGATGGAACCTACATTTGAACTTCTGTCTCGTACATCGGCTTAGAAACTTTCTAGCCGATGTCATTTGCTTCAGGCCGATATGTCTTCTTTTCAGGAACAAGAATTCACACGAACTCTCCCAATGTGTATGAGCTGTCACGCACCATTTTACAACCGTTCTACTGACGCGTTTTTCCCTTATTGGTCCGTGCTGGCGACGCACCTGTTGGCCGTCTTTTCTCTGCTTGCGCCGCCTGACGCATGCGTTAACCCAGGCGCAATAATTGCTTTTGATTTGCCGCCGTTTCATGTTTTGGACAAAAACGTTTGCCTCTCTCTTTCTTTTTACTTTTGCGTTTGAATATTTTACATTTTCCCTCTCTAAAGCTTTCTCTTCTTCGAATCTGCCATTGCCCCAAGCTCTGAGCTCTGCAACCATCTCCATCTACCATTTCTGTGAAGCTTTCGCCACTGTTGCCCCCGTCGTCTGATCTCGGCGAAGCTCATTCCGGCCTCACATTTTCTGGTAAGCAACTGGCTTCTCTTCCCCAGTTCTTGATTGTTTCTGGAATTTCTTGTTGTTGCTGTTCTGTTTTAGCATTCGATTCGTGAATTTTCTTCCTGAATGATTCTTATTTCATGCTTCTGTATATGTCTCTTGCATTGTTTCTTGGTCTTCCACCCTTTGTGTTTCCTGAATCTGAAATTCCGTTTCTGTTTTCTGCTTTTTTGTATTTTCTCCAGATTCGTGCTTTCGATCTTTGCCTTCGTAGTTCTTAGGTTTGGGATTTGTTTATAGAACTTTTAATTCTTAGGGAAAACTGCAACAATCTTTTGCCAGTATACACCTAGGTTTAAGCCGAGGTATTAGTAACCCTTCAAGATCACACTGTTTCTGTAGCCAAGTGCCTTTGCTCCAAAAGCCATGGGTATGTGGAGACATAGCGTAAATTCCCCAACCAAACTCGAATTCTTTAGGCAAGAGTTCTCTATCCCTGCCGATGTTCACCTTAGGCTAGCTGGGGATGACGATTCCATTATGCCTACTGATAATACAATGCCCTTTCCCGTTATAGCGTTTATTGAGTGTAGACTTCGGCTCCCACTTAATCCCCTTTTCCGTGAAGTTCTCCACTACTACACTTTGAACCCTATGCAACTCACCATCAACTCCTACAGGATACTTAACGGTATAATAGCCTTAGCTCAACAGGAGAATGTTAGAATTACTCTCGCCGACATCCAATTATGTTACACTATGTGCGCTCTCAATCTGGAAGAAAAGGGCTTTGTATATTACCTTAAGCCAAGGTCTACCGAATTTAAAATTGTAGCCGACCTTCCTGACTCCAACAAAGGTGCTGGGGATGACTACCTTATTGCATCTGGTAACTGGGAGTTTGGCCCAGATGAGGAAGTCCATCTCTACCCTCTTCTCCGAACAGTTAAAGAGGGCAAGGGTAAGAGCCCAGTGTCAATTACTTAGCTGTTGTTTGTTTCTCTCCAAGTATACAAGAGTTTTTATTTGTTTCTGATGTTGTGCTCCTTGTTGCAGACGTTCGTAAGCCTCCCAAAAATTTTCGCCAGTCTTACTTCCTCGGCAAAGACTTAAAGAAGGTTCTGGATCTTCCTATCCAAAAGCGAAAAGCTCCAGTCTTACTGAATTTCATCCCAACACACAGATCAACTCTTCCCGACGTTCCAAGAAAGAAGAAAAAGAGCTCCTCTTCTCTTACTGTAGTAACTCAAACCGCATCCACATCTCAGACTGATCAAGGTTCAACTTCTGATCCAGCCAATCATCCTTCGATCGCGGCACCATACTTGGTACCGATTTCTGAAAGAAAGCGTCGGCGACGACTTGTAAAAACTGCCGAAATGGTTCGCCCGAAGCCAGTTGTGCAGGACCTTCTGGCCGACCTCCCAACCGACGTGGACGCTGCACCAACCCAAACGGTGCCCCCACCGAAACCAAAAAAGATCAAGAAGGCCCAACCAAAGTCCAAGGCTACTACGCCGAGGTTGAGGATGCCTTACCTATTTCCCAGCTAGCCGAGAACAAAAAGACTTCCTCTGCTCCTGCCAAAAGGACCTGCCGAAGCCCAGCCGTCAGGATCCACTCAGTCGAAAAGGCCGAGGTCATCGTCTGCGACGACTTCGGGGTCCAGAGTTCCTAAGGTTCCCTGGGAGCCTAAAATTACCCTTGAAAACAGGCCGTTTACGCCCATGAGAGCGCCGCCGATGTCACTATCGGCGTAGCGCTCAGTACTGCAGTTCTCCTTGAAGGCGATCTTGAGCGTAATGCCAAGATGAGTGAATATGAGAACTACGCCATTATGCTGCAACACTCTGTCCTAGTAAGTCTTTGAATTTGATAATTTTTCTCACTGCCACTTTCTTCATACTATATAAAGTCTTGTAATATTTTATGATAACCTTTGCCTTGTATTCTTTCAGGCCATGCAACATGCCCACTCCTTCTCCTTGCAAGCATTCGAAACGAATGAGAGACTATCCGAGATGGAGAAGGAGTGTGCTGCCCTTCAGAAACAGAACAAGAGTCTTAAAAATAAAATGAAGACTCTGGAAGATCAAGCCGAGGCTGTGACGCAGGCTCAGCAAGAGGCTGATGAGAAGGCCGAGGCCGCTGAAGCCATTAAAACAGTTGCCGAGGCAGAAAAGAAAGAGGCTCAGGCGAAGGCTGCCCAGGCCAAGAAAAAACTGCACGAGGCGCTGGCCACCAAGGACGCCGAAATCAAGGCGGCCGACGACAAGGCGTATGCCCAAGGCATGGCCGATGTTGCAGAAGATTACAAGTTACAAGTTAAGGAGGCATGCAATAGGGGATTTTCCCTAGGTTGGAACTCCTTGGCCAAAAAAGCTTGATCTTCCTGCTGACTCACCTTGGCGCAAGGCTGAAGCCATTTCTTTGCCGTTTCCTCCTCCTCCTCCTCCAAGTCAAACTGAGGAGGAAGCTGAATCTGAATCCCAGGCTGAGGATGAGGATGAAGACAACAATGATGATGAAGCCTTGGTGAGGAAATCCAAGGATGCCACTAAGACCAAGTCACCTCCTCAGGGTGATCAAGTCCTGGACTTAACCCAAGAGTAGGACGAGGAGGTTGAGATGGTGCCCAAGGAGGCGGACTCAGTTCACTTATCATCTGACCTTCTTTTGGCTGAGAGAAATGTTGAAACAACTCTTGCCGAGATTGATGCCGAGATAGCGGCAGACAAGGAGAGCGAGGTTGTGGTTCAAAAAAATGCCGAGGTCGTGCTCCCAGAGACTACCGATGTCCAGATCCAGAATGTTCCTGAAGCTGAAGAATCATAGCTTTTTTTTCCTTTATCTTTTGTACTTTGTTTCTTTTCTTTGCTCTTGTTAATGTTCCCTGAGCAATGTAAGCTTCTTCTTTATGGCCGATGTGCCTTTCTTTGTGGCTTTAGAACAATTTACTTCTGCTAGGCCATTGTGCCTCCTTTATATACAACTGTTTCTCTTTGAATGCTGTAGTCTTTAATTTCTCTTCTTTGCTTCTGTTTGATTCTATACTTAGAATATTTTGCATGATTTGTATAAATCTTTCTTCGCTTAATCTCCTTGGGGTTACATACCTCGGGCATGTTTACCTGAAGATTTACCTCGGCTAGGACTTCACCTGTGAACTTTTCATAAACTTCAACAAGTATAAAGCGTATAAACTTAATTCAATTTCATCTTGTAAATTGCTACAAATTTCAACAAGTGAAGGTAAACAATTATATCGGCTTAGCTTTAACTTGTAAATTGCTACAAATTTCAACAAGTAAAGATAAGGAATTATCGGCTTAACTTTAACTTGTAAATTGCTACAAATTTCAACAAGTAAAGATAAGGAATTTTTCTCGGCTTAACTTTAACTTATAAATTGCTACAAATTTCAACTAGTAAAGATAAGGAATTATCTAACTTCGGTTAAACTTAATTTCTGTTCAACTCCGGTTAAACTTTATCTTAGATTTAACCACTGTTAAACATCTCGGCTTAACTTCGGTTAGGCATTACTGTCTTCTATCTGCCCCCAATGTGAACCTAAGTTCCACTTGGGTTCTCATTATTCAAAAGACAACGTTATGCATAATTTAATAAGTTCTGGAAAATTCTGGCAAGATTTCATTGATCATATCGGCAAAAAGTCAAACAACATCTAATGATAAAAAAACTTTAAATTACAAGTGTTCCAAGGTCTAGGCAATGCTTTGCCTTCACTATCTTCGAGCCGATATGCCCCATTGCCTAACACCGAGGTGATTCTGTAGGGTCCTTCCCAGTTTGGGCCAAGCTTGCCCTCTCTGGGATCCTTCTTATTGCCGACGACTTTCCTCAAGACTAGGTCGTTGACCTGAAAATCCCTTGGATTGACCTTCCTGTTGTAAGCTTTGGCAAGCTGTTGCTGGTATGCTGCAAGCTGGATTGCAGCTTTCTCTCTTCTTTCTTCTAGTAGATCCAGATCTCGGGCTAAGAGCACATCGTTAGTCCCGTTCTCAACTCCCTGGGTTCTGATCCCTGGGATGCCGATCTCCAATGGAATGACTGCTTCTGTGCCATAAGCCATGGCAAAGAGGGACTCTCCTGTTGATCTTCTCGGCGTTGTGCGATATGCCCAGAGCACACTGGGCAATTCGTCTACCCATTTTCCTTTTGCTGCCTGTAGCCTCTTCTTTATTCCGTCCAGAATTACTTTGTTGGACGCTTCTGCTTGCCCATTACTTTGGGGAAAGCTTGGTGTCGAAAAGTAATTCTTTATCTTGAACTTTGCGCAAAAATTCTTGATGAGTTTGCTGTCAAACTGTGTTCCGTTGTCAGCAACGATTGCTCTTGGAATCCCAAATCTGGTGATGATGTTTCTCCAGATGAAGTTCTTCACATCCACATCTCGGATTTTTGCAAGAGGCTCTGCTTCTATCCACTTTGTGAAGTAGTCTGTTGCTACCAGTAGGTACTTCCGCTGCCCAGTCGCTTGAGGTAGTTGTCCAACGAGATCCATGCCCCATTGGGCAAATGGCCAAGGGCTGGAAACCGGGTTCAGGTCGGCAGCTGATTGATGTATCAAAGGTACAAACCTCTGACATTGTTCACACTTCTTCACATAGGCTTCGGCATCTTTTTGCATATAGGGCCACCAATACCCCTGGGTAATGGCCCTGTGAGCTAACGATCTGCCCCCCGCGTGGCTTCCACAAACTCCTTCATGAATTTCATACAAAAAGTCTTCGACCTGAAGAGGGTGTACACACCTTAAAAGAGGTCCAGTGAAGGATCTTCTGTAGAGATGTCCCTCTGCTGTCAGACTGAATCTTGCCGACTTCAATCTGACTTTGTGTGCTTCCTTTCGGTCTTCTGGCAGCTTTCCTTCTTTTAGGAATGCAATAATTGCATCCATCCAGCTGGGTCCCATGTCCACACATAATGCCTCTTGCATCGTGTTCGGTGGCTCTATGCTCGGGCCTGATAGGTAATCGATCATTATTGTCCTCGTCTTTCCGGTTTTCATTGAGCTTGCTAAATTGGCCAACGCGTTGGCGTGGTTGTTATCGTCTCGGCTAACCTGAAGAAGTCGGCAGTTTTGAAACTTCTCTGCCAGCCTGATGACTTCTTTTGCGTATGCCGACATCCTTTCATCTCGGGCAGCAAACTCTCCTGTAGTTTGATTTACTATAAGTTGTGAGTCACAAAAAACGATTACCTCATCTGCCTCTGCTGCTACTGCCAGCTTCAGTCCAGCAATCAATGCTTCATATTTCGCCTCATTGTTCGAGGCTTTGAACCCCAGTCGAATAGACTGCTCCAATATCGCTCCATCGGGGGAAATTAACACTACTCTCTGCCCCTGCCCCCTGCCGGTTTGAGCTCCCATCAACAAAAAGTTGAAAGGAGTCGCCGATGTAAATACTGCAGGGTCTGAGTTTTTCCTTCCTTGGTTCTTTTAGCCTTTGGCTGGGCTTCTCCTTCCTTGTTTGGACATCGTTCATCTCGGCTCAACGGAGCCCGATGTTTCGATGTATTCTGGCGAGAACTCGGCCACGAAGTCGGCCAAGACTTGGCCCTTGATTGCTGTTCTCGGCCTGAACTCCAGGTCGTATTGGCCCAAAACTACGGCCCATCTTGCTATTCTTCCAGTCAAGTCTCCTTGCTGCAACAAGGACTTTAGTGGGTGCTCTGTTAGAACCATTATCTTGTGAGCCTGAAAATAATGGTTCAGCTTCTTTGAGGCCATTACCAAGGCCAGCATTAATTTCTCTAGTGATAGATACCTTGTTTCTGCATCGGCCAAGGTTTTACTTACATAGTAAACAGCTTTCTGCTCTCCCTTCTCTTCTCGGATTATCACAGCACTTACTGCGTGCTCTGAAACTGCTAAGTATAAAAAAGTTCCTCCCCAGGCTGAGGGCGTTGAGAGGACTGGAGCCGAGGTAAGATATTTCTTCAAGTCAGCCAAAGCGGCCTCACATTCCTCCGTCCATAGAAAATCCGTGGCCTTTTTCACCAGATTGAAAAAAAGGCTTACACTTGTCCGAACTTCGGCTTATGAACCTGTTTAGGGCTGCGGGCCCTTCCAGTAAGCATTTGAACCTGTTTTGCCGACGTCGGACTCTGTAATTCCAGAATGGCCTTGATCTGGTCTGGGCTGGCTTCAATGCCCCTTCTAGTCACTAGATATCCCAAGAACTTACCGGATCCGACTCCAAACGCGCATTTCGATGCGTTTAGTCGGAGCCGATATGTTTTGAGTATGTCAAAGACCTCTTTTAGGTCAGCAAGATGATCCTTTGGTTCCTTGGTCTTCACGACCATGTCATCAATATAGACTTCTACTGTTCGGCCCAATCAAGTGTTTGAACATCTTGGTTACCAGCCTTTGGTAAGTTGCTCCTGCGTTCTTCAACCCGAAAGGCATGACTCTGTAACAATACAGACCTTTGGGGGTGATAAACGCTGTCTTCTCTTCATCCGGGGGGTACATGGCTATCTGGTGATACCCCCTATATGCATCCAAGAAGCTCATTCTTCCATGTCCCGACACGTGGCGTCCACCAACTAGTCGATCTTTGGTAGAGGGGAAGCTGTCTTTGGGACAAGCTTTGTTCAAGTTTGTAAAATCTACGCAGACCCTCCACTTGCCATTCTTCTTCTTTACTACCACGGTGTTTGACAACCATGTCGGATAATGGCTTCTCTGATGGCCTTGGCCTCCAGAAGTCTGTCCCACCTCCTCCTCCACTGTTTCGACGTACATCAACGTCGGTCTTCGGGCTCGTTGTATTACAGGTTTGGCCGACCTGTCAACGTTGAGTCTGTGACATGTGACCTCGGGGTCAATGCCAGGCATTTCATAAGGTGTCCAGGCGAACACCTCAATATTCTTCCTCAGAAAGGCCTCCAGCTCCCTTTCCTCTTCTTCGGCTAATCCTGTGCCGAGAAGAAAGAAACGTTCTTCATCACCCTCCTGGACGAAGATCTTCTTCAATGCTTCTTCACTTTTCTCGGTCGGCTCCTTGCCGACATCATCTAGGACCTTCATGTCCTCTTCTTCAACTTCTGCCTTCTCTGGTTCCCGAATGCTGCAGGTTAACTTCATTGCTGCCATGGAGCAATTTTTCGCCTGCAACTGATCTCCTCTAACTTCCTCAATCCCATGTTCTGTTGGGAACCGTAGCAGTTGATGCAATGTTGAGGGAACTGCCCCCATTGCATGCACCACGGCCTCCCTAAAATGATGTTGTAAGGCGAGGGCGTGTCAATCACAATGAATTCCGTCTTGATCTTCTTCGTGCCAGCCTGTACTTCCAAGCTTGTTGCGCCTAATGGCCATGTCGGCGCTCCATTGAAGCCGACCATCGGGCCGTTCGACTGATCCATGTCATCAGGGTGAAGGCCTAGCTCCTTATAACATCTCTGACATACATGATGTCGCAGGAGCTGCCTTGATCAATCAAGATGCGTTTTACCTGGCACTCCCTAACCTGGAGGGATACTACCAAGGCATCATTGTGCGGGTGCTGAACCATATCTAGGTCGGCTTCTGTGAAAGCTATCATCTGTCCTTGGCATTCTTCAGGCCGAGGTCTTTTTTAGTCCGACCTGGTTAACGTGCTGCAGGTGTCTTACTCTCTGTGTCTCCCCCCCGTATGTCGTTTTCATTCACCTTTGAGTGGATCACATTAACCACCCGAGGTCCGCCTGCTTGTGGTTGCTGTGCTGGCGGTGGCGGGGTTGCTGGTGCTTGAGGCAATCGTGCCTGTTCCTCCCTTGTTTTGGCCTCATCCACAAGGTCTCTCAGATGGCCTTGCCTCACCAAATCTTCTAAGTGTGCCTTAAGGGCTCTGCAACCCTGAGTTGGGTGCCCCTCCTCATTGTGGTAGGCACAACGCCTACCAAGGTTTCTTCCCATAAATTCTCCTGGTGCCCTTGCCGGCGCCCTGAAGTAGGGCTGATTCCGAATTTGATCAAGGACTTTGTGGAGCGGAATTCGGAACACCGTTGTCACTGCTTGCTTGGCCCTCAACTCAGTCTCCTGTTTGTTGGGTCCGTTGTTACCTCGGCCTCGCTTCGGCGAGCCGTTGACTTTTTCTGTCTTCGTCTCCTTGTTCCCCGAGGTATCTTCCTCGGCTCGTGCATACTTCTCAATTCTCGCCATGAGTTCCTCCATGCTCTTTGGCAGGGTTTTCGCCAAAGACTTCCGCAGCGGACAGTCATCCTTCAGGCCGTTCTTGAAAGACACGACGGCCACCTCCTGGTTGCATTCAGGTATTCTGTTGAACACCTCATAGTACCTCTTTGCATAAGCCCTAAGGCTTTCGTCTTTGCCGATCTTCAGAGCCATCAATGCATCCACCTCAATGGCTGCAGTTGTTTGTTATGAATCTGGCCACAAACATCTCGGCCAGACCTTCCCAAGTCTTCACGCTCCCCTTCGGTAATTTGTGGAACCCAGTCTGATGCAATCTCCCCGAGGGATGAAGGGAACACTTTGCAGAGCAACGGATCGTTCCCACTGTATAATGCCATTGAATTCAAAAATAATCCAACATGGAAGTTAGGGGTCAGACTTAACCATCATATATCTGGAACCCTCGGCATGCTGAATCTTTTCGGCGGGATGAATCTGTCCAATTCCGTCGAGAATGGTGTTCTCGCTTAACGGGGGAGGTTACTTCGGCTCCGTCATTCTCTCGCCTCCTCTTGAGGTAGTCTCTCAAGTCTTCTTTACTTCTCCCTGCAGCCCGGCTGTCTCTAGACTTCAGCCTTTTCGGCGCACTACTCTCGGCCTCATGGTGGCCCCTTTTCGACCCTTCCCCGCAGGATGCATCGAAGCACAATATCCGCCCCGGAACATGCCGATGTTCTTTGGGGTCTGCTTCCCTCTCGCGATATGTCCTTCGGGACTCTTCTCTTCTCGGCTCTTCTCGGCCGACTTCCCTGGAAGGTCGGTGAGAGTGCCTTCCACTCCTCGCGTGCTGTGGTGCTTCGGGGATTTCTTTCTGCCCCTTCTTCTGGGCGTTTGCTGCTGGCATTGGTGTGTCCTGTAGCGGGTAGGGCGGCTGCATACATTATTTTGCATCATGAAGTTGACGACCGATTGAAGGTCTGCCAACTTGTTTGCCATCTCCTTTACTTCTTCGTCCCTCCTCAGGCATCTGTCTTGCCAGGTCTGGAGGTCATCCTCATTATAGTACTTTCCCCCGATCCGCTTTCTTTGCTGTGTTGCCATCTCGGCCGACGCTTTTCTCTGCGTGATTCTGATCACGAGTTTCTTCGTTGTGGTTGTCTCCTTCGACATCAAGGTCGATAGGCCTGTCACTCCCAGCGGGAGCGTCGTCCCCAATCTTTTCCTTCTGCGTGTTACTGGTCATCTACTCTTCTTTCGTTCCCATAGACGGCGCCAAATTGTGTGAGTGATTTTTCGATCACACTGCCCTCCTTAGTGAATCAGCTGTAGAACACAGGCAGAATAGATGGCTCCCTGCAATCTGCACAGAAAGAAAAGGCACCGGCGGTGGTTCTTCCACCCGGGGGAACTCCGACGATCAAGTCAGTCTCAATATCTCTCAAAGATAATACAAGTGCTTAATTTACTACTCAAAACTACAAATTGCGTACCTTAGACCCGCCGGGGGTGCCCTTCTTTTATAGTCTTTCTCTGTCCTAGTCCCACTAGAAGTCTCACTTCTATGGACTCTCATTCAGTACTTACTCTGGACTCTACAAGAGATAAGGATAGATTTCCCTCAGAATATCATCTGTATCCATCTTGTTGTCTTTCTTCATTCTAGGACTCTTGTCCCTTATCCGTTTATCCCGGATTCCGATATCTTCGGAGATAACCTCGGCAACTCGAGATTACCTCGGCGTAACTACCACGACACGTGGCACCTCGGCTGACACTTCGGTGTCATCTCGGCCACGTGTTGGTATTCAGAAAATACATCCCCACACATATGATAAATAACTTACTACAGTTAAAATATACATATTCTAACCTAAGGGTGGGTGGCATTGTGGTTAAGGTTTGGGGTTTAAATCCCAAGGTCATGAGTTCAATTCCTTCCCCCTTGAGCCAATCTCGTGGACGAAGCACAGTGGCTAGGAGGTTGGACCTCAAGTTGTCTAATCAACACTTGGTGTGGGTTCAATACTCCCCCGCTGTGCGAGTCCTGACTTAAGCGGAGCTTGTCTTTGGAGGTCGGGGCAAATTCTCAGGTTATAGTCTCCTCGCTCGAAACGGCTAACAGGGCACCCCTGGTGATCATTGCAAGAGGTGCTGCCTTGGACCTGCGGGAGGGTAGGAAGTATTTTCCTGTAACAAAAAAAAAAAAAATACATATTTAGATATTGATAGCCATTGATTTTTAGTAGAAATTGTAAACTAAAAATAGAAGAAATGGTGCCATGTACAAACTGTCTATAGATATGCCAAATTTTTATATCTATTTTCCGAGAGTATGTATCATAGTATTATTTCTATTTTTATTGTATGTAATTTTTTTGTCAAAATGTATTATATAAAATTAATAAAATTTATATATTTTTTTAAATAACAAATATAATTTGCAATAATTAATCTTTTAAAACCTTAACAAATCTCACTACCTAAGAGAGATAAATTAATTTCTCTGCTTTCCTGCTGTGAAAGAGGGAGACGGTGGTGGTTTCCCTGTCTCTCCAATCTCCCTCTCCTCTCATTTTCCTTCCATTTAATCCTCATGCGATCTTATTTCAGATTTGGTCTTTAATTCAAATATGATTTGACCTCACCAATTTGGTCATCACTACCTTCTCCACTTTTGAATTCAAAATTTTAAGATTTGGTTTCAAATATTTTCACAATCCCAAAGCCAACGGTGGATAACGCGTTTGTTCCATACTAGACGACCACTTCAATTTCAATGCTTTATCTTGACCAGCAGAAGTGTAGTCTTCAAATTCCAAGTTGAATACAGCAGAGCAGCGGAATTTTGGATAAGTTCGATGGCTACTTGAATGTAGTGTTTTTTTCTGTTTGGTTTTCTTAATTTTTAATTTGTTGATGTAATAATCCTTCGTGTAGATATTTGTTTCCATCCTTGTGGAGGCATTTTATCCTCCTTTATAGAGGCTTAGATTATTTATTCTACGAAGATTGTTTTTTTATTTTTAAGATTTTGTGATAGCGTTGCATCGAATTGATCCAGACTTTTTATCAACAAAAATTTTATTCCCTTTCAAAAAAAAAGAAAGAAAGTGATTTCTCTCAATTTAACCATTTTATTTTTCTTTTCTACCTTGAAAATGTGCTCACACGAGCATTTTCTATTCAAACTTGTAATGATAAATGACCAAATGAATACATTGTAGGGTTGCAAACAAGTTGAGTTGAGTTCAAGTTCGGCTCGTTTACTTATTGAACTCGAACTCAGCTTGGCTCAATAATATTTATGAAACTCAAGTTTGGCTTAGCTCAACTTAATAAGATTATTTTTTTTTAATTATTTATATTATTTAATACATAAATAATATATTTATTATATAATTTAAATAAAAATAAATGAGACGGAGCTCGAGATCGGTTTATTTACTAAACGAGTCTAATATTCGAGTTTGAGTTTGACTCGTTTATTAAATGAGTTAAGGTCTTAACGAGTCGAATTGAGCCAATTGAAGAACAATTCAATCCGTTTGCAACATTGAAACACGAGCTAAAGTACGATAATTTAATTATTACAATTAAAAGATAATGGATTAAAATAAAAAAATAAATTTAAGATAAAAATTTGAGAGTAAAAAGTATTTTTTACCTTAAAAAAAAAGAGGTGCATAAACTTATTTAATTAAAATTTATTTACGTCTTTCCATTTTTTCCCAAAACATTGAAATCAAAAAACAAAAACAAAAAAAAAGGGACAAATTACCTACACCTCCCTTGAGGTTTAACGAAATTACAGATTCTCCCTGAGATTTCAAAAATTACATTTTATCCAATCGCAATTAACGCCGTTAACGAATATCATAAATTGACTAAAATGCCCTTTTGACAAATAAAGGCAATTACCTACACCCCATGACTAAAATGCCCTTTTGACTAAAATGCCCTTTAGCTAAATTACAGATTCTCCCCTGAGATTTAGTTAATTATCATTTTAAAATAAGTTATGAAATACAAAATTAAAATGGAAAAACACTTATCACACTAAAAAAAATTAAGATTTTAGACACCAAAATTTAGGGACAAAATTATTTTTAGGGGACCAAATATTTTTGTTGCAAAAAGTATCGTTATTATATTTTTAGTAATGAAAATTGAACATTAGTAGTTAATTATTATCTTTTGGTATCAAATTTTTTGTCTAAAAAAATAAACCATTTTGAGACTAAATTATTTTGTCTCTAAAATTCTATTTATTATTGACATTTTCAAAATTTTATCATTAAAAGCCTTATTTTTAATTTTTCAGTTAGCGACTACAAAAATTTTACTTTTAGAGATTGAAAAATTAGTCTCTAAAACTCTTATATATTGTAGTGTCAGATGGTGAAAATATCATAAAATTAATAAATAATTAAATAAGTTAAAAACACAAGAAATGACTTCTCAAAAAATTATTAGAATATGTTTGGTTTGATTTTAGAAATTTATTTTTAAATTAAAAAAATAATTTGGTTAAGAATAAAAAATAATTTTTATATAATTTTATCTTTTGAGTGGCTAGAAATAAATTTTTTTTTTAAACTCTGAATTTTTTTTCAAAACAACAAATCAAACATGGTTTAAAAAAATTTAATTTTTTTTTCCATCTAATGTAATTCTTTTATAAATTTTGTTAATTTATCAAAGGGATTTTAACAAAGACAATATCATCTATCAATTTATATTTTGGTGATGTCAATTAATTATTCTTAACATTTAATTAACGGCATAAATTAAATTATTATGTGAATATAAAACTTGAGTTTTTAAAATCTCAAAAAAAAATTATAATTTAGCTAAATCTGAATATGGTACAGGTAATTTACCAAAAAAAAAAAAAAGAATAATGCTTGGGACTCCCTTTTGGGGTCACCCCCCTCACCCCCCTTTGTCACGTGGCGGGGGGTGCATTAGAGGAGTAAGAAAAAAAAAAAAAAAAAGTAATCAATAAGAAAGAGAGGGGGTAAAGGGGTGGGGGGAAAAAAAGGAGGGATGAATCATTGTTGAAAAAAAAAGAAAAATGTTTCCGCCCCCCTCAATAGTTGACCCCCTCGACCCCCTCTGAGTTGGACCATCACGTGGTCGGTCACGTGATACACATATCCCACGCACCTTCCTCTTTTAGAATTCAAAATACAGAGCGAATTTCTAACGTCCTCAAATTTCAAAATGCTCTGAGCAAAATCCTTTGAATACATATCCCCCTCTGAGCTCATCCCTTTCACTCCCGTTGACTCGGACGACCGACGACGTCCTCAACTCTGGACAGCTCCTCCCCTCCTCCCCTTCCCCCTCTCTCTCTCTCTCTCTCTCTCTCTCTCTCTTTCCATCTCAGTCAACCAACAACTCCTCCCGTCCTCCCCTTCGACGCCAGCGATCGTAGTACAGTCTACTCCTCCCGAGTCCCGACTCCCATTGACGACGAGGTAATATGGTGTATATATATATATGTCTATATATATATGTATCTTGCTGAAATTAGGGCAAAATTATATATATGTATCTTGCTGAAATTAGGGCAAAATTATATGAATTCACAATGTTGAAATTAGGGCAAAATTATATATATGTATCTTGCTGAAATTAGGGCAAAATTCCTCAATCTGAAAATATGTATCTTGCTGAAATTAGGATTGAAAATACATATCAATCTGAAAAATATATGTATCTTGCTGAAAATATATATCAATCTGAAACCTAGACAGAATGAAAAACAGTGTTCTGAAAATATATATCAATGAAACCTAGACAGTGTTCTGAAAATATATGTCAACCAAAAATTTAGTTATTGAAATATATTTTGGTTGACATTGGCAATGAAACCTAGACAGAATGATGAAGGTGTACAGATTGAGAATAGTTTGAGAAATTGTTCTCTTGTTTCAACAAAACAGAATTGATTGCCATTATATGCATAAAGATTAGTCTCAACAGATTGAGAATACCTTGATGTTCAGTTCATATCTTGATGGGTTTCATTGATTACCTTGATAGTTTGAGAGTTTGAGAAGTTGTTCTCTTGGCAATGAAACCTAGACATTCTCAATCTGTACATTGCCAATGTCAATTTACCTCCACAAACCTAGACAGAATTGATTGCCATTATATATCAAGAAGTTGTTTGAAAAAATGTACAGATTGAGAATAGATTGAGAAGTTTTTCTAGGTTTCATTGCCAATGAAAATATAACCAAGTTAACTGTTCAGATTGAGAAAAACATGTTGAGTTTTTACTCTTAAAATCATGTTCAGTTCATATGTTTTGCATATGTAAATTAACATATGAAAAACATGTTCTCTTACATGTTCTCTTTGCATATGAAAAACATACTCAAAATATGTTCTCTTTTCATATGGTTTCTTAATTTCTCATATTTTCTCTGCAATCTTTATTCACCAAAATAGATGTATACACCAAAATTCCTCAAACTTATATATACATCTAACTATGGCTGTTTACTTAGATAGTGAATTGAGAAATCTGAAATAGCTCCTGAATCTGAAATTTGAAGTAGATAGTTAAAATCTGAAAATGCCAATTGACAGTGTTCTGAAACATTGACAGTGTTAAAATCTGATAATATCTTAATTTTTTCAAGTTCTGAAACATTTCCAGATAATTAACATTTCATGCAAAACCTAATAGCATTAAACAAAACCTAATTTTAATTTTGTTAGTTTGAGATTTTATTTTTGTGGTGCACTATTCTATCTAAAACTAATGGTGCATATCAATATCATGTATAATTCTAATGGGAACAAAGTGGTGGAACAAAGCTTGAACATGAGTTCACTTTTTGATTCGATATTCAGTTAATGAGAATAACTTCTTATTGCAGATGTCGACTTCAAGTGTCAACGCCAGTAGCTCAGATCAGTTCATGTACGTAAACCAAAATTGTCCTAGATGTAAGAAAAAGGCCATCATTCAAATTTCTGAGACCGATCGAAACAAAAACAAACTATTCTACTCTTGTAATGGTTGTGGTATTTTCATTAGATGGTGTGTGCCTATGAATTCAGAATGTGGAGATCAAGAAATTCGAAGACAAGTAGAAAGAGAACTGCTCAGATCTATGACGGAACAAGTTCGAGCTATGACCGAACAACAAAGATCTATGACGGAACAAGTTCGAGCTATGAGCGAACAACAAAGATCTATGACGGAACGAGTTCGAGGTTTGACTGAACAACAAAGATCCATGACGGAACAAGTTCGAGCTATGACCGAACAACAAAGTTCTATGACGGAACAATTTAGCTGTGTTAGTGCAAAGATGCAAAAACTAGAATTTGTGATGTTTTTCTTCCTTGTAATTGGTGTGTTATTACTTATGAAGATGTAATGCTAGTTAGAACTTGAAGTAGAAGTAGATTGAACTATGTTTTGTTGTGTAATGAAATATGTATTGTTGAATACGTTTTGTGGAATGGAATATGTGTTGTTGTGACTTGTTGAATTTTTGAGTGGAATGGAAATGACCCACTGAATTGTTGAATTGTCATTGTTGAATTGTTGAATGAAGATGTGGTGTTGTGGAATTGTTGTGGAATGAATATGTGAACCATGAATAGGTTTTAAACCATGAATTGAACCATGACCCATAACAGATTTTAAACCATGTCACATTTTAAACAGGTTTGTTGTGGAATTGTTGTGGAATCAAGATGTTGAGCATGAACCATGACAGATTTTTTACAGATTTGAACCATGATTTGAACCATAAACATACATATTTTGGCAACCATGATTTTAACCATAAACAGATATATTTTGGCAACCATGATTTGAACCATAAACAGATTTGTACAGATTTTAACCATAAACAGATTGTACACAGCATGAACCAGATTTTACATATATCACACATTTGAGCAGATTTTACACAGCATGAACCAGATTTAACAGCATGAACCAGATTTCACACATTTGAGCAGGATTTTTGCACAGATTACACAGATTCATGAACCAGATTTTACAGAGTTTAAAACCAGATTTCAGACATTTCAGCATGAAATGTGAACCATGAACCAGATTTCACACAGATTTTTACACAGATTTCAGATTACAACCAGATTTATGACATTTCAGCATGAAATGTGAACCATGAACCAGATTTCACACAGATTTTGACACAGATTTCAGATTACAACCAGATTTCAGACATTTCAGCATGAAATGTGAACCATGAACCAGATTTCACACAGGTTTTGACACATATTTCAGATTTTTACCAGATTTCACATATTTGACAGATTTGTGCAGATGTTATACAAAATAGCAAAATGAAACATGGGACATTTAACTCAATAACATTGACACAGTGAAAATATCAAAATGAAACTCAATCTTCGAAATTGATACACAACATGCCTTAGACATGTAACATGGGACTTAATATAATAAGTTTCAATCTCAAAAACAAAATGTCAATTTTCAAGAAACTAGTCAAACATTTCTACAATCTCCACCATTCATTCGTGCTGTACAAGGTCCATCATTCATTCCCGATGGGGTTAGAGATCCAGATCCAAAAAATTGAGCTTCAGCTTGAACTTGAGCTTCAACTTGAGCATTTACAACCTGTCATGATTGAAGTAAAAAAATACATGAACCAAAATATTTGTAAATGAAAAACAAAAATGAATGTAAAGTCGTCTTATGAACACATACCGGTGCATACACACTATTTTCCATGCCAACCATATAAGGATAATATGATGTATAAACTTGAGCGTGAGCTTGAGCTTGAGCTTGAACTTGAGCTTGAACTTGAGCGTGAGCTTGAGCTTCAAATTGAAGAACCTTCGCAGCCTATATTGGTTCACGAGTTTGTAAAAATGCAGTTCAAAAGATTTTGTTAAAAAAATAAAAAACAAGTTCAATTCAATATACAATTTACCTTTGCTTTTGTTTGTTTTTTTGCCGTTGCCTTGAACCGATTCACTATTTGATCTACTTTGGCAACCTTTCGTTTCGTTACTGGACGACCTCTTCGCCGAACAACCAAAGGACTAACCACCTTCCTCGTACTAGCACCCGATGTACATCCGGTGGCAATTGGACTTTTTGTAGAAGGTGGTAAATTACTCCCATCACCCGATTCATCGTGCATGACTCTATCCTTCATTTCATCCAACCCAAGGTCTATAATTTTAATTTTCCCTTCCGAATTACCAGCAAGTTGTATAATGGCAATCAATTTCTTGTTCATTCTCTCATAACAACTTGTATTGAAATCATCCCCAAAGCCAGAGTACGTGGTCTTGATGCATGTGTACTCCCGAACCAAATCTTTCCTCCAACGTGGCAAAATGTACTTGCTTGGCACCTCATTTATGCACCTTCTCACAAGCACCGCGAGTGAGTGAGCACACATAATGCCTCTAAACTGAAACAACCGGCACATACATTCAACTTCACATTCAATTGAATTAAAATACACAACAAAATCCACATGCTTCATCTTCTCACAAACTACCATCGCTTCTTGGACATTATATGTACAAATTGCTCCCTCCTCTTTCACAATCAAGGCTTGACAGTACACTAATCTCTTCAACTCTCCTTGAACTTCTTTGAATTTTGCATTGGTGTAGACTTGTTGAAATTGCTTCTCAAAGCCATATGTAGTTAGACAATCAAACAATTTGTGTCGAGACTTGAAGTCTGATTTCTTCTCTTTCTCTACCTTACTTCTCAACGCATTGTCATATTGTTCAACAAATTGTTTTAATGTCGTCTTCGGGTTGACATATCCATCAAAAAAAGCATTCATGCTTTCACTTCGTTGTGTTGTTGACATGCCAGCCCAAAAAATGTCTTTAACATATACAGGAACCCATCGATGCCGCTCATGATATAGTACCGCCAACCACTCATTATCATAAAGATTGAATTTAGTAAGCATCTCTTCCCACTTTTCCTCAAATTCATCTCTTGTCAAACAATCATAAATTGCATTTTGCATAGCCAACTTCATGGGTTCATACTGAGCATATCCTTTCAACTTCTCCGGTATTTTCTTCATTACATGCCATAAGCACCATCGATGCCGGGCCTGTGGAAAGACAATTTCTATAGCATTTTGCATAGCTCTGCACTGATCAGTTATGATAGCTTTTGGAGGTTTATTTGACATGCAACTTAACCACGACTTGAAAAGCCAAACAAATGTGTCGGTGTCTTCACTAGATAACAATCCACAACCAAGCAAAATAGACTGTCCATGGTGATTGACTCCTACAAATGGAGCAAATGGCATGTCATATTTGTTCGTCAGATAAGTTGTGTCAAATGAAACAACATCTCCAAATGATTCATACATAGCCCGACTTCTTGCATCAGCCCAAAACAAGTTTCTAATGCGAAACTCCTCATCAACATCAATCACATAAAAGAATTTCTCACTATGTGCTTGCATCCTCGTAAAATAACTTTGAAGTGATTCGGCATCACCTTCACCAAGCCTTAATCTTCTAGCTCTATTAATGTAATTCCTTGCATCTCGCTCATCAAATGTCAATGACTCGTATCCCCCTGCTTCAACAACCATTGAATGATAGTTCCTAGACACCCCAATCCCGGCTTGATCATTGATTTCTAATCTTCTCTTCACAGGAGTACGAATTTTTTTATTCATTGCAAAATGACGAGAGTCGGTGGGAATCAAATCATGATTATGCTCAAGGTTAACTGTGGTTAACATATATGTCCCATTCTTTTGTAGAGTACCTCGTACCCTTGCTTTGCAACCAATTTTTGTGGACAAAGATGGCTTCAAAGGGTTGACTTCTGATTTCTTTTTTCTCTCCCCCGCTCGAGAACATTCAATTGCAAAGTTTTTTAATTCGCCATTATCTCCAAAATGTTGTGCTCTATGAGCTATGGAAAAGCCAACATGCTTAGCATATGTGGCATAAAATGTGTACACTTCTTCTCTTGAGCTAAAACACATACCCTTCGTCGGTTCTTCAACTTGTTTTTGAGGGGGTTGGAAATCATATTCAACTTGTTCACCCTCATTTACTGAAGGATTGTCACCACCATTTGAATCAACCTCCATTCTACGAGAATCAAAAATGAAATTCAAATAGAATGATTTTAGAATAATAATTTTAAAAGATCAAACATCACCTAATAAACTGTAGAAACTGTTGAAATAAACCATCAAACAAATTCAAACATCTGTGAGGTCTAAAACTAATCACTGATGTTTATAAGATCAAACAGTAGCTAAAATATTATAAAACTAATAATAAAATTTTTAAACTAATCAAACATCTAATAATAAAAAGAAATCTACAGCTCTCTTTACCATTGACTTTGCAATTATCTATTTCACTTGAAGGTAAATGAAGAATTTAAAAAGAAAAATTTAACAACCCAAACAACATTGCACAATCACAAGAAGCCTAGAAAGAGTAATTGAAAAATATCCTACTCTAAATTATCTTCATCTCTGTTTGTATCCTACTCTAAAAGTATCCTACTCTAAACAAGATTGCACAATCAAAGAGCTTCATCTCTGGGCAATCCTACTCTAGGCAATCCTACTCTAAATTATGCACAGATGAAGCGCTGGACAATATATTTATTAGCTCTGGGCAATCCTACTCTAAATTCAGTAGAATCAACCATCTGAATAAAACAGAGGCCCAAATTATGAGCATCAACCATAATTTGAAACAAAACAAAACATTTTTTTGAGCATCAACCATATGGGCACATTCAAAATTATGGGTTCATAATTCAGATTATGAGCATTCAAAACATTTTATTCAGATTATGGGTTCATAATTCAGTAAAAAACATGCTCACAAATTATGGGACAAATTATATGGGCAATCATCTGAGGTTCTGAACACATTTTATACAGAGGCCCAAATTATGAGCATCAACCATGACGGTTTCAGTATGTAGATAGAGAGAGAGAGAGGGAGAATGAGGGAGAATCGAGTAACATTACCTGACAAAATGCTATGGTCGACGGAGAGCTATGGCCGACGGAAGAGAGCTACGGTCGACGGAGGAGAGGTATGGGACGCACGATGGAAAGGAAGAGGGAAGATATTCCCGCTTTTTTTTTTCCCTCTTCATTTTCAGTATTTTTCTTCTCTTTCAGGTACGTGTGTGACACCTTCTTCATTCTGCGATTCTTCTTCAGAAGACTTCATCAGATGCCACATCAGAGGGGGTCGAGGGGGTCTCCAATTGAGGGGGTCTGTATCGGAATTGAAAAAAAAAATAGGCTTGTTTTGTTTTCAACTTGGAAGTAGGACTAGGGCGGGGTCCCATCCATGGCCTCAACCCACCTTGCCGCCTGCCTCACCATTTCCCTTCTTCTTCTCCAATCTCTGCATATCTCCTCATATTCTTCTTCTTCTTCATCAATCCTCAAGCTTTCGAAACCCTAACAATTTCAAAAATAAAAAATCCCATATTCATGCATGGAGGAGTCCTCTGCATCATCGCCATCCATTGCTGTACCACCACAATGATACGAACCTCAACAGCCACAACAACATCAACATCAAGAGCCACTCTCATCACCAAGCTCACAGGTCAGTCCTCTCTCAAATCACTCTCTTCAATCGCTCCACTCACCGAACTACCTCCACCCTCCGACCACCACCACCACCACCACCCCTCGCCGCCGCCACTCGATCTCACCGCCACCCAACTCTTCTCTCTCCTCTCTCTCCCTAATTGGCAGAAACACCCTTCATTCAAGAAGCTAATCCCCTCCATATCCCCATCCCATCTCACCTCTCTCTTCTCCAACAATCCAAATCTCAACCCCAACACTGCCCTTGCTCTGTTCAATTTTCTCTCCCTAAGACCCACCTTCAAACCCAATGTCCAGTCCTATTCCTCTCTACTCTCCATTCTAATACGCAATCGGTTCCTGGGCATCGCGGAAAAGATCCGTGTTTCGATGGTCAAATCGTGTGAATCGGTTGAAGATGCACAATTTGTGTTGAATGTGTTGAGAAAGATGAATAAAAGCAATGATGGTGACGGTGAACTTCAATTTAAGCTCACTCTTAGATGTTATAATATGCTATTGATGTCATTAGCGAGGTTTCTCATGATTGATGAAATGAAGAGTGTTTATGAAGAGATTTTGGATGATAAGATTTCGCCCAATATATATACTTTTAATACTATGATTAATGTGTATTGTAAATTGGGGAATGTGGCTGAGGCGGGGTTGTATTTAAGTAAAATTTTGCAAGCCGGATTGAACCCGGATGTGCATACATACACGTCGCTGATATTAGGCAATTGTAGGAGAAAGGATGTAGATAGTGCTTATACGGTGTTCAAGGTTATGCCGCAGAAGGGTTGTCGAAGAAATGAGGTTTCTTATACCAATCTCATTCATGGGTTTTGTGAAGCTGAGAGAATTGATGAAGCTCTCAAGTTGTTTTCCCATATGGGGGATGATGATTGTCATCCGACTGTCCGGACATATACTGTTTTGATACATGCATTGTGCGGATTGGGTAGGAAAATGGAAGCATTGAATCTTTTTAAAGAGATGATGGAGAAAGGTTGCGAGCCAAATGTTCATACTTACACTGTTCTCATTGATAGCATGTGTAATGACAAGAAGCTTGACGAAGCCAGGAAAATGTTGAATGTGATGTCAGAGAAAGGGTTGGTTCCAAGTGTTGTGACGTACAATGCTTTGATTGATGGGTACTGTAAGCAGGGAATGATTGATGCTGCATTTGAAGTATTTGATGTGATGGAGTTGAATAAATGCAGTCCCGACGTTCGCACATACAATGAGTTGATTTGTGGGTTTTGTAAGGCTAGAAAGGTTCACAGGGGAATGGCACTGCTTAGTAAGATGGTTGATCGGAAGCTGTCACCGAGCCTGATTACTTATAATCTGTTAATCCATGGACAGTGTAAAGAGGGTAATCTAGATAGTGCTTTTAGGTTGCTTAATTTGATGAATGAGAATGGTGTGGTACCCAACCAGCGGACTTATAGTGCTCTTATAGATACTTTATGTAAACATGGGAGGGTGGAAGAAGCTCATTGCCTACTTGATTCTCTCAAGGAAAAAGGCATAAGGCCAAATGAAGTGATATATACTGCTTTAATCGATGGGTATTGCAAAGCAGAGAAAATTGATTTTGCGTCCAGTTTGTTGGAGAGGATGCTTACAGAAAACTGTTTTCCAAACTCTTGGACTTTCAATGTGTTGATAGATGGATTGTGCAAAGGGAATAAACTGCATGAAGCCTCACAACTACTGGAAAGGATGGTGATTAGAGGTGTGAAGCCCACAGTTGTTAGTTATACGATACTCATTGAGCAAATGTTGAAAGAATATGCCTTTGATGATGCCGACAAAGTTTTTGACCAAATGGTCTCCTTAGGATATAAGCCTGATGTTTGCACTTACACTCCATTTATTCTTGCATATTGCAAGCAAGGGAAGTTGAAAGAAGCAGAAGATGTGATGGCTAACATGAAGGAGGAAGGTGTTCTGCCTGATTTGATGACTTATACAGTATTAATTGATGGGTATGCGCGAGCAGGATTGATACATCGTGCTTTTGATATTTTCAAATGTATGTTTGATGCCGGATGTGAACCTTCTCATTATACCTATTCTGTTCTAATCAAACATCTATCTAGCGGGAAGTTGTTGAAAGAAAGTAAAAATAGAATAGCACAAGAATTGAATCCAAATGTCACCACCATCAATATTGCTGATGTATGGAAAATAATGGAATTTGATACTGCTTTGGAGCTGTTTGAGAGCATGATTGAACATGGTTGCACACCTAATGTTAACACTTACAGTGCACTCACTACAGGTCTTTGCGGAGAGGGGCGCTTTGAAGAAGCCTCAAGGTTGGTGGATCATATGAAGAAAAGAGGAATATCTCCCAGTGAAGACGTTTATAACTCTCTTGTTAACTGCTACTGCAAATTGGGAATGTACAGGGAAGCATTGAGGATGGTAGATACTATGGTTGGACGTGGTTTTTTACCACATCTAGAGTCCTACAAGCTTCTTGTTTGTGAGTTATATGATGAAGGAAATATCGAAAAGGCAAAAGCAGTTTTCTGTAGTTTGCTTCATCAAGGATACAATCATGACGAAGTGGCTTGGAACGTTCTGATTGATGGCTTACTTAGGAGGGGTCTTGTTGATATATGCTCTGAACTGGTAGACATCATGGAGGAAAAGGGGTGCCAACTTAATCCTCACACACATTCGATGTTGACTGAGGGACTTCTTTTTGATACAACAGAAGGACATAAAAGTTAATATTTATTTTATTTTATTTTTTTGTATTTCAGTGAGATTCTTTAAAATATGTTGCAAGAGCTCTATCTGGTTGGTCTCAGATATGATTGGGTCAAGAGTTCTCTTTTCAGAAGGGACTTCTGGATATAAAAAGATGGGAAGACATGAATTTTCCAATTTTCTTGAGATTTTTTACATTTTGGCCAAGAGTTCTCTTTGGTTGGCCTCCCACATAAATTGGTGGAGGCTAAGAGTATACAGATGCAGAACCAATTCTTTGGCACACATACTCAAAATTTCTTGATTTAATTGTTCTCAATAATCGAGCAGTTGTTATATGGGAAGCACTCCCATACATCATTTGGATATCCCAAAATCTGATTCTACTGGTAGCCCCACACAATGTAAACAAATGTCAATGACAAGCATGAGGCAAGTGACCGTTTACCAACAGTTTCCATTTTCTTCCTTATCCTTTCTGTCTTGTCTTGTTTTCCTTCTTTTAGATGAATCATTTTTGTGTTTTTCGCAAGCAATACAGAAAGAATGCTCTCTTTTTGGTGGTTACTGATGGTACATTTGCACATACGAGAAGCTGACCTAGATTGAAATGTCAAAGGAACTGCTGATCTGCTACCATCAGCCTAAAAGATAAATGAGGTAAAGGAATTTATGGGTATGAATTACATATTTTTCCCCTTTCCGTCTTTCACTACTTAGACATTATCTAACCTTTTTTTGGTCAATATTCAGTCATTCCAATCTAAAGTACTTTAACATTTTTTAGTTCAATCACAGTCGATGTAATTGTTCTGATGTCCTGGGGTCTGCAACTGCTACACTCTACCCCCTGTTCCTCTGATTTGCATTCCGGACTCTAAATTTTGTTTTTCTTTTTTGACTGCCATTACCTCAGTCTCTTTATTCAGCTATGAGTCACTGGGAACTCATAATTTCACCTCCTTAAACTCTTAAAGGAACCCAGCCAAAACAAAAACAAAAACAAAAACAAAAAAACTCTTAAAAGAAAGAAACTATTACTGGTTTTACGTGATATGGTCATGTGCCGTACAAAAGTCTTCCAAGTATGACTTTTATTTGAATACTTGCAAATTGTGTGTTTTGTTGTTGTTGTTGAGAAATGAATGAAATCTAGGTGCTCTTCTTATTGTCATAAAAAATTTGAGAGAGAGAGAGAGAGAGAGAGAGAGTGATTGGTAACATACTTTTGTATCCGTTTCCCTTTCATTAGATTTTAAAAATCAGTATCTAACCACACGAAAAGATATATGAATTGAAAAATCAGTATCTTGATTTCAATGTTCAAATTGCCATTTTTCAGTCTTCACAGCTCTATTTTTTAATTTCTGCCTGCAAAAAATCTTTAGGAGATGAAAGAAAGAGGAGCTTGGACTGATAGCTGATCAGAAATTTACATTTGAATCCTGGGAAGAGGGTAAGTGACTTAAAAGAGAACTTTCTTGTATTTCAGTTTCTAAAACTATTGAACAAACAAAGGGTTTACTTTAGATTTCATTATTCTTTTCTCTTCTTTTCGCTGGATTAACTTTGTTTATCTGAAGCTTCTTCTTTTCTTTTTGTTTAAATTCGATGAAAAAAAATAAAAAATGACGTGTGTATTCTATTTGTAGCAGTGAGGCAACAGCAGTGAGATCTCCCACTTGGATTAGCAGCACATAGACAGCAATAGAAGAGTGGACACTCTACATTTTTTTGGCAAAGGAAAATAATTCGACTTTGTGGTGTACAGAAAGACATCTTCGCCTCCACAGAAGTCTGGCATTGTGTTTGGTTGGTATGTTGTTAGTCTCTCACATTACTATTGACAAACAGCTGATGCAAGCTAATGTGGGAGTGTATATGGTAATTGTAAAAGTTCAGTTGAGAGGAAGAAGATGAATGCGAAGGAGTTGCAAAATAGTGCCGAGTGTATAGCCTTCTCAAATGCGTTGTGTATACATGGTATCACAAATATGTTACATAAACATAAGCTGTATATTTTCACAGCTGGAGACATACATTTTTAAGGATACATATTGAATGACAATGCCTTTTTCTCATCCTTGTTTGACATTCTACATGGAATGTGGTATGGTGTTGGAGGTGTTATCTTTTATTCCTTTTTTGTACATTGGAGGAGGGACTCAGACCCGACCTTCTATTGAAAAGGTGCAGGAGTTGGCTTCGAGATGTTACCTTATATTTTTCTTTGCTTTTTCATTTATAGATGAGTGACTTTTTAGAGGATATCTTGACTTTTCATCCATGATTTCATGTGATATGGGATGTGCTTGATTTTTACAAATCTTGATTAAACTATTTAAATCTTTAGGTCTGTTTTTTATAGCTCAAAAGAATGTTACAAATTAGTGATAATTAGCATTTGCTACAAATATAGCTCCAAATGAAAAAAGATTTATTGATAATCTAGTTTTTGTTTCTTTACGAATTGTGGACTGGTAGGTTTAACTTGTAATTTTTTTTTTTTAAAGCATGAAAAGCATTTATATTAAAATAAAATAAATAATATACAAATTAAAAAGAAAAACAAGAAGACCTTAAAAGGTCAAGTAAACAATCAAACTACAAACAACAAAAACAAATTTGTTAAAAAATCAGTTAGGAGGTAGAAAAAATCACCGACTTTTATCGAACCAAGTAAGGTTTGCATCAACACCTATCGCTGTCGTCGCTGTCCAACTCTGTCATTGCCATCACCATACTTCAGACACCGCTTGAAGTTATACTTCATCACCATACTTCAGACACCGCTTGAAAGAAGAGGGAATCATTGTAGGTGTCGAAAATCTAAAAATTTATACCGAAATCGGGAGAGAAACACTCAAAACCTTTATTCCAGATATTAAAAACTTATATCTATACTGTAGAAGTTCAGATCTATACTTTAAGAGTATAGATTTACATTTTAGAAGTGTAAATGAGGTCGCCAAAATATCTCCGAAGCGTCGCCAAAAATCTCTAGAGAGAAGCTCTCTCTCTTTGGGCCAAACAATTAACTAGTAAAAGTTGAAGCTACCACATGTGGGTTTAAACTATAGATAGCTGCTCTTTGCCTAGGCAAATCAAGTCAATAAATATCCATTATCCAATAATACCATACAAGTCAATAATATATGCTTTAATGAATAAAAATAAAAAGCCCTTCAAATATATGATCTTTAGGTCAGGATGTAAAAGGTTATGATTTGAATCATAGTGGTATGAAACAAGCTTTTTTGCAAAAGCCAACCCTCTATTTTATCTCCAACCCAAAACCGTCAACTTGTTCAATTTGAATCTGCTTAAAACTTGTACAGACTTATAAATGGGTCCTAACTGGGTTGCATGAATTACACCCATTTAAAAATCCATTAAAATAGGTTGGACATGTAGTCGTAAAAACCAAACCATGAAGAAATTCAACAATGAGCTGCAAAATTTCAGGACTCAAACTCAAGCAAACCTTCCAGAGTTCCATTGTATATAATAGTGAAACCTTAGTGGAACATGAGAGCTGATTTCAAGGAAGGCAATCAAAACTCTATTTACCCAAATCCAAATAAAAACCACCATAATGATATGATAAAACTCATCTTACAATTGCACATTCCACAAAAAGTTTTATTTTTTGTGTTCTCAAAGGTTTAGATCAAATCTAAATTAGAATCACAATAACTACTTAAAGAGAAAACATAAGGACCACAAAACAAAATGACAACACTTTGTTTGGGCAAGAACAGAACAGAATTTGTAACGCCAGCAAAACCTTTTTTTTCTGAAGCGGCATGCAACATAAATTTATTGTCTGAAGAAACCGAAGATCATGATCCAACAAATGCACTGCATCCCATAGGGAGGGGAGACAAGGGATTTTAAATCAACTTGTGAATTGTTTTCATATCAGCAGCTTCCTGGAGGGTCCCTTTTTCCACATTGTCCCACCACTTGAGCAAGAAGTTATCCACAACTAGTCTGAACCATGGGGACAGCTTCAAACCCCCCTCACCAGCATCTGCTTTTCTCAACAGCTCTTTCAACTCATCCCGGTTCACATATTTGATATCAGCAACTTCATCAGGGTTTGGATTCACATTAACATCCCGGACAATGAACAGTAGGTAGTCAACTGCAAATAGAGTATAAGAGATTTAGCATTGAAGTATACCAAAAAAATAATAATATTTCCATGATCAGTTCTCTAATGTATATAACATGTCAATGAAATTAAGTCAAGACAGATTCAACAATTAACAACTGAGCTGACTAGCCACGCTTGTCAAATTTTGAGATCAGATTTTGAAAAACTCAGGGCTTTAGGCAGATTCTGGAATAACACCTCTTTTTGGAAGAGGAAATTTATCATCTCTTAAGAAACTATTCAGAGGCTGATCATTGATGACTAATAACTCTACCATGTAAAGACATAGTCTAATAAGAGAACGGAGAAAACTACTGCTGGTAGAGATTATCAATCTCATCAAATATTTGGCATCATTGCAACCTTGAATTAGGTTAAATGGATTTTCAGGCAGACCAATGGTCAGATGCATCACGGTCTTAGTTCAGAATTTATGAAAAAGACGAACAAATCAACAGATACAAACATGCTGAGGTTCAGATTGAATTAAAGCAAGAGTTATTACGTTCATGCTCTCCCCACTTCCCATCAGATGGTGCCTTGTACAGCATGCGACCCAATGGGGTGAACTGATCAACTGGCACATCTTCAGCAAGAATACCCAGTTCATCCAAAAGCTTCCTTTGTGCAGCATTTCTCACCCCTGGCAAGTAATTAACGATGGAAATCAATGAGAAGTCCACATGGATAAGAGTATAATGGTCCGTCAACAGTTAACACACACACACACACATATGTAGAGAGAGAGAGAGAGAGAGAGAGAGACCAAGGGCATTCTCGTCAATAAGCTCAGATTCTCGGTATAGCGGATGGCTACAGCAAGTGTTTGTCCACACCAGAGGGAATGTTACCTTGGTCGCAGACCTTTGCTGCTCATACAAGAGAGGTTACAATGTTAAAAATAGAAATATCCTATTAATGATTACCTAAATAAAAGCCCCACCAAAAAAGGAAAACTTCAATGTCCAAAGGCCAAACAAAAATTATATTTGTGTTAGATTCTTTCTTATCCTATGGATAAGAGTAATACAGTCCAAAGGCCAAACTTCAATGTCCAGTATCCTATTTTCCTTAGATTATTTCTTATCACCATATCCATATCGTATCCTATGCGCATCTCGTATTAGTATCTATGTTCCATGGGTCAATAAATTCTGATAAAGTATTCAAGAGAATTAAGTTAAACAATAAGATTATAAGACTTTTTGGTCTAATGCCTTTCAACATCAAATTGGTCATAAACTTCAGGTTCCGTGAAAAGTTTTCCTAACAGGTTCCGAGCTGGCAGTGGCAGCTAGAGATTGCTCATATGATAAAGTGAGAGAATTAATGGGTAGAAACGAAACAAATGGCCACAAGTCCAATGTAGCCTTGTCAATGGTCATTTCAAAAAGATCCATTATAGCATGATATAAATAAGGATCCACTCTCCCAATATTCTTAGTATGTGAGTTAGCTGCATTCAGCTCTCAGTTCCCATACCCAAGCAGAATAATAACCTTATTCTGACCACAAATAACATATTGGGCAAGATTTAACCTTGATCCCAATATTTTCCTTCCCTCCATCAATTGAATCCATTGGGTTTACAGCAATCCACATCAGATGATTTCAGAAAAATCATCCATCTCTTTCTACCCTGACCTCTTGTCCTATACAAGAACGGCAACTAAGAAAGGGGGAAAAAAAATCTGAGGCTCAATTTACCAAGATAAGAATAGGAGCCTAACATGCTACTATATATTTAACAACATTCATACTTCAGCACGATTCCGCACACTTAGGAACAACACATATAGACTTCCTTTTGATTTTAACTTCTCTAGTCTTATAAGGAGAACTTTCCAGAATCAAAAGTGTCCCTCCCTCATATATTCACATTATTTCAAAACAAACACATATTTGGACAATTCGAAACCAAAATTGTACATATGTTACATAATACTATCAATTGACATTTCCTTTCAATAAAACTTCAATATATACCTGAAGGAGTAACTCATATTTTGAGTTAAACAAAAATACGCTGAAAGCTCTGTGCAGCAAATTCTCAGATTCAATCTTTTCCATCAAGTGACCTGCATATTAGAAAATGATCGGACAAATATGGTAAAATCAATCTCACACTTAATGATGCCAAATTATTCAATTTTGTAGTATCTAGGTATTAGTCCATATAATATTGTCAAATTAGTGTTCCTCTCATTTACCTAAACCAGAGCCAAGTGGCCTTAGAAGAACATCTTTACTTATCTAGTTATAATAATCTACTTACAATTGTATTTGGTATCATGACCAACAACACGATCATTCTCATCCACCAAAATACACCTGCAAAAGTTTTAGTGGAAGTATTCTTATTAAAACCAAGGAAGCAAAAAACATTCTTTACAAAACCAACTGTATACAGGACAAATGGCTCCTTCCTAACAATGCATAATGAAAACAAAATTAAAGAATCATTTCAGTGCAGCAGAAGAATTTGCATGCATAATGTCCATAAAAAATCAAAATTTGATATGAGACATTTTTTAACTAAATAATAAACAGGGCATGCAAATTATTCATTTATATAGGATTTTCTAATGTTTCGGGGAACATAAAAGTTGAAACATACTGTAGAAGCAGACTCATAATAATAGTCACAAATAAGTTCCCTATATGTTGCATTCTTCCAATAAAGAGCATCAAATCTGGGTCTCTTTACCTTACTGATCAATATGTATATATATACATATATTAAAGTCCCAAATACGACACAGGTCTACCATACTACTTTGATACCACAATCTAATTCACATAGGTTACATCCAAATCACCACCACTTCCCAAGTAAACACCATGATTTCAGTTATATCCACTGTCTATTGCTCTTCAACAGGAACCCATTCCATACACCACTAAGACCATCAATAGTCCAGCCTTCGTTGCCTCTAATTCATAAATGATCATCACATGGACCCAAGAGCCCACCATGACTTTTGGTTTCAAAAAAGAAAAACAATTTTTTCTTCTCGAAACAGCAAATCATGCTGGTGACATGTTTATGATAGTTTTTTCCTACAAATTTCCTCAAAATAGTCATTTTTTCATGAAACAAAAAACAAAAAGCACAAAATCCCTTTTCTTAAACCCCCCAAAAAAAATTTTTTGTTAAAAATAAAAACTTGTTTTCGCTATCATTTTAAATTAAATTTCTACTCAAGCAAGATGAAGGACACAAGAAATGACACCTCTTCCATTTTTATTTTATTTTTACCATTTTCATCAAGAGGAAGCCAAAACTAGTAACAAACTGACAATCAAATTCTATACTGGGTTTGGCTTCTTCCATAATTTTATTTTTTCCAGTCAAATCACCTTCACCTTCAAATCTCTTTTTAAACCAGCAACAAAATAGTATTTTATTTATATATCGTATATACAAACACACACACACATATATATATATATCAGAAATGATTCTTCACCCCAATTAAATGCAGATGCAAGGAAATCTCTTTCTACTACAGTGATTCGTACATAGGTGCACCCGTCACTATCAAAAAACCAGATCCTAAAATAAAAATCGCCATTTTCTCTCTCTTTTTTACTACAATCTTCTTCATCAAACAATCAACATTAAAAAAAAAAATTTAAAAAAAATTGATTCTTCAGCCAAATTAAAAACCCGAAATCTCCTCCTACGACAGTGATTCGTATAGTTGCACTGCACCTGTCGAAACTATCAAAAACCAGATCAACAACTGTATCTAAAATAAAAATCGCTATTTTCTCTCTTTTTCTTTGCAACCTTCTCATCAACCAATCACCAAATACACAAACAAACAGATCAACAGTCCAAAACAATAAAAACAATATATATATATAAAAAAAAAACGAAATTCAATCAAGTAGAGAGAGAGAGAGAGAGTGAATGTTACTGACTCGTCTTCGAACATGAGACGCCTCTGGACAGCGTCCATCCCAGCATCGGCGGCGGCGGCGTCAACCATGGCGGCGGAGGAGGTGGAGGAAGAGCGAGGAGAGAAGGTCCTCCTCCGAGTACTAGTACTAGTAGTAGTAGTGAAGATGGGAGGGTTTGTGAGAAGAATAGATGATGTTGATGTTGATCTTAAATAGGAGGAGAAGAAGGAAGGAGATTTAGGAAATATGGTGGTGGTCAAAGTGAATGAAGAGGAGAAGCAATATCTAGTAGAACAGTTAGGGGCTGTTAAATGAGATGTTAACAACATTTTTTTTGGCTCACCTTTCTTTTCTTCCCCCAAACAATTCTTTTAATTTCCTTCTTCCACACGCATTTTATTCTTTTCTTATTTTGTTTCTCACTCCTAATCATTCAATAATTCGGATTAAATAGTCACATTGTCTATTAATTTTAAGTGACTTTTTTCTTTTTTGTTAATTTTATCTAAGATAAATTATGATAAAATATTGTTTAATTGTCAAACAATTCTTTTTTTTTTTTTTATAGGAAAAGCAATTAAGCTTCGGCTCTACCAATAGTTTTAGGCCATGTTTGATTCACAAGATTAATAGTGAAGATATTAATAATTCCATCAAATTAATGTGGTATTCATTATCCAATTGAATTAGTAAGATAAATTATTCCCTTATCCATTGTTTGATTTGCATTGGATTAATAAGTAAAAGAGTCATTTTATTTTATTTCCCAACTTAGGATATATAATCTCACTCATACCCTATCCTATTACTAATAATCTTACAAATTTGTTAGATTAATAATCCTGAAATAAAATTTCAAAACAAACACAAAATTATTGAGCTCATAGATTAAGAATAACCTCATACTCTAATCCGGTTAATCAAATATGCTTTTAGAGATAAAACGGAACCTCCTCTATTCAAACGCACGGTGACTCAAAATCAAAAATTAATCTATACAAACGATGAATTACATAAGACAAACATGCAAAACAATCGAAATCCCAAATAGCCTGAGCTGATCTTGAGTAGTACACACCAAATGGCCATAGGATTGCCCTGGATATCAGACACAATATTTAGGATGAGGAAAAATGATTTAGATCCCTAAACAAAAGCTTTAATGGAGTTTTAGTTTGTCTTTTTTTTTCCTTCTTTTTTGTCTTTTACTTCACTGTTGTTGTTTTTTTTTTTTTTTTTTTTTTTTTAATTCATGGACAGCTCATTAGAGCTGTACTGCAGCAGCTCTAATTAGAGCTTTGCAGCAGCTCCGTTAGAATGAGTGGTTGGCATAGTAATAACTGTTATATCTTAATTTGAGGTTTATTATAGGTTTATTTTTGTGATTCAGACCGTTTATTTTGTAAGGTTCGTTAAGTATTGCATGCATATCAAAAATCATATTAATAGGATATCAATAATTATATGATCGAATTATATTTATCATAAAAAATTAAACAATAAGTTTTTCTTTTGAGAAATAGCATAAAAATTATGCAATCTGATTACATAGTTATTGATATCCGATGAATATAATTTTTGGCATGCATGAAGTATTCAACGAATCTTACAAAATGAACGATTCAGATCATAAAAATAAATTCATAATAAATTTCAAATTGACACACAACAGCAACCTATGTCCCAATATTTAGGAGGAGTGCCCTTGCCACACTAGTTTTTAAATTTTTTAAGTTTCGTCGATGAACTAATTTTTTCTTATTTAATCTGATTGCTAACTTCAATTCAATTTGTCAGAGTACCTGTGGCGTTAAATACAATCTAGACTGCCACACTAATTTTTTAAGTTCAAATTTTTTAAGTTTTGTCATTGAACTAATTTTTTTTATTTTAGTTTGATTGCTAACTTTGACTCTATTTATTAACAAATAACGTAACATAGTATCATGTGACATTAAATACAATGCATTAAATACAATCTAGACATGTAGAACATATGGCACTTTTAGGGTAGTGTCCACATTTTAAAAGAAACAGTGCACCATAAAATTGTCCATTTTAACAAGGCTATTTCAATAGAGCTTACTAAAATATTTTATCAAATTTATTATTTTCATTTGTTTTTTTTATGTGGCCTGATGGATTTCAATGAGTTTTATATATACATAATATTTATCACATAAATATTGACATGGCGGGATGTAAAATGGTTAAAAAATATAGATGATAATAAATGACACTTCTCTCTTTAATAAAATGTTGAGAAAATATTATTAATGGAAAGTACAATAATTAATGTAAATTTAGTAGTAAAGTTTAGGGAAATTTTTTTTATACTGTGTTTGGTTGGAAAATTTATATATACAATAATTAATATTTATTACATAAATATTATAAATTTCTTTTTAAATTCCTCAACCAAACACAACATTAAGGTCCATGATATTAAGATTTTATAAGATAAAGAACAAATAATATTTTCATAATAGTAAAGATCCCTCAACATTTTCATAGAGGAAATTCGATTCAGAAAAAATTTGTCCGACTCAGAGAAATTTGGCCCTGTGAAAATGTTGAGGGATTTTAGCTAATTAAAAAAAAAAAACATTTTGAACATCTTCTGCTATAGAAAGTTGAAGAGAGATGTTTTATTAATTTTTTCAAAAGTTTATAATTTTTTTTTTAATGTTTCAGAAATTTTTACTAATTTGATATTCAACAATGCTTGATAGTCCGAATGGCTCGAATGTCTTAAAACGATGTCATTTTAGTATAAAATGATGTCGTTTTAATATGTTCGTATCATTCGAAACATACAAATTCGAGCTATCAAATATTTTTCTTTGATATTATTATATTTTTCACTTTTATTAAAATAATAATTCCATAGCACAGACCCGAGGGACACGAGGACTTGATTCTCTATTATTCACATCGCATACACGTGACACACGTGTTGTACAAATCATAATCATCCAGTCAATTTAGGGTAAATTACACTGACACCCCTAAGTTTTGATCTAATGACATCTCACCCTAACGCTTTGAAAATTGCGTTTCCACCCTTATGGTTAATAGTCTCATTTCACAAACTCCATATTTATATAAAATGCAGCAACTCCTAATATAAAAATAGAAAAAATTACACTGAAAAAAAAAAGAAAAAAAAAAGAGAGTAAAACAAAGGGAAAAAAAAAGAAAGAAGAAGAAGTAAAGCAAAACAATAAAAGAAATAGTGCATGAGTTTAATATCTTCATTCCGTCTAAATAATTACAATAACATGGAGGTTAGTATAATTTTTCAAACGTTAAGGATGATATGTATTAAACTCAAATCTCATGGAAAATTAAGTTGTTTTTATTTTTGTATATATAAAATAATTTTAATAATAAATTAAAATGACATGGAGGTTAGTGTAATTTACTCTTCAATTTATATTAATAATAAATTAAGTTGTTTTTATATATATAAAATAAATTAAGTTGTTATTTTTGATATGTATACAATGACATGGAGGTTAGTGTAATTTACCCTTCAATTTATATTAATAATAAATTAAGTTGTTTTTATTTTTGTATATATAAAATAATTTTAGATTTGAAGATTGTTAATTCACAAGGATGCATAATTTTGTGAGGGAGGAGCTATACCTTGTCATGACCCCGATCAAAATCCATATAATGAAGTTTTTATTAACAAATTTTAAAATAAAATTAATAATAAAATTCAAAATATGAAATATGGTCCTCTTCAATAATATGGTAACATCAATAAATAAATGGTTTTCTTTTTTTGTAAAACTTATTAATTCATATAATATTACTTTTTTTAATAATTCATGACAATATTATTTAGAAGAAGATTACTATATTAAATTTTAGTGTAAGTTTATGTATACAAAAATCAAATACATGACTCTCACAAGGGGTGGGGTCCACATGTGTAGGACCTACACCTTGTGACATGTGGATCACATCCCTTGTCAAAAGGTTGTGTCCCATTTTATATTTAATTTATGTGTTTCTAGCATTATTATAAAATGCTACCTTAGATTTTGAGGTCAAATAAGGCCTAAATTTGACTACCGTGCCTTCGTTTGGTAAAATGGTTGGACTAATTTAGTCTACTAAAAGATAAAATACACTAAAAAATTAATAAAATAAAATGTCACATCTAAACCAAATTGTTTTAACTTTTTTTCTCACAAAACTACCAAAAAAAAACTAAAAATTCATCACAAACAAAACTTTTTTAACCAAACTAAAATAGTCAAAAAATTAAATTAAAAAAGTTCTTCCTAAACAAAAGGAGAATTACTCTTTCCATATACTAAGCACAACATAAGTAAAAGACTGATTTGGTGTAATCTTTTATAATTTAATAATTAAAATAATAAGTTTAAAAAAAAAAATTTAGCTTCCTGAAAGTATTTTTTTAGCTTTCTGAAAGTTTTTTTTATTTTATAATTTGTTACAATTAATTGTATGTCATAATCATAAATTATAAATTCGCTAAATTGAAGGAAATTTTTTTTTAAGGAGTTCCAATTTCTCTCTCCCGACAATGATGTGATCATGGCACCAATAGGTTTGGACTGTCCATATGTGTGGGAATTAATCTAAGCCATCCGTTTTGTGTGAAACCTATTTGTGATATTATCACATATGAAGTGAATAATTTTCCTTGGAGGAAATGGTCTCAGTCAAATTTGCCATCTGAGTCCAAAGTCAGAAATGCCATGTTGTAATATATTACAGTTGTACATGTCTGACTAACATTACAAAATAATAATTCAATGTGAAATAAATAAATGAGGCCATCAAAGCTAATTTACACTATGTAAAACAAACTTGTCATAAATCAGAATGGCTATTAAATTTGGGAGTAGGTATGGCCCTCATTTTTATTTTTATTTTTTGAAAAATCCTAGACATCCTAATAAAACTATTAAATTTTTTTATCAAACGCTCACATGAGTGTGTGTCTTATTGTAACTCTATCTTGAATCTGATCAAAAAATTAATCAATCGATTAATAAAAATAGTTAAAAATAATCAATTTATATCATGTTTTTTCAAGTTTTAATACGTATTTCTATAGTTCAAATATAAAATATTAAATGAAATTCTATTATGCCAAATATTTTGAAAGGTTCTTAGTTTTTATCTTTAAAAAAAATTGAAAATATTAAAATATTAATATGATTATGTAATATCAATTATGTAGGCTTCGAAAATATGTAGAAGTTAATTTAAGAACATAAATTAAAAAATTAGAGAGTTTCTATATATATAGTATAAATTTCCATGGAGTTAAATTAGGTGATATTAATAATATTAAAATAAATTTAATCAACCAATTATTTTAAGACATGTCTTTCTTTCTTTTACAATAATTCAAAAATCTTGAAAAATTATGTTGAGAAATTGGAACTCTCACAATGTATGTTGTTAGAAATCCTCTTTTTTTTTTTTAATTGTATTATATAATATAAACAAAAACATTGTGGCCACTTTGAGATTGAAAATTTCAATATAATTTTCTCATATTTTTTCAATTTTTTAACACTTAAAATATACATGTCATTTTGTGATTAGTCTAAAATCTAATTTATATAAATTAAGTTAATTTTTAAATCCTTTTAATCATTGTCAATAATATATTAGTATTATTTCCATAAATTTTATAATTTCAAAACATGCAATGATGTAATTACTATTTTTAGTTTTAATGGTTATGGTATGAAATTTATATCTATATCTATAATTATATCTATATTATTATATAAAAATATTATTTAATTTTTAAAACATCTTAATCAATGTCATTAATATATTAGTATTATTTCCTTAAATTTTGTGATTTCAAAACTTGTAAGGATATAATTACTATTGTTAGTTTCAATAGTTATGTATGGAATCCATATCTATATCTATATTTCTATCTATACTATCATATAAAAATATTATTGGGTCAATAAATTTAAAACCTACAATCCAAGTTATATAATATAAGTAAAAACGTTGTGCCCTCTTTGAAGTTGAAAATCTCAATTTAATTATCTCATATTTTTTGAATTTTTTAATACTTAAAATATACACAATCATTTTGTGATTAATCTAAAATCTAATTTACATAAATTAAGTTAATTTTTAAATCATCTTAATCATTGTCAATAATATAGTAGAATTATTTTCTTAAATTTTGTAATTTCAAAATATATAATGGTGTAATTACTATTTTTAGTTTCAATGGTTATGGTATGAAATCTATATTACTATTTATACTATTATATAAAAATATTATTGATTAATTTTTAAATCCTCTTAATCATTGCCAATATTATACAGTTCCGCTTCACACCCCCACTGGGGGTTGACACCCAGTGAGGTGTCGCGCTGCCGTTGGCAGTTTTCTTTTTTTTTTTTTTTTTTTTGTATCCAGCCAATCCCCCAGTGCCACGTGGCACTGGGTGTAGTGGGGGTGATGATTCACTGGGTGTATGAGGCATTTTTGAATATTATATTAACATTAATTCTTCAATTTTATGATTTCAAAACATGTAATGATATAATTACTGTTTTTAGTTTCAATAGTTATGATATAAAATCTATATCTATATCTGTACTTCTATCTATAATATTATATAAAAATATTATTGGGTCAATAAATTTGAAACTTTTAACCCAATTTTTTTTATATTTATTTTTTTATATTTTTTTAAATAATAAAATATAAAAATATACATGTCATAATTCATTAGTTATTTCACTTTAATTATAATTATTGATATTTTTATTATCATGGTAATATATTTCAAATTTCATAATAATCATCTTTCAAATTGTCAAATGTATGGGTCTTTTAGGATATTGATATGAAAAATAAATCAAAATTTTATACTATAATAACAATGGAATACTACTTTTACCAAATTTAGTTTGTTTATAGTATAATAGCAAACATGAAGCCATGCAATACATATTAATCATGACCTATTAATATTAATTTTTAAATTATATTACATAGAGTTCTATTTTATTTTTTTTGTTTAAATTTTATATTTATTTTTTTTTTTAAAAAAATCTTACAATTTTTTTTTTAAAATTTTTAAAAGCTTTGACATAAAATTAATAGCACATCAAGCTATATATCTAATTTTAGATCTTTTAAATGAAAAGTCCAAAACAAAATTACATAAGCCACATGTCATTTGAAATTAAAAAATTTGGAATATTTAAAATTTAAAATGTGAAATTTAGTAATGCTATGGTAATCGTATTTGGCAGTATCTGATGTAACGCCAAAAAAGACAATAATTGTTGGAAAAATGGTTTAATATAGGCATATTTTTTAGCCTAATTTGAGTGGGCCCCAAACGTCTTTTGGGGTGGGTCCGAAGAGGTGAAGTGTTCCTTGCCGCGTGGCAAGTCACACGATGAAGACGAAACGTCAAAACCATTTATGAGTGAATGGGTAGTTGACGTCGTTTTCGGATCTAACATTAATTTTTTAGATAAAATTCATTTGAATTTTTTCAATAAAAAAATTATTGTGGGAATTTAATTTAAATCTAAATTCAAATTTTGGGTTTCTAAATGGTTTCTTAAAGTTTGTAATTGTGGGAATTTAATTTAATTCTAAATTCAAATTTTGGATTCCTAAGTGATTTTCTAAAGTTTGTACCTCTTTCTTATTTATTAAACTATTCAAATTGGTTTAATATATATATATTCAAATTTAATAATTTCAATTCCAACAGTTTTGAAACTGTTTCTCCAACGGAACTTTTTTCAAATTGTTTGAAATTTTGCTAACGGACAAATCAAATAGTGGTGCACCTGTTCCTTTCTTTTTTGAACACCTTTTCACTATTTTGTGGAACCTGCTCGGGGACAAGGGTTTGTGCCTATATATACCTATCAATTCCAGCAGTCTTGAAATCTAATTTCCTATCCGAAAAAAACAGTCTGCATCTTAGAAAACTGCTGTCCAGAATTTTTCTCTTTTGCATTTTTATTCCTCATTCTAGTTTTAGGAGATAAATTAAAGAGAGTATTAGAACATAAGGTTTGGTTCGTCGTACAAATTTGTTTGGTGTGCTACAACAAATTTTGTGAAGATCATTGTATCCTAGGAGATAGACGCCACTCAACCGTAAGCACCGTAACAGGGCGAATCTGTCTTAAGGACAGAGTGTCATACACTCGACTTGGTCTTTGAATTATTTTTTTTCGGTTCTTCAAAATAAATACTAAAATTATTTTCTGTGGATTTACAAAATAATATTCTGGTTGGAAAAACAAATAGTGATTATATGCTATTTGACAGATAGTAGTAATATACTGTCTCTTTCTTTGACAACTAGTAGTACGATACTGGTGTCATTAATAATTCAGAATATATTTTTGTGGAATTTTTTCAGAAATTATTTTGGGTTTTAGAAATTATTTTCTGAGTTTTCATTACTTAAAATTCTGTTTTAGTATTTAATTATTGAGATGTTACAGAAATTAATTTTCTATGGAATTAATTTGGTTGAATAAAATTTTATTTTATTTCCAAATTAATTGAAAAATAAAAATTATATTCTTATTTCTTTATTTTACAGAATTTAATTTCCTGTGTGGAATTAATTTGGTTTAATAAAATTTTATTTTATTTCCAAATTAATTGAAAAATAAAAGTTACATTCTTGTTTGTTTTATTTTTTACAGAATTTAATTCTGTGCATTTGGTTTAATTTCTGTGTAGTGTAAATTCTAATTATAATTTTGTTTTATAAATTAGAATTGATGGCTACTGAAACTAATGCCCAAACAAATACTACTGTTGTGGCTGCAATTGCACCAACTCTCTCTCCTGTGGTGACAGTATCAATAAATCATAAAGAGAAGCCAGAGAAGTTCTCAGGAACTGACTTTAAAAGATGGCAACAGAAAATGTTGTTGTAGACACCCCATTTTTGACCATCCATAAGACTGGACGCGACTGATGGTTTACATGGTAGAAGAAAGTTGTGCAGGGGAAAAGGTCTAATTTCTTCGGCAAGGAGAGAGTCAAATCTCAACTCCATACCTCTTTTTTTTGGACCAAAACGATCTTGATCAAAAGATTTTAGACCTTAAAACCCTCTCTTTCAAAACGTTTTTGAAATAAAGTTTTTACGATGTTCCGTCGCTCGCATTTCGTTAAATGTTGCGCATTTCGGTAAACCGAGCAAGGACAAAGTAGAAATGAATGAAAGAGAGATGAAATATTTGAAAAATCTTTCAAAACACCTTACTTAGGGGTTTGGAGTTGAAGAAAAGAGGAGAAGAGGGAAGAAAACTGGTTCGGGAGAAGTTCGGCATGAATCCGGGTAGGGCCAAATCTGCGCGGCTTCACGGAAACTGGCATAACTTTTTTCGCAGGAGGAATTTTAATGCGAGGTTGGCGCCATTGGAAAGCTAACTTCAAGGGCTTAAAAGTGGCCACATGGGAGGCCAGGCATTGTTCTGGACGGCCTCCTTTATTTGGTCAAAAGTGATTCAGCATCACTCTGATTGGATCGAAATCTGCGCGGCTTCACCAAAAAGGGCATAACTTTTTCCACAGGAGGAATTTTAATGCAAGGTTTGCGCCATTGGAAAGCTAACTTCCGGGGCTTCATTTTGGAAACTTGAACAGCCACCATTGGACTTCCCCAGCACCCACCGCCCACCTTTCTTTCCGGCAGCCCATTTTTTTTCCTAAAAGTAGCTGGCCGGCCAGAAAATCTAGCAGGCGGCCACTTAGCTGGTGAAATGACTTTTTTGCCCTTTTTAACTAGCCGGCCATAACCCCCTCCCCAAGTGTGTTCTAGAAGTGAATTTTGTTTTCCTCTAGGCCTTATGTCCAAGGGTTTGACCTTTTGGGGGGAAAATTGAATTTAAATCTCCCCCCCATTTTCCCCCCTCTTTTCCACCTTTTGTGCCTATATATCCAGCAGCTCCAGCTCCCTTTCAAAGGGTTAGAAAATTTTGTTTAAGCCTCTTGCATTCAATCCCTCTCCCTCTCTATTCCAAGCATCAAAACCCTTTTTGTTCTTGGACCATTTCTACACCACCACATAGCACCACCTCTCCATCCTCCTTTCCAGCAGCTTGAGGCTGTCTTCCAGAGGTTAAAAACTCCCAAACTTGGCCCAAAGGTTGCTAAAGATTGGTTCTACAAGGGTGAGTCCCATTTCCCTCTTTTGCGCATTATTTTGATCTATATTTTAGCTCTTTGTGCTTGCATTTTTGGGCCTCCGACCCTAACTGAAAATAGCCTTATTTTGAGGCTTTTTTCATGTTTGTTTTAGGGTCCTTCCATGTTTAAGGTCTCTAGCTACCACTTGCTTCTTTACCTCCCTTGTATGCCTATTTCTTGTGTAGTATTTTTGGCCTATGTATAAACTGTTTTGAGCTCTGTCATAAACTGTAAAGTAGCTTATTTTGAGCCCTTCTTCAACATTGTTGAATGGCTCATCACTGTTTGAGGCTTCCATTTGCTATTTTCCTTTATATCCCTCTTTTGGCCTTATTTTTGCATGATTTGTTAGCCTCTTGTGCTTCTATTTTTGGGCTCTGGTCCGAACTGTAAATGGCCTTATTTTGACCCCCTATCCATGTTTCATTAAGGGTCTTTTTCTGTTTGAGGCATCCTTTTTGCTCTTTGTGTTTAAACCTCTTTTTAGGCCTTATTTTGCATAGTATTTTTAGCTTACTTATGCACTGTTTTGGGCTTGGTCACTAACTGTAAAATGCCATGTTTTGGGCCCCTCTTCAACATTGTTGAAGGGCCCTCTTTTGTTTGAGGCCAGCAACCATCACTTGCTTCTTTGTCTCCCTTTTGGCCCATTTCTTGCATGATAGTTTAGGCCTGCTTGTGTATATTTTCGTGGCTTGTTGTAAACTGTAAAATGCCATGTTTTGGGCCCCTCTTCAACATTTTTGAAGGGCCCTAATCTGTTTGAGGCCAGAAACCATGACTTGCTTCTTTATCTCACATTTAGGGCCATTTTTGCATGTTGGTTTAGCCCTATTTGTGTTCACTTTTTGGCCTTTCTTAAAACTGTAAATATGCTTGTTTTGGGACTGCCTTGATTCTGTCTTCATACTTCATGTTCAAATAATGCATGCTTTGCATAGCTATAGGTCATTCCATGTGCCTAATTTCCTGTTTCGGGATTCATTTCTTGCATCGGATGCCATTTTGCCATGTTTCGGGGCTGTTTTGCATAATATTTTGGTACTGAAATTTGCATGCTAGTATGTCATATTCCATGCCTTGCCATGTCTTGTTAGAGTGGCATTTGGTGCCTTAGGGTCGGTCCTCGATTTGCGTGCACGTGTGCACGCATCTCGAGTATCTCATTTTCATCTAATGGCCTCTTATATGAGTGTGGCTGAGGTCCACTTGTGTTAGTGTAAGTCCATTCTGCATTGTGTATGCCATTTCATTCCATAGCATTGTGTATGCTAGGTTGTATGTTAGCGCATTGTGTATGCCATGTTACCTCGTGCATCGTGTATGCCATTTCATAGCATTGTGTATGCTAGGGTGTATGTTAGTTGCATTCATGCATGTCATGCATATTACATTGTGTTTGGGATAGGAGTTAGCCCGGGCCCGGGAAACGAGGTACGTTTCGTACTCCGAGTGACGGAACGTGTCTCAATTTCCCAGTCACCGACACTCCGGATTGTCCATGATGGAGTCTTGGTCTTGTTGTGTTTTCATGTGCATTCATCCCATATTAAATTGTGCAATTCGACTCCTCGGCCATCATGCATCGATATGCGTGATTGGTGGCACGAGAATTGAGACATGCATACATATGTGAAAATACATTGCCATACCCCTTTCTTGCTCTCTGTTGCAGCAAATCAAGAATTAGCAGTCTTCCGGGGCTTGGCGCGCTTTTCAAAAATTATTGCAAAATAGAGGCTAATTTGGGGCATCACAGTGGATTTTCGCGCAAAGGCAACCCGGATATGCATCATTCATCATCCGAAGAAGAGCTGAGGCGGTCCCTGGCTTGCATGCCAATTTATTGTTTTCCTAGATTAATTTGTTAATTAATTAGGGTTTTGTATTTATTCGGACTGTACTATTCATTTGGGACTGTATATTATTCGGACCCTCCGAGCGAGGGCACAATTGTAATAAGTGTGCGTGTGTGTGATGTATGTCTTCCAACCCCACGTCTTTCTCCCTTTTATTTACCAGCTTATGATGGTTAGATTAGGGCATGTTTCAATTAGCATACAGTATGATAGCATGTTTGCATTCATTCATCTGTTTTGCATGCACCGGGCTCGGCGTATCATACTAACTGCATTGTATTTCAATTCTAAGTTGAATACATGTTAGCTGTAGCATCATCATATGCCATGTTTAGGATAGCCGAGCCTGCTATAGTTGCATTTTTGCATGTGTTGCATTAGGCACTTCTGTATAATTAGGATCATGCATGGATTTCTAATCAGTTTCTGTTTTGGCTTGGAGTACTCGGTAAGTTTTACGCTTTAGCATCCTTGCATGCGTGTGAGTGACTGCCATGATAGCATGCTTACCATGAGGCTATATGCTTATGTGATATACCTGCTTGAATGCCTGTGGGTGAAGGTTGGGTTACTTAAATTGGAACAATTCATTCACTGTGAGTTTTAAGCCCACTAGATAGTGGCAAAACCATCCTTTCTAAGCCCACCCGAGGGTGGCAAAATCTGCATTTTAAGCCTACTTGCAAGTAGCAAACCATATTTCAAACAAACAGAAAATGTTTTGTTCCAATTCAGGCGATCCAGTCTATACTTGTATGCTGTGCGCATCACGTAGTAATCCTAGGCTAATAACCGGAATAAGAACGCATAATATTTTCAAAACTAGATATCATGGTTAGTAAAGGCCGATCTTTGATCGGGCGAGTGGGGGTGCTGACGAAGTGACCTTCCCCAATCGTACCCAAGTTCCCGAGCCGAGGCAACTTTGGTGATGACGGACACGTGGCCTTAGGCAACGAGTCAGGGTTTCCTAAATTTCCTAAAAATAAAATATTTAGGTGGCGGCTCTGTATCTGGCAAAGCAGTCCATGTTTGGCACTCTTTCAAAAATCTGTTTTCTCAAAACAATTTGCCGGATTTGGACTCTTTGGTTCAAGATTAAGAACCGTGACACGAATCGAGTCTGAGCTGTGGCGAGGTCCCCCGCGGGCTTGTTACAGTTGTTCTATCTTACAACTCTGAACCTGGCTCGTTTCCTCCGTGAAGATGCTCCTATCCTGAAAGAGGATGAAACTGACCGACAAGTGGTTGCTGCGATTGATGCTTGGAAACATGCCGATTTCTTTTATTGAAATTACATCTTGAACGGACTTGACAACACATTATACAACGTCTACAGTCCAATCAAGACAGCAAAGGAACTTTGGGAATCGTTGGAGAAAAAGTACAAAACGGAAGATGCCGGCTCAAAGAAATTTGTGGTTGGCAGATTCCTGAATTTTGTAATGGTTGATTCAAAAACTGTGATCAGCCAAGCTCAAGATTTCTAACTCATTCTGCATGACATCACGCAGAAGGCATGTCTCTCAGTGAATCCTTCCAAGTTGCAGCCTTAATTGAAAAATTACCAAAAGGCTGGAAGGAATTCAAGAACTACCTCAAACACAAGCGCCAAGAAATTTCTATGGACGAATTAATTGTGCGTTTAAGGATTGAGGAGGACAACCGCAATTCTGAAAAGCGGGCTGGTAAGCATCCTATGGAGTCTAAGGCAAATGTGGTGGAACATACTTCAAAAACCAAGAAACGAAAGTCTTCTGGAGAAAGTTCATCACAAGGCTCTAAAGGGGGGGAAAATAAAAAGTACAAGTTTAATGGCAAATGTTACATTTGTGACAAAGAGGGACATCGGGCCAAAGATTGCCGTAGCAAAGGCAAAAGCGAAAGGAGAACAAGTAAGAAGCCTGCTCAAGCCCATATGACCGAAGTGGACAATATTTCCAATGGTGTCGATGACATCAATGTTTCTGCAGTTGTTTCTGAGGCTAATCTTGTCGGAAATCCTAAAGAATGGTGGGTGGACACTGGTGCTACTCGCCATATTTGTGCTGACAAAAAAATGTTCATATCTTATTCTGCAGTGGACAATGGTGAACAACTTTTTATGGGCAACTCCTCAACTTCCAAAGTTGAAGGATAAGAAAAGATTGTACTCAAGATGACATCTGGAAAGGAACTCACTCTCAACAATGTACTGCATGTACCGGACATTCGCAAGAATCTTGTTTCCGGATCTTTGTTGAGTAAGAATGGGTTTAGGCTAGTATTTGAGAGTGATAAATTTGTACTTACTAAGAATGGGATGTATGTAGGAAAAGGTTACATGTGTGATTGCCTTTTCAAGTTAAATGTAATAACCATTGTACCCTCAGTTATTAATAATACTGCATCTTCTTCTTACTTGCTTGAGTCTTCAAATTTATAGCATGGTAGATTAGGACATGTTAATTGTGGATCTTTACGTAGATTAATTAATATGAAATGTTTACCTAAATTTGACATTGATTCAAATCATAAATGTGAAATTTGTGTTGAGGCAAAATTATCTAAAACTCATTTTCATTCAATTGAAAGAAGTACGGAACCACTTAAATTAATTCATAGTGACATTTGTGATTTGAAATCAATTCAAATCAGAGGTGGGAAAAAATATTTTATCACTTTTATAGATGACTATACTAGATATAGTTATGTTTATTTAATTCGAACCAAGGATGAAGCTTTGGAAACTTTCATTCAATATAAGAATGAAATTGAAAATCAACTTGGTAAGAAAATCAAGAAAATTAGAAGTAATAGAGGTGGTGAATATGAATCACCTTTTGGTGAGTATTGTAAAGAACATGGAATAATTCATCAAACTACTGCTCCTTACTCACCTCAGCAAAATGGAATTGCTGAAAGGAAAAATAGGACTTTAAAAGAAATGATGAATGCCATATTAATCAGTTCTGGATTACCTCAGAACTTGTGGGGGGAAGCAATACTTTCTGCTAATTATATACTTAATAAAGTACCCCGAAAGAAAGTGAATCAAACACCTTATGAATTGTGGCATGGAAGAGTATCATCCTACAAATACTTAAAAGTGTGGGGATGTTTGGCTAAAATGGCTATTCCTAGTCCTAAAAAGATTAAGATAGGTCCTAAGACCATTGATTGCATTTTCATTGGTTATGCCAAGAATAGTAGTGCATATCGGTTTTTGATTCATAAATCAAAACATTCCGAAATGCATGTAAATACTATTATTGAATCTCGAAATGCATCTTTCTTTGAATATGTATTTCCAAATAAGACTGGACAAGAGACTAGTAACAATAAAAGATCTCATAATGCAATTACTAGTCAAGATCAAGAACAAGAGTTAGATCAAAATGAGGAATATAAACTTAGGCGTAGTAAACGTGCTAAAAGCTCAAAATCTTTTGGTCCAGATTTTCTAACATATTTGTTAGAAAATGAGCCTTTAACTTTTAAAGAGGTTATGTCCAGTCCTGAAGCTCCTTTATGGAAAGAAGTTGTCAACAGTGAAGTTGAATCCATCTTGCAAAATCACATTTGGGAATTAGTGGACTTGTCACCAGGTTGTAAACCTCTTGGGTACAAGTGGATTTTCAAAAAGAAAATGAAAGCAGATGGATCAATTGACAAATACAAGGCAAGACTTGTGGTCAAAGGTTTTAGACAAAAAGAAGGTCTTGATTACTTTGACACATACTCACCGGTTACTAGAATAACATCCATTAGAATGCTAATTGTCATTGCATCTCTATACAATCTAGAAATTCATCAAATGGATGTTAAAACCGCTTTCCTAAATGGTGAGTTAGAGGAAGAAATTTACATGAAACAACCAGAAGGGTTTTCTGTTCCAGGGAAAGAAAAGAAAGTGTGTAAATTGATTAAATCATTATATGGTTTAAAACAAGCGCCAAAGCAATGGCATGAGAAATTTGACAAGGCAATGATGTCAAATGGATTTAAAATTAATGAGTGTGACAAATGTGTTTATATTAAAAACACAGATAAAGGTTATGTCATTGTATGTCTTTATGTGGATGATATGCTCATCATAGGTAGTAATAATAACATGATTAAAACTACCAAGAAAATGTTGAATAAACATTTTGACATGAAAGACATGGGCATTGCTGATGTAATTCTTGGTATGAAAATTACCAAAACATCAGAAAGATATGCTTTGTCACAATCTCATTACATTGAGAAAATACTTGACAAATTCAGCAAAGATGATGATCATCTTGCTAGAACACCTGTAGATGTTAATTTGTATCTTTCTAAGAATTTACAGGAAAGTATTTCTCAATTAGGGTATGCCCAAATTATTGAAAGCTTAATGTACTTGATGAACTGCACTCGCCCAGATATAGCTTATGCAGTAAGTAAATTAAGTAGATATACGAGTAATTCAGGAGTAGAACACTGGAAAGCAATATAAGGGTTCTAAGATATCTTTGATTTACTCGTAACATTGGGCTGAATTTTACTAGATATCCAGCAATACTTGAAGGATACTGTGATGCAAATTGGATATCGGATACTACAGACTCGAAGTCTACCAGTGGGTATGTCTTTACTCTTGGTGGGGCGGCTGTATCTTGGAAATCTTCCAAACAGACTTGTATTGCTAGATCTACTATGGAATCAGAATTCATAGTGTAACACGCCCTCGGGGGACACCGCGCTACAGTTCGGACTCGATTTGTGTCACGGTTCTTAATCTGAACCAAAGAGTCCAAATCCGGCAAATCGTTTTGAGAAAACAGATTTTTGAAAAGAAGTGCCAAACATGGACTGCTTTGCCAGATACAGAGTCGCCACCTAAATATTTTTTTTTAATGGGGAAATTTAGGAAACCCTGACTCGGTGCCAAAGGCCACGTGTCCGTCATCACCAAAGTTGCCTCGGCTCGGGAACTTGGGTACGATTGGGGAATGTCAGCTATGAGCACCCCCTCTCGCCCGGTCCGAAGACCGGCCTCTACTAACCATGATATCCATTTTTGAAAATGTTATGTGTTCTTATTCCAGTTAATTAGCCTAGAATTACTATGTGATGCGCACAGCATACAAGTATAGACTAGATCGCCTAATTTGGAAACAAGCATTGCATATCCGTTTGTTTTAGAAAACGCTTTGGGATTTGCTACTCGCAAGTAGGTTAAAACACGGATTTCGATGAGTTGTTCCAACTCAAACAATTCAGCCTTCACCCACAGGCATTCAGGCAGTTTATAACACATAAGCATCTAGCCGCATGGTAAGCATGCTGTCATGGTAGCATTCACACGCATGCGGTATGCTAAAGCATAAAACACTTACAAAGTACTCCACGCTGAAATGAGAACATGTTAGTGATCAATGCATGATCCAAGTCCATGTTAGGTGCCTAATGCATCGCATGCAAAATGTCATTCGAATAGGCTCGGCTAATCTAAAGATGACATGTCAAATGTACAAACAGCATGTATTCGAGTTAGATTTGAAATACTTATGCAATTAGCATGATGCGCCGAGCCCGGTGCATGCAAGACTGATGAATGATGCACGCATGCATAGCATAAGGTATGTTAAATTAAATATGCCCTAATACTAACCATCAAAGCAGGTAAGTAAAAGGGAGAAAGAAGTGGGGGTTGGAAGACATACACACACTCACCCACACTTATTACAGATTCGCCCTCGCTCGGAGGGACCAAAAGAATATACAGATAATTAACCTACAAGCTAATTAAAATATTACAGTCCATCTAATTAGTTAACAAATTAACTATGCTAGAAGAAACAGTGAACCACCTCGGAAAGAGAGCTCAATGCAATGCATGCTCGGTCTTGCTCGGAAGTGCACGGCCATGCGCAATCTGCCTCTGTTTTCCCTGCTATACTCCTCTGAAGACTGCCAAAATCTCAAGGTTGCCTCTCTGAGCACTGTGCAGTACCACCGGCTGGATAGAATGGCCACCAGCCGTAGGAGATGTTCGTCGACTGAAAATAAATCCATCGGCCACAAATTGTTTGCCGGTCGGCACTATGTGCAGTCGATCGGCAAAAAGTTCCTGCAGAACCTGTTTGACAGCAGCAGAGGACAGAGCTTTGCATGGCAATGCAATTCAAGCCATGTATGCACCGATCATATCCCTTATCATGTGTATGACTCAAGGGGGGCATGGTCCTTGGTTCTCGGACCATCAACCGCGCATTTCAATGCGTGATGGCCCAAGAGAACCAAGTGTGCATTTTTTTATTTCAAACGAAATGCAAACCAACAAATAAAGGCCCAATCCCTATCACTAGATCAAGGGACAAGACATGCATGCTTATGTAATGCAATCCTAGGCATGTTAGCTGGTATGCAACATGGCATAAAAGGGAGCATGCAAACATGCAATGCCCATTAGGTTCACAACCCAAGCAACAAAGCAAGCAAGCACGCCATAACTATGCAAACTACTAGAGCATACAAAATGCAATCTAATCATACAACATGCTAGCAATTTGACCAAGGGAATACATGGCACATGCAAGTGATTTCAAGCATGCAATACATGCAACCAAAGCATGCAAACATGAGATAATGTAGCAACACTTGAATGGCATGCAAGGGATGAACTTACACTAATTGGACAGCCCTAAACTAGGCCTAAAACAGTGGCCAAATGCCATGGAAAAGGAGACCAAAATGCATACAAACATGCAAGTCCACATGATCCAACACTTAGGCATATCAAAGCAACTTTTAAGCACACTTAAAAGGGACAAACATGGATATATAATCAACATGTTAGACACTGAAAACATGCTAGAAAAGGTGCCCAAACAAACAAATCATGTAAGTAAGGCATGCTCGAGGGGTCAAAGCTTAAGGCATACAAGAGGGATCACACGGTGGCTATACAAAGCAAGGCATGAATGACTCCAACGACTTAAAACGGTCCCTTAGCACACCAAATCATGCAAATAAGCTTCACAAAGCTTGGCCAAAACACAAAAGCATGATAGTCTAAATGCTATGCATGTATTGAGGCAAATCATGGCATTACAAGGTAGGTATGCTAAGCAAGCATGGTGTACCAAAACCAACATACAACAATGCTATTTCATGGCAAAATAAGCATAAATGACAGCCAAGGCATGATCAACAAAAGGCTTAGCTAGGTGCTCATTAAAGAGGCAAAAATGACCCTTTTCAAGGACAATAAGGAGAGGGGGTGGCCCTCTCCTTCTTGGGACTTCAAGACACCATCCTTACCACTGAAATCTCTCAAGATTTCAGTGGTGAGGAGGCCCAAACACCAAAGTCCCGGAGCTCACTCAAAATGGCACAAAATGGGGCTTCTCAAGGCTTAAGAGGGGTCAAACACCTCCAAACCACAAAACACCCTAAACAAACTATTTAGAGGGCACAAAAACAGAACTTTTTTATGTTATACACTAAGCTCAAAAACAGTTTTAAGATAAGCTAACAAGCTATGCAAAAATGGGGGAAAAGGGACTAGTTTCTTACCCTTGTTGACCTTCTTCACAAATGATGATCTTGTGGCTTCCTTGAACTCAAATCCAGCCAAGAACACCAAGAACAAGCCTCAGGTCCCTCAACAACCAAGAGAAGGTGTAAGACTATGTGTTTGTGTGCAATAGTATGGACAAAAGCACCTAGAACACACACAAGAGAGGGTTATAGAGATAGGAGATATGTATCAACCCTAAACCTAAAACCAGAGCTTCTCTCACAACTTTTCTAACCTTTTTGTCTCTAACCTAGAACAAGGGCGAGGAAGACTCCTCTTATAGAGAAGCCAATCTTGTAAAGCTTACTAAGGAAGCTAACAAGAAGGCCATCCCTCCATACACGTGTATGGAGGGGAACAAAATGCAAGACAGCTGTCTTAAAATATCTGCAAAAGCAGATGAACAGTAGTCGGCTGCTCAAAAATGCCATTTTGACAAAATTAACTGCCGACCGGCAACAAATAATGCCGACCAGTAATATACATTGCCGATGGCAACAAAACACCAGCCGGTGGCCTCTAGCCATGGCCGGTGATGTGTGGGGATGCCTCACAAGGCATTCCCTGCCCCTCCAAGGCAAAACATAAGTGTTTGGTGCAAAACCAGACACTAAACAGTCGAGTTCGGAGATCCTGAGGCAAGGCGCGTAGCCGAAACCTCCGGGAACTCCAAACGAACACAAACATGGATGATCACCGGGTGTTCAAACGGTGACGTCCAAGTCTTGAGGACGGTCAGAAATGGGGTGTCTGCACATAGCTTTAGACAAAGCAGGGAAAGAAGCAGAATGGCTTCGCCACTTCCTTGAAGATATTCCAATATGGCCAAAACCGGTGCCTGCTATATGCATACATTGCGATAGTCAATCAGTTATAGGTAGAGCACAGAGTCATATGTATAACGGTAAGTCTCGACATATTCGTCGTCAACATAATACCGTAAGATAACTACTCTCTAATGGAATTATTTCAATTGATTATGTGAAGTCTAAAGACAACATAGCGGATCCACTAACCAAAGGGTTAGCAAGAGAGTTAGTTGAGAATTCATCAAGGGGAATGGGACTAAAGCCTATTAAATAAGAGTTACCACAACGGCAACCCGACCTAGTTGACTGGAGATCCCAAGATCTAGGTTCAAAGGGACAACCGAGTTGTGTATAACTCAGAAAGATCACTGGGAGTCTAACTCCTACCCATTTCTATGATGAAATAGTGATGTCTGCAGCGTTTGAGATTAAGTAAAATTTTAATGATTCTTATATCTAGGTAACCTAGTGGAGTGTGGCAGGATACTCTTCATAAGAATCACCTATGTGAGTGTGAACTGGGCCGGTTCTATGAGATTTGTGAAGGGCTACAAATTCTCTAGAGCACTCATGAAAGACCAGGTTGTTCAGGGCCAAAATGAACACAATAGTAAGAACTAAACTGTGTCTGGGGATATACTGTGTGAGTTCTATTGTCTTGGTTTACACAAACAGTTGAACAGTTCAAGACATCTTGTTCACTGTTTGGCTAGTAAATCCGATAGTGTCTCACAAGGGAAGGTTCAAAGCCAAAAGCTACCTATCATTTGCAGAATATTTCCAATTTCTGTACTCTCTGTTATTAGATCATGTTGTTGCATTTTCTCTCCGTCAAATTCCATTCATGTGGGGGATTGTTGGAAAAATGGTTTAATATAGGCATATTTTTTAGCCCAATTTGAGTGGGCCCCAAACGTCTTTTGGGGTGGGTCCGAAGAAGTGAAGTGTTCATTGCCGCGTGGCAAGTCACACGGTGAAGACGGAACGTCAAAACCATTTATGAGTGAATGGGTAGTTGACGTTGTTTTCGGGTCTAACATTAATTTTTTAGATAAAATTCATTTGAATTTTTTCAATAAAAAAATTATTGTGGAATTTAATTTAAATCTAAATTCAAATTTTGGGTTCCTAAGTGGCTTCCTAAAGTTTATAATTGTGGGAATTTAATTTAATTCTAAATTCAAATTTTGGATTCCTAAGTGGTTTCCTAAAGTTTGTACCTCTTCCTTTATTTATTAAACTATTCAAATTAGTTTAATATATATATATATATTCAAATTTAATAATTTAAATTCCAATAGTTTTGAAACTGTTTCTCCAACGGAACTTTTTCCAAATTGTTTGAAATTTTGCTAACGGACAAATCAAATAGTGGTGCACCTGTTCATTTCTTTTTTGAACACCTTTTCACTATTTTGTGGAACCTGTTCGGGGACAAGGGTTTGTGCCTATATATACCCATCAATTCCAACAGTCTTGAAATCTAATTTCCTATCCGAAAAAAACAGTCTGTATCTTAGAAAACTGCTGTCCAGAATTTTTCTCTTTTGCATTGTTATTCCTCATTCTAGTTTTAGAGATAAATTAAAGAGAGTATTAGAACACAAGGTTTAGTTCTCCGTACAAATGTGTTTGGTGTGCTATAACAAATTTTGTGAAGATCATTGTATCCTGAGAGATAGACGTCACTCAACCGTAAGCACCGTAGCGGGGCGAATCTGTCTTAAAGACAGAGTGTCACATACTCGACTTGGTCTTTGAATTATTTTTTTTTCGGTTCTGCAAAATAAATACTGTAAGTTTTATTTTATTTTGTTTGATTAGTTTCAATTTATTTTGTTTATACAGAAGATTGTTCCCACAATAATTACATGTGTCACGTGACACCCATTGAATGATGTGAGGTATTACAATACATGATATCAAAATATGGTCACATAATATTACTATTTTTAAAAATTTATATATGAAATGTAAAAACTATCCTTAAGGTAAATCATAATAGAGTTTGATCATCTAATATTATCCCTAATTGAATAATCTATGCAATCTAAAGAATGTGGTCCAAAATAAAAAATACAAAATAAGCGTAGACCAGAGTTTTTATCAATAGGTTAGGTTTTAAAGACTAAAATGGTTCAATTAAAAAAGTTTACTCATTTACATTATTTTATATGCAAATATGTTTTATTTATTTCTTTAATAGATTAATTTTAAAAGTGACATATAATTCAACCAATAAAAATTGTTTTAGTGGCGTACCCTGAAAAAAAATTATTTTATAGAATAAGTTGATTCGTAAATAGTTGAAGAGGCATTAGTATGATTAATTTTTTATAGTATGAAAACTAAGTATAACTATATATATATTAATTTAAAAATTTTAAAAATATTGGTCTTAATGGTGGAGTCCGGCCAATAGAGGGTTCGTTTGAGAAGTGGGTTGGTTTTTTGATTTTTTTTGGTTATTTTAGTTTGGGGCTAAAAAATTTTGTTAAAAAATTTTGTTTGGGAAAGGTTTTTGGCTTTTTTATAAGAGAAAGAATGTAATGATTACCTTATCCAAAAAAAAGAATGTAATGATTATAAGTTGAATGCGATATTTTGTTTTTTGTAATTAAAAAACTTCTTTTATTTTTTGTGATTATTTTAGCCAAAAAAAAGTCTAACCTTTGGCTTTCCAAACAAAGCCAGAATGGCTTTGGGTTGGGCTAAGTGCTTAGACTAGCCTAGCACAAGTTTGAACTTTAATTTTTATTTTTAACGGTTGACTTAACTATAATTGATCTATTTGAGGAGAGATCTCGCAATTATGTTTAACATGGTAAAAATTAATTTGAGAGGTAACTGAGAAAATGACTATTCCCTTTGTTCTCTTTGCTATTTTATTAGATATATTAGTTTTAATGGTAATTATTTTTATTGAATTTCACAAAGAAAATAAAGAGTAAAAGTTAATTGACACATTTGATGTGTTATATTATTGGATGAACTGAAGATAAGTTTACAATTACAAAATTTTATGACATAATTTATTTATGTTTTATCGTAAGTGCCTTTTTTTAATTATTCTATTTTTGCCTTTATGTTTACTATTTATATTATAACACATTTTTGTTTTTAATAGGCGGAAAATACCATTGATGACAAGACTAAAATAATAATCATCATATATATATTAAAATTAGTGTTTTTCTCATGCTTAGATGGCACATTATAAGAACTTACTTTTTTTTCTAAGAGAGTCACGTCAGTATGTATTTTCTTAATTACGTATAGAGTTTTATACAAACTCAAATATAATTTTAATTATACTAATTTTACCTATTTTATATAGACTTTATTTGATAAATATTTATTTTTCATAATAAATTGAGATAATCTACAAACTCAATATCAATTTTGCGTTTCATGTTTTTCTTCTCAATTCTTTTAAGGGTGTTAGGATTTTTTTTAATGATAAATTACCTATTTCTTTATTTTTATTTTTATTTTATTTTTCCGTGTATTATTCTATACACAATACTAATTCCATATTAAACTATATTATAGATTTGTCGTTTAAATTTTATAGTGATTTTATATATAAAATTATACTTTCTTTCTTACATTATTTTGTATAATCACAACTTACAAGAGAAAAAAAAATGCACAACAATGATATTCTCGAAGAACCTCTAAAATTTGGGTTTACTACTTGAGTTACTTTTTTAATTGTTTTACAGTAACTTGTTTTATGTTTTGACATCATATTACAGATGATTAACCACTTCACATAGTGAGATGTATCTATGATTTGGATGTTTTCATTATTTTTTCTTTTTGGGTTTAAATATTGTTATGTGATTTTTCTTGATTAGTCGTTATTGAATTTATTTTATATAGTTGATATTTTAATTTAATTAAGAGTGTTTATTTTACAATCTTATAATTTAATATATATATATATATAAAATATAAAATCATTATATGGCAATCCAACTATAACATATTTATATTTAATTTTTTGATAAATTACAAATACCTCTTTATCAGAATTTTTTATTTAACATAATTAATTGAAAAAGTGAACTTTCTAACTGTTCACCTATACAATAATAAAATTATATGAATTATTAATTGAAATGAAATTTTAACATTATTAAAAACTGTTAATTAACTTGATGATTTATTAATAAAATGACATATTTGTTATGAAATTAGAAACCTTAGGGGCATAATGTAATTTCTAGAGCCACATGAGGTAATTTATAATTTAAGTAAACCTCAAGGATGTGTTTGTAATTTATCCTTAATTTTTAAACAATTTTTATATAATTTCTATTTCTACAAATTTTTATTTTCCAAATGAATATAAAAGAAAATTAAATAGTTTGAATTACTTTTAATTTTATGTTACTAATTTTTATTCTAATTTAACTATTATTTTTCATATCAAAATGAGTACTAATTTTACTATTTTATAATTTAATATATATCATACAAAATTTTTATATGATAATTACACTTTTATAATATGATAGAACTAAAATTATCAAAATACACAAATAATTTAACTAAAATTAATGTATATAAGTATTCAAGTAAAAATTTTATAGAACGATAGTGCCAATATTATCAAAATAAATAATTAAAATCATATTGTAATTTTAATTTTATTTTTTTATAACAAACATTTTACCATCAAATATTTTTTGAAAAAAAAATAACACGTGCATTGCACATGTCAACTGTTAGTGATTGTAACTGTAGGTGTTAATTTCCGACCACACAACTAAACATGGAACTCAGCTGGAGAGTACCGGTAGAATAGATTAAGCCCGAACAACTTATCACAGAAAGATAGGAATCCGGCGGTGGTTAGTCCACTTGGGGACACTTTGACGATCAAGTCAGTAAATAAATATCTCTCAAAAGATAACAAATTGTACTTAAACTCACCAGAAAGAACTTACCTCAGACCCATGAGGGTGCCCTGCTTTTATAACCAATAGTGACCTGATCCCTTTAGAAGCCTCACTTCAGTAGACTCAGGCTCAATGTTCATCTTAAACTTTCGGCTAGATAGGGATAAACTCTCCTTGAGCCTTATCCTTATTCTAACTGAGGCCTTCCCTTGTTCTAGGACTATTGTCTCTTATCCAAATATCTCGGATTCTGGTATCTCCGTAGATAATCTCGGTCCAGCCGAGATCATCTCGGCAACATGACTAAGCCACATAGCACCTCGGCTGACACTTCGGTGCCACCTTAGCCACGTGCTGTCATTCATAAAATACTTTCCCATAATTGCTCCTAGGTTCTATTGCCTTGGCAATCTGAGGTAATGGAACTTACATCGTTTGTCCATATAGCACGTTGGCTAACAATCCATTCATCTCTGCGACTGAGATCATGACTCATCGGTTTCAATTTCCCAGGACTCAACTATCTATCTTTATCAATGTCCAAGAACTAAGAACCAAGAACCAAGTTCTTTAAGTTCCCTAATCGAGATCGTTTCTATAGCCGAGGTTTTTGCTTCATTAAGTCAAGAACTCCAAGAGTTTTATCTGCGCATAAGCTGTCACGCACGGTTTTCTCAATCGTTTCCTCCACTTGTCCTTTTCTCATTGGTTCATACCTGACATGCACTATCAGGTCACGTCGTTTCTGTGCATGCCGCCTGACAGACACGTCGTCCAAGTTGTATTCATTTCCTTTTGCCATCTTTTCAGTTTTTAACAAAAACCCTCTTTCTCTCTCTTCGTCCTCTTGCTTCGCATTCTCTCTCTTGCTTCGCATTCTCTCTCGTTCTTTCCTCACACTCAAACTCTCTCTCTCTCTCTCTTTAAAAAACCCCCATTTTCGAACCTCTAAAGCTCTGCAACTGCCTTTTCCAATGAATCCTCTGTTACTCCATCTTAATCTAAGGCATTGTCTGACTCCGGCGCACCCTACTCCGACGTTCTTATCCTCAGCCCTATTCAGTAAGTTACACAACTTCTTTCTGTTTAACTTCAGTTTTTTATTTGTGATTTGCTTCAAATCTTCTATCTGTGCGTATTGCATGTTGTTGTATGCTGTTTCCATCTTCATGTTCTAGTCATTGTTTCCGTTTTTTGAATCTTGAATCCATGTACTATTCTTCACACACTCACCCAGTGACTTGAAGTTTTGGGTGTGTATATTTGTTTTTTGCTTCAATCTCGATTTCTGAATTATATTTCTTGTCTGGTCTTCTTGCTCTGTTTCCAGATTCTGCCTTCGAGTTTTTTGGTTCATTTGCATAGACCATAGGCTTGGGATTTTCTTAGAAACCAAATACTTAGGAAAAATTGAACCAAAACTCCCCTTAGATCTGAAAAAACCCTAGCTCCGGTACCAGTTTAGGATTTAGCCGAGGTTTTTAAACCCATACCAAATATTCTTTTATGAAATTTTGCATCAATCTTCTCTAAGCCGACATCATGGGAATGTTTAGATGGAGAGTTGACACCCCTGCCAAGCTGGAGTACTTTAGGCAAGAATTTTTCATTCCAGCTGACGTTCAGATAAGGTTGGCTGGAGAGGAAGACTCTATCATGCCAGTTAGGGACTCCATGCCCTTTCCTGTGGTAATATTTATCAAGTGTGGACTTCGGCTTCCCTTAGACATTCTTTTTAGGAAAATCCTCCACTGCTACAAACTCAACCCTACGCAGTTGGCCATTAATTCCTATATGGTCATTAATGGTATAATTGCTCTAGATCGCTGAGAAAATGCTAGGATAATACTAGCCGACATCCAATTTCGTTATACCATGTATGGCCTAAAGTTTGAAAAAGGCTACATTTATTACCTCAAACCGAGATCCACATCCTACAAAATCATAGCCGACCTCCCAAACTCCAACAAGGGTGCTGGAGATGATTACCTGATTGTCTCGGATAATTGAGAATTTACTCCTAATGATGATCTTCATCTCTTCCCTCTACGTTGATTGGTATTTAAAGAGGATGAGGGTAAGAACTAAGTGTTAACTTCTCTGTTTTAAGACTTTATCACTTTACTTCCCTTATTTGTTTTAATATCTACTGTCTTCTCTCTGCAGCTCTTCCTCAACCATCAAAAGACTTCCGTCATTCTTTCTTCCCTAATAAGGACCTGAAAAGGTTGTTGGGCCTGCCTATTGACCGGCGCAAGACTTCTTTTTTACTCAATTATATCCCAATATACAAGTCGGCTCTGCCTAACGTTCTTAGGCACAACAAGACTCATCCATCTGCTTCAACTCCTCTAACAGCCTCATTTCCAAAGCCAGATCAGGCCTCCACTTCTGACCCAGTTGAATAGCTATCTACTTCTGCCCCTCAACGAATTCCTCCATCTCAGCGCCAACACCAACGCCGAGCTCCAGTTTCCACTCGTGCCAACAGAACTCGCAGTTGCCGACGTCGAGAATCAGAGGCATCGGCTCAGTACACTACTAACCTTTTCATAGCCCTTCCAACAATCCATTTTGGCTCCAACGTCACTGTTGCCTCCACCGCCGAAAAAATGGGCCGTGCAAAAATCATTTCGAACGACTTGCTTGCGGACATTCCTGGTGTGGTATCGGTCCATTCCTCCTCCCCTTCCCAATCGCAGCCAAAACCCAAAGCAAAAAAGGTTACAAAGGCCAAGGCCAAACCCAGCGCCACAGAGGTGGAATCAGAGGACATAGTGCCAATTTCAAAATTGGCTAAAATAGAGAAGTCTGCATCTGCCGAGAAGAGGCCTGCTGAGGCCGAGGCATTCGATCAATCGAGATCTAAAAAGTCGAAGTCCGGGGGTCTTCTGAGCCTGAGCCCTTTGTTTTTCGTGCGGACGAGCCTTGGACCCCGTCCGTTAAGGTCAGAGACTGACCTTTTTTAGGTGGGAACAATACGCTCGACAGTCTGGAAGTTGGTGTTGCCTTTTCCACCGCCGTTTTCCTCCCGGCCGACATCAATCGGATGGCTGAGCTCTCAGAGTACGAAAACTATGCAATGATGATGCAGCACTGCGTTTTGGTAAGTTATAGTACTTGTAAACTTTGGTCTAATTTCAACTCTGGTTTCCATACTTAACAAAAATTTCTTTCCATTCTTGCAGGCCGTCTAACAAGGTCACTCCCTCACAGTTAAAACCGAGGAGTTCAAGAAAGAGCTAACCCACAAGACAAAAGAGGCAGCTAAGCTCCTATCTTCACTTAACAAGGTCGAGGCCCGCATCCGAAGCTTGCTGGACCAGGCTAAAGCTGTCCAGCTGGCCTAGAGCAAAGTCGAGGATCGCGCTGAAGCTGCAAAAAACGTTGCTGAGGTTGCCAAAGCCAAGGCAAAAGAAGTTAAAGATAAGGAGTCTCAAGCCCAGACTGAGCTGCAAGTGGCGCTTGCCACCAAGGTGGTCGAGATAAAGGAGGCGGATGAGAAGGCCTATGCCGAAGGGGCAGTCGACCTCCGTGATGAATACAAAAAGCAAGTCAAACAGGCATGCAACAAAAGTTACATCTTTGGTTAGATGGCTGCTTTGAAGGAGTTAGCTATCCCTGATGACCCACCCCTCTGGGATAAGAGCCGGCTTGTCATGCCATTCCCTCCCGCTCCAAGCTAATCTGAGGATGAGGTAGGGAGATGAAGAAGTTGAGGCCGACAAGGATGGCATCGCTGATGTTACTGAGAAAACTGAAGTTGCTGGGGCTAAGTCCCCAATTCTGAATGAACAAGTCCTAGACTTGACTCAGGATGACGAGGACGAGGTCTCCAAGAACACGCCTGAAGTTGAGGTTGAAAGCGCCGAGAAGAGCCTTAAGAAGACTCTTCTAGAGATCGAAGCCGAGAAAGTTGCTGAGAAGCTTTTCCAGCTGTTTGCTGAGGCCGAAACACAGCCAACCGGCGATGCATAACAGTTTGTTTAGAATCTTTTCTTTGTTTGTACTTTTTCTTTTGTTTTGAACAGTGTTTTTTTTATCGAGCCAATGTGCTTGCTTATGTACTTAAACAAGTTGTCTCTTTCTTAATGCAACTCTTCTATTTTCTTCTAAATGTTGAATGTATACTTTATTTGTCTTTACGACTTAGAATAATTTTCCATTTCTTCAAAGTACACCTTAATTATGTATTCACCTCGGGGTAAAATACCTCGGATACTTCTTTCATTATTACCTTAGCTAATTTTGACTTGTAAATTTTTTTGAAATTTCAACAAGTGTTAAGCCAATTCTAACTTATAAACTTTTTTGAAATTTCAATAAGTGTTAAGCCAATTCTAACTTGTAAATTTTTTTGAAATTTCAACAAGTCCCAAACTCTTAAGTTTATTCATCATTCCAGCTCCCTGCCTCCTAATGTGAACCTAAGTTCCACTTAAGTTCACATTAAGCATATGTTTATGGTCTCTCGCCGAAGTCAGATCTAAACAAAGACTAGTCGAGGTGTTTCAACCTTGGTTTCTCTGTTAATCTGACTGAAATGAACTTAGGCCCGTTCTGAGTTTGACTCTGCTGACATGGCAAGTCTAGGTTAATTCAACTTAGTTCAACTCTATTATATGCAAGTATAATTCAACTCTGTCATATAATAAGTCTAAGTTATTTGTCATGTTTCATTCAGAAACATCGCCAACTTAGTTCAACTCTATTATATGTAAGTATAATTCAACTCTGCTATATAATAAGTCTAAGTTATTCGTCATGTTTCATTCAGAAACATCACCAACTTAGTTCAACTCTATTATATGCAAATATAATTCAACTCTACCTTATAATAAGTCTAAGTTATTCGTCATGTTTCATTCGGAAGCATCGCCATAAGACTGGTCAGTCCTATCACACAAATTTCAAATTCATAAAAATCAAACTAAAATTTTATTATTACTTCGACTAATGACATAAACTTCGAAAAAAAAATCTAATGATAGAAAAACTTCAAGTTGCAAGTGTTCTAGGGTTTTGGCAGCTCTTTGCCATCACTGTCTTTAAGCCGATATGCCCCATTGCTGGCGACCGAGATGATTTTATAAGGCCCCTCCCAATTTGGGCCAAGCTTGCCCTCTCTAGGATCCTTCTTGTTGTCAACTACTTTCCTCAGCACAAGGTCCCCAACTTTGAATTCTCTTGGGTTGACTTTCTTGTTGTAAGTCCTAGCAAGCTGTTATTGGGATGCCCCCAGCCGAATTGCTGCTCTCTCTCTTCTCTCCTCCAGAAGGTCCAAATCTCGGGCTAAGAATGCCTCATTGGTCCCATTTTCCACTCCTTGGGTTCTGATCCCTAGAATGTCGACTTCTAGTGGGATAACTGCTTTAGTGTCATAAGCCATGACAAATGAAGATTCCCCAGTTGATCTTCTCGGCATAGTTCGATATGTCCAGAGTACATTGGGCAACTCCTCCACCTATTTTTCCTTTGCTACTTCCAGCCTTTTTTTAATCCCATCCAAGATAGTCTTATTGGATGCTTCTGCTTGGCCATTGCTCTGAGGGAAACTTGGAGTAGAGTAGTAGTTCTTGATTTTGTAATTTGCACAGAAGCTTTTGATTGACTTACTGTCAAACTATGTACTATTGTTTGCTATTATTGCCCTTGGGATCCCAAACATGGCGATGATGTTCTTCCATATGAAGTTCTTCACATCAATATCTCGAATCTTCGCAGGGGGTTCAGTTTCTACCCACTTTGTGAAGTAATCAGTTGCTACCAACAGAAACTTCCTTTGCCCAGTTACTTGGGGCAGTTGTCCAACTAGGTCCATGCCCCACTGGGCAAATGGCCAAGGGCTGGATACTGGGTTCAAATCTGTTGCTGGTTGATGTATCAAAAGTGCAAAACTTTGACATTTCTCGCACTTTTTGACGTAGGCTTCAGTATCCTTCTGTTTGTAGGGCCACCAGTACCCCTGAGCAATGGCCCTATGAGCAAGTGATCTGCCCCCAACATGGCTTTCACATACCCTTTCATGTATTTCATACAAGAAGTCTTCAACCTGGGAGAGATACACACACCTCAAAAGGGGACCAATGAAGGATCTCCTGTAGAGGTGACCATCTGCTATTAGGCTGAACCTGGCCGATTTCAACCTGGTCTTATGTGTTTCTTTTCGGTCGTTTGCTAGCTTGCCATCTCTAAGGAACACCATTATTGCATCTATCCAACTTGGACCCATCTCTACACATATTACTTCGTATTCTATGATCAGTGGTTCCACACTTGGGCCTGACAAATAATCAACCATTATTGTTTTTGCCTTATCTGATTTCATTGCATTAGCCAGATTAGCCAAGGCATCGGCATAACTGTTATCATCTCAGTTAATATGTTATAACCGGCAATCTTGGAACAATGCTAGCATTCTAACAACTTCTTTGACATAGGCTATCATTCTTTCATCTTGGATTGCGTACTCGCCTGTTGCCTAATTCACAATAAGTTGGGAGTCACAAAAGACTACCACCTCATCGGCTTCTATTGCTGCTGCTAACGTCAACCTTGCGATCAGTGCCTCATACTCTGCTTCATTATTTGAGGCCTTGAACCCCAATCAAATAGACTGCTCTAACATTCACCCATCTAGTGATACTAACACTACTCCTGCCCCCCGCTCCTTGCTGGCTTGAACTTCCATCAACAAACATTCGCAAGGAGTCGCCGATGTAGATGTCGCATGGCTTGGTTTTTCTTCTTTCTTTTGTTTTGCCTGAGTGGGGTTCTTTGGCCCCAACTGGGTTTCTTCTTGCTCTCCTGGGCACTCCAAGCCACGGCTCACCAGAGTCCGATGTGAGATGGCACCAGGTGTGAACTTGGCCACAAAGTCAGCCAGCACCAGGTCCTTAATTACTGTTATGGGCCTGAATTCCAAGTCATATTGCCCTAGCACTACTGCCCATCTGGCTACCCTGCCTGTCAGATCTCCTTGTTGTAACAAGGACTTCAAAGGATGCTCAGTCAGTATCACGATCTTGTGGGCTTGGAAGTAGTGATTCAGTTTCTTCGAAGCCATTACCAAGGCTAGTGTCAATTTTTCCAGGGGTAAGTACCTGGTTTCTATGCTTGCTAGGGTTTTACTCATTTAGTATACTGTCATTTGTTCTCTCTTCTCTTCTCTGATTACCACTGCACTCACTGCGTGCTCTGAAACTACCAAGTATAAGAACAGTTCCTCCCTAGGTACTGGATTTGAAAGAACTGGAGCTGTTATCAGGTATTTTTTCAAGTCGGCCAAGGCGACCTCGCACTCCTTCGTCCACAAAAAATCTGTGGCCTTCTTTGACAAACTAAAAAATGGTTTACATTTATCTGAACTTCTGCTTATAAACTTGTTCAGGGCTGTGGCCCTTCCAGTCAACATTTGCACTTATTTTGCCGATATCGGGCTTTTCAAGTCAATGATGGCCTTGATTTAATCCCGGCTTGCTTCAATGCCTCTTCTAGTAACCAAGTATCCCAGAAACTTACCAGACCCGACTCCAAATGTACATTTCGAAGCATTGAGTCGGAGCCGATATGTCCTCAGGATGTCAAAAACTGCCTTCAAGTTGGCCAGATGATTTCCAGGTTCTTTGGTCTTCACAACCATGTCATCAATGTACACTTCTACTGTCTTGCCAATCAGATGTCTAAATATTTTCGTTACTAACCTCTGGTAGGTTGCTCCTACATTTTTCAGTCCGAAAAGCATCACTCTGTAGTAGTATAGTCCTTTTGGGGTGATAAATGCAGTCTTCTCTTCATTAGGGGGATACATTGCTATCTGTTGGTATCCCTTGTAAGCATTTAGGAAGCTTATCCTTCCATGCTCTAAAGTGGCATCTACTAACTGGTCAATCTTGAGAAGTGGAAAACTGTCCTTGGGGCAAGCCTTATTCAGGCTGGTGAAATCAACATAAACCCTCTACTTGTCGTTCTTCTTTTTCACTACCACAGTGTTGGACAACCAAGTAGGGTAGTTCACCTCTCAAATGGCTTTGGCTTTTAGCAGTTTGTTCACTTCCTCCTCAACTGCCTCAACATGCATCAACGTCGGCCTCCTTGCTCGCTGGATGATAGGTTTAGCCGACCTGTCTACATTGAGTGTATGGCATGTGACCTCGGGGTCAATGCCTGACATCTCATATGGCGTCCAGGCAAATACCTCTATGTTAGCTCGTAAGAAAGCTTCCAACTCCCTCTCCTCCTCCTCGGCCAAGCCTGAGCCGAGAAGGAAGAAGCGCTCTTCTTCATCTTCTTGGACCAGAATTTTCTTTAAGGCTTTCTTACTCTTCTCAGCTGGTTCTTTGCCGACATCATCTATAACTTCCATGTTCTCATCTTCAATTTCTGCTGTTTCTATCTCTCGCACGTTGCAGGTGGATTTCATTGCTGCCATAGAGCAATTTTTTGCCTGCACCTAATCCCCTCTAACTTCTTCAATACCATGCTCCGTTGGGTACCGCAATAGTTGGTGCAGCGTTGAGGGAATAGCCCTCATTGCGTGCAACCATGGCCTTCCCAAGATAATATAGTAGGGAGAGGAAGTGTCAATTACTGTAAATTCTGTGCTTACCTTCCTAGTGCCTACCTGCACCTCCAAATTCATTGCTCCCAGAGGCCATGTCGGCGTTCTATTGAACCCGACCATTGGGCTGTTAGACTACTCCAAATCATCTTGATGAAGGCCCAACTCCTTGTAACATCGGACATATATGGTGTCACAAGAGCTGCCTTAGTCGATCACAATGCGCCTTACTTGGCATTCCATAATCTTGAGGGTCACTACCAGAGCATCGTTGTGTGGATGCTGCACCATGTTTAAGTCTTTCTCAGTAAATGACACCATTGGTCCTTGGTACTTGTTTGTCCTAGGCCTCTTTTGCTGGACCTGACGCACATGCTGTAAGTGTTTTACCTTATGGGTTTCTCCTCGTATATCATTCTCATTAACTTTGGAGTGGATCACATTGATCACCCAAGGTTCTGCTTGCTGTGGCGGTAGGGGAGGTGGTGCTGCCGGTGCCTGGGGCAATCTTGTTTGTTTTTCCCTCATTCTGGCCTTATCTACCAGGTCCCTAAAGTGACCCTATCTAACATGGTCTTCCAAATGCGTCTTCAAGGCTCTGCACCCCTGAGTCAGATGCCCATCCTCATTGTGGTAGGCGCAATGCTTCCCAAGGCTTCTCCCCATAAATTCGCCAGGAATCTTCTCCAGCGCTCTATAATATGGCTAGTTCCTAATCTTTTCTAGAACTTTATAAACCGGGATTCGGAACACAGTGGTGAATGCTTGTGCAACCCTCAACCCTATCTCTTCCCTATTAAATCCAGTATTACCTCGGCTTCGCCTCGGCGAGCCGTTTTTCTTTTCCTGCTTTGGCGCCTTCGTTCCCAGTGTGTTTTCTTCTGCTCTGGCATATTTCTTGATTTTTGCCATGAGCTCGTCCATACTTTTTGGTAGAGTTTTCGCTAGTGACTTCCGAAGCGTGTAATCATCCTCCAGGCCATTCTTAAAAAATACGACCGCCAACTCCTGGTTTCATCTTGGTATTCGGTTAAACACCTCATAATACCTTTTGGCGTATACCCTGAGGCTCTCACCCTCGCCAATTTTCAAAGCCATCAGGGAGTCTACCTTTAATGGTTGTAACTTGTTCGTGACAAACCTGGCCACGAACATCTCAGCCAAGCCTTCTCAACTCTTCACAATTCCTTTCGGCAACTTGTGAAACCAATCCGATGCAATTTCCCTAAAGGATGAGGGGAACACCTTACACAGCAACGGTTCGTTCCCTGCATACAAGGCCATTGAATTCAGGTACAAGCCGACGTGGAAATTCAGATCAGACTTACCTGTCATATATCTAGAACCTTGGCATATAGAATCTTGTGGGGGCCTCAAACCTATCCAACTCGACTGAGAACGGCATTCTTGGTTTGACAGATGATATGACCTCGGCATTTTGCCCTCAAATCCTCCTTAGTCCGACCAGGAGCTCGGCTGTCAACGGATTTCAGCCGTTTTGGTGCACTGCTCCCAGTGTCGTTATGCCTCTTGGACTTCTCTTCATTCGCTGTGTCAAAACAAAGTTTCTTCCCCTGAACATGCCGATATTCCTTGACGTAAATTCCTTTGGTTCGAGGCATCCTCTGAGACTCTTCTCTCACCGACTCTACTCGTTTGGCATCTTGCGAAGGCCGATGTGAGTGTTCTCTCACCCTGTCATGCTGAGGGACTGCTGGGATTGCTTTCTGTCCCTCTTTCTGGGTGTCGTTCTTGGTCACTGGAATCCGCGTGTCCTTCAATGGAAATGGTGGTTGCATGGCGTTGTTCTACATCATGAAGTTGACAACTGATTGCAGGTTTGCCAACTTGTTTGCTATTCCCTTCATCTCGCCGTCCCTCCTCAGGCATCTATCTTTCCATACCTAGAGGTCGGTTTCGTTATAATACTCGTCTCGGCCTGATTTCTTCAGTGCGTCTGCCTCTTGGCCAACATCTTTCTCTCCAAGATTGTAATCCCGGGGTCCTTCATCATGGTTTTCCTCCTCTATGTTAGGATTGGCATGTTTACCACTCCCACTAAGGATATCGTCCCCAATTTTCTCTTTCTGCCCGTCATTGGCCATCTATTCTCCTTACGTTTCCACAGACGGCGTCAAATTGTGGGTGTTGATTTCCGACCACACAACCAAACAGGGAACTCAGCTGGAGAGCAATGGCAGCATAGATTAAGCCCGAACAATCTGCCACAGAAAGATAGGAATCTGGCGGTGGTTCGTCTACCTGGGGGCACTCCGACGATCAAGTCAGTAAACAAATATCTCTCAAAAGATAACAAATTGTGCTTAAACTCACCAGAAAAAACTTACCTCAGACCCATAAGGGTGCCTTGCTTTTATAACCGACAGTGACCTGATCCCTTTAGAAGCCTCACTTCAGTGGATTCAGGCTCAATGTTCATCCTAGAGTCTTGGCTAGATAGGGATAAACTCTTCTTGAGCCTTATCCTTGTCCTAACTGAGGCCCTCCCTTGTTCTAGGACTCTTGTCCCTTATCCAAATATCTCAGATTCCAGTATCTCCGCAGATAACCTCGGCCTAACCGAGATCATCTCGGCAATATGACCAAGCCACGTGACACTTCGGCCTGACACTCCGGTGCCGCCTTAGCCACGTGCTGTCATTCATAAAATACTTCCCCACAGTAACTATTATGGAAATAATTAAAATTTATTTGATTTTAAATTTCTTTTATCTATACATTTTAAAATATGTTTAATTATTATTTAATATTAATATTATTTTTTAATTATTTATATGATACCGTGCATAGTATGTGTGATAACCCTATTCCGTATTATGCTAATTGGTCCTTAGTATGAATGTGATTATGTGTCTAATATCATTTTGTGTGCTATTTATGTGAAAATATGTGGTTTTGAATTTCTATCTATTCACCGTAGGAATATCTGTTTGATTAACTGCTTTGGAATTTAAATTGAAGGCCCTATCGGCCACAGAAACCGAAATTGACTGCGCCATTGTGATGGGCGTAATTTTTAGAGTCTACGGTGAAATTTAATTAAAAATTGATTCAGATCAATTAAATAGATTAAATTGGTGCTTTAGTGCTCAATTATTTAATCTTAATTAATTGTGTTTATGAGAGCCTATATAAAGGACCCTTATACACTCAATTCCTCTCTTTTATTTCATTTTGGCTGATTTTGGCTGTCTAAAGAGTGAGAGAACCGAATTAGAGAGGAAGAGTGTAGGAGATTGAAGGTTGATCAAGAAACTTGAGTAAATTGAAGACCAACTCAAGATTTGGCCATAAATTAGGAAGATTGGGCTTCTAGGTAAGCAATTGGTTATGAATTCATGAGTTTAATATTGTAATTCTGAGAATTTAAAGTTGAATGGTGATCAAGAACAAGAATTGTGTTGTATTTGATGAGTTTGAAGTCATGGAATGCATGCATGTGTATAATTGCCATGAATTTGTATAGTTGAGCATGAGAAGTGTGATCCATGTAGAATTTTGATTAAAGTTCATGTTTGTGATCACCATTTGCACCATGTAAGTTGAAATGGGAATTATATTCCACATGCATGTACAATTCATGAGAATATGAGTTTGAAATACATGGAATTGTTATGATGGAAATAAGTTTGGTGTAATTTGGAACATGCATGTAAGTAATTCATGGAATTGAGCTTCATAATGTTGTAATTTGGTGTTTGTACCATGTTAATACATGTATGATGTGTTTGGGAACCAAAATTATGAGTTTTGAACCTTTGGAGGTCGAGTTTAAGCTCAAGAACAAGTTCTGGAAAACCCAGAATTCTTGACGTCCGCTCGAGCAGGGGAACCGCCGTTCGAGCATAAAATACAAGCTCCCAGAATATTTTGCAGACTTGATGTCCGCTCGAGTAGGGGAAGTTCACGCTGGAGCGGGGAGCTATGTGGGATGACCTTCAGCTCGAGCGCCCGAATTTACACTCGAGTGTAGAAACGAGGCAACTAGTACTTTTACAGACCTAAAGGGTCCGTTCGAGCGGAGAAGTCCACGCTCGAGCGGGGACCCTTATTTCTGAAATTTTGTAAATGTGTTCTGTGTTCCATTTTTTGTTCTCTTTCACTTCTAAGTACTCTTAGGCATGCATTAAGTATTGTAAATGAGTTAAAAGGATAAGAATGAAGCCTAAAGAGGAATATGTGAATTTAGAACGAATTGGATTGTTTGTGACCCATTGTGTTCATGGAATGTGTAGGGTCGAGCTCCAAAGCAAATCATCCCACCGATCACTGTGAGTAATATCTCAATAAAGATATCTGAAATATGCTATTTGTCTAATTGCTCATCTTCCTATAAGTCTGTTAAATTGAATTGTGGACGAAAGTTTGACATGAATGAATGTCTGAATGGGCCAAAGGCCAATCTGATACGAATGAATGAATGGGCCAAAGGTCAGTTTGACATGAATGAATGTCTGAATGGGCCAAAGGCCAATTTGATATGAATGAAAGTCCGAATGAGCTAAAGGCCAGTTTGACATGAATTCAAGTCTGAATGGGCTAAAGGCCAGTTTGACATGAATGAAAGTCCGAATGGGCCAAAAGCCAGTTTAACATGAATTCAAGTCTGAATGGGCCAAAGGCCAGTTTGACATGAATGAATGTCTGAATGGGCCAAAGGCCAGTTTGATATGAATGAAAGTCTGAATGGGCCACAAGCCAGTTTGACATGAATTAAAGTCTGAATGGGCCACAGGCCAGTTTGACATGAATTCAAGTCTGAATGGGCCAAAGGCCAGTTTGACATGAATGAAAGTATGAATGGGCCAAAGGCCAGTTTGACATGATTGAAAGTATGAGTGGGCGAAAGGCCAGTTTAACATGAATGGATTGGGCCCGAGACCGTTCGATGTGCTGGAACCGCAGTCACTTGATCTATATATATACACTAGATAGAAATATGAATTTGGCCCAAGGCCGTCTGATGTGTGTTGTTCTAATGTATCTACTTTATTTGATATTATTCACTGGACTTTTGCTCACGCTCATTCGTGTGTTTGTAGGTGAGCCAAGAGAGGTCCAAACCCAGCCTCAGTGAAGTTTGTGTGGAACAACTAAGGTTTTGAAGAGTCAGCCCTCACGTCTCACGCACAAGACCAGTCTTCGCCCTTTTGTTATCTTGTTTTATTTTGTCATGTTGGCGAGAATTTTGGTTTATGATTGTATATAGTATGACTGGCTAACCTAGACTTGAATGATCCTGTCTGTACAGAACCTTATGTTACTGTATTTCCTGATGTGAGTTATTAATATGTATACGTATAGTTTGTTATGATGTGCTATGTAAGCACAGCTCTATGGACAAAAGTTTGAAATTGCTTCCGTTAGGTCCTTTTACTCTGATGAGTTATGTCTGGTTTGGTTTAAGGCCGTAAGTAATCTCAGGATTACTGGCTGGTTATGTCCTTAACCCATGGGGGCGGGTTCGGATCATGATAGTATGAGTGTAATATTAATATGTATATATATAGATAATAATATAACAAAAAATAATTTATTTGTTCCAATTCTAAAATGGGATTGTAGTCATTAGGAATTCATCAATTTTCACAAATCATCTCTCTCCCATTGAGATATTGATCACCACTAACTTTCAAGATTTAAAAGCAAAACCTCAAGCGATTGCGTTGTTGGGGCTCATGTTCCTGGAATTTGCATTGAAAGAGAGGATCAACCTCCTCAGCCAATAGAGAGAATAATTGCTCTGAATTAAAAGCAAATAATAAATCTATGAACAGAACGAATAAAAATATATATATATTGACAGACATGATTTTTTAGAAACAAAACCCCACTAACAAATCTAGCACAATTATATCTATCATTAATTTTTTACATTTTTAGCATTATTGTAAAGCAAAAATCTAAAGGTACAAATAAACTATTTGAGATTTGCTTAAAATACGAATTATTTTTTGTGATTTAAAAAATTACAAATACCTTTCTATCAAAAATTTTTATGTAGCAGAATTAATTGAAAAAGTGAAATTTCTAACTGTTCACTTATACAATAATAAAATAATCTGAATTATTAATTGAAATAAAATTTTAACATTATTAAAAAATGTTAATTAACTTGATGATTTATTAATAAAATGATCTATTTGTTATAAAATTAAAAACCTTATAAGACACAATATAATTTTTAAAACTACAATAAATAATTTATAATTTAAGTAAATCTCAAAAGATACGTTTGTAATTTAACTAAATCTAAATATGAGAAGTGAGATAGGAGTAATTGATTACATATATACTAGTGGATGTGCCACACATAAAGTACGCAAATGATGTCCGTTACAAAATGTATAATTTAAAAGAAGTGAGTGAGATATATTTTTTTATTGATCATTTATTTTATTTATTTTTGCAACAAGAAAAAGGTTAAATGCAGTCAAAGAATCGATAACATAAATAGTTAAATAATATACGTTATTAAACAGAGGTGGGAAAATCTGCATGTTTATATATAACTGAAAAAAATGAAGTTTTAACAATAAGAGTTTTGAGAATCTAAAGTATATTTTTATTTTATTTTATATATTTAAAAATAGTATAAATGTTAGAACACATTCGATTTTTGTTTTAAAAGAAATTCTATTTATAAGATCTTTTAAACATTCAAAATTTAGGAGCAAAAAGTATTGGTCACAACTCAATTAAAAAATAATTTAAAATAACATAAAACATTTGCATGGTTTATTTTTAAATTCAGGGTGGTGTATCTCAAGTTAAAGTTCATTTAACATTTAAAAAAAAAAAAATCTAATGTTTGAGAGAAAAAAAGGTGCATATGGTATTCCCTTCTTCATTTTTTCACATAATTTCGTAATATAAATTACAAAATGTTATAATTTTTTTAATCATAAAATGTTATGATTTTTCTCACCACAAAATGCCATAACAAAAATCACAAAGTATGATGATTTTGCTATTCGCTGCTTTAAGGTGTACACTATAAAATTATTATTTATAACTTTACCACATAGTGGCATAACAGGTCATAAATATTCATAATTTTTGTCATAAAAATCCTAACTTTTTTTTAGAGGTGCACACTCTAAAATTGTCCTACTATTTAGATCTTTTACTCTTTTATTCATATGCCATAAAACAAATTAAAAATTGCTATATTGGTCCTATTTAGTGTAAATTGTCCTACTATTTAGATCTTTTACTCTTTTAATATGCCATAAAACAAATTAAAAATTGCTATATCGGTCCTATTTAGTGTAATTTATTAAATCAGCTTATAGCTTATTCTTTTTCTTCTTTTTCTTTTAGTTTGAAAATTTATGAGAGTATTACGTATAGCTTTCGCTTATAACTTCTAATATAAAAATAGCTTAAATAACCAAAATGTCGTTAAATCTAGTCTGGCCTCGTTTGAGAACTTAACTTTTTGAATTGGTTTTTTGACTTTTTAATTATTTTATTAGTGGCTAAAAAAATTATGTTTTGAATGATTTGTGGATTTTTATTTTTATTTTTAGAGAAATAACGGCAAAGTAATGCCAAAAAAAATTACAAATTAGTGTTAAAGTTTATATAGTTTTATAATTAAAATACTATACTTTCCCATTGATTTGTAAAAAAAATTTCCTCTTCCACTGACAAGTAATTCTCCCATTTTTTTTTTGTAATGAAATAAATGTATGTGAGAAAAAAAGTGATTAATTAATGTATAAGATATGACATTTTATCTTATTGATTATTTTATCTTTTTTTGTCTTTAACGATTATTTTGGCCAAAATTGCTCATGCCAAACATTGTAATAAGATTTTCATAATTTTATACGACAATGTTTCTGACCCCCTGTCACGACCCAAACCCGCCTCTATGGGTTTAACACCGTAATCGGCCAGTAATCTGTGATTACTGAATGCCTGCTTAACAGTAAAGGCAGTAATACAGAGTACAAGGGCTGGCGGAAGCCAAAACAGTAATAAAAGATGACCAATGAGCTGTGACAGTCTGTATGCAAAAAGACTTTTCTGTAACATATTCACATTCATAAGCAAAACATATCTACACCATATGTACAACATTCGAGTTAGGGACCAAATCCTTAATTAGCACAGTACAGTACAAGTCTTAAACAGTATTACAAAACAGAAGCAAAAAGGGAAAATCTAAACACCCCCAAGCAGCCTTGGCTCGGTCAGACTTGGAACCTCGAGGTGAGGCACAATGGTTGGCTTGACAAAAAGAGAGTTAACCTGACGCTCTTAACTCCGATCCGGTGCCTGGACACCTACATATAAATATAAACAGTGAGCTAAAACCCAGTGAATAACAAATGCGTAAAGGGGTTAAGAATGAATGTCCTTTCAGTCATTAAGCAGTCATATCAGTCATTTAGAAACCATAGCAGTTATATGTGGTACATCCAATAGCAAACAGTACAGTAGATCTTAACAGACCGAACAGTCAGTTGATGGCCATCATAACAGTAAACAGTAGTGGTTCCAAACATGGGAACCGACAGAGATCTCTGTAACAGTAGCAGTAACAGTAAAAAAGCAGTAAATTGCTATGGATGCCACAAATACAGTTTACAAATAGGACAAACATTTATTCATTAAACAATAACGTTTCAGTAAGCAGAACAGTTGATCATTCAGAAAATATTCATAATTGAACATATCTTTACAACATTGTTACTCACAGAGCACTGAGCTAATAGCAGCTAAAGAGCGTTCTCGGATGCCAACCTTACACAGTTACAAAACGAACACACACTAAGTTACACACTCGGGAATCAACAACTTAGTCCCTATCTTGACTCGGTGTGGTTCTACATCAATAACCTCATTAAGATGCCTTAAACTAGGCTTAGGAATGCCTAGGATGAAATGAGGATGCAAAGATACACTTTAAAACACTTTTTAAAATTTTCAGAAAACAGGGGTCTCGCTCGAGCGTGGCTTTCTTCGCTCGAACGAGCTTGTCAAAATAGTGGGGTCGCTCGAGCGTGGACTTCCTCACTTGAGCGGTCTGTGAAAATGCAAAAAGTGCTGGATGTTGAAAATCCTCGCTCGATGCTCGCTCGACGCTCGCTCGAGCGTAAGACACAGTCCTCGCTCGAGCGTAGGTTCTCTCGCTCGAGCGTGCGTCTGCGTGCACCAAAAACCTGAGAGCTTGCAATCTACGCTAGAGCCAGCATCGCTTCGCTCGAGCGAAGCTCTGAACAAAAGATGGTCGCTCGAGCATAGAATCCTTCGCTCGAGAGTGGAAGCCAAAATTTGAAATTTTCAGATTTGCCTCCCAAGCTCAAACCAAGCATTCAACACCTCAAAACTCAACCTCTTGGGCCCCATTTTCTGGAAAAAACACTTTAAACCCATAATATAACATGTTTTGAAGATCAATTTGTAAAATCAAAGCCCAATGGTGAGTCAATTGAACACAATTTCAAAGAAACTCTCATGAACTATGTAAAAACATAACATGCTAGAACTCTTATGAATCAAGTGCTCTAAAACTTGGCCAAATGCAAGATTAAGCTTAAGAACATGGTGAATTCATGGACTACATTCAAAATATACACATGCATGTGAGGATTTCCATGAAAACAACCTCAAGACTTCAATATAAAGACATGCATGCATGAATTAGCACATAATTCAACTCTTCAAATTAATCCTTGACTTAAACTCTAAATTACCATGAACCTTGCAAGATACAACTCAAATTCACAATGGAGAAGATGAATTCTCTACCTTAGGTCCTCAATTTCAAAGGTAGAAGCTTAAATATTGCAATGAATTCTTCAAATCTTCTAAGTCTCCAAGCCAAATTCTTAGTGAGCTAAGTTTTCTCCTACTCTCCCTCTCTCTCTCATACGGCTATGGCCTCAAAAGAGTGATGAAGAGTGATGTCAACCCATGTAAATCAAGACTAAACAATTGGTCTAGCAAAGTCCACTTAATGGTATTTTGGTAAATAAGCCATCTAATGTAATTTAACATTATTTAATCTAATTTAATCATTCCAAATCAAATTTAAATTAAACCTACCATAAAATCACATAAATTCTAATTAGCATAAAATACCAATCAATTTCAGATTCGGCCGCCGATAAGGCCTTCAATTTACAGTTCAAAACTTAAAACATGAACAGATCAATTAAGTAATCAAATAGATAGAAATGCGTTTAAAACAGTATACTCATGCGATCAGTTTAGGATTTCATCCTAATCAGTTACTTATCATTTCAATCACAGTTTAGCAGTAATCAGAGGCGAGGGTTGTCACACCCCCACATAAAACGACCCTCAAGACCCCCAGCTAAGCTGGACAGTCACGTGCTCGGTCACGTGACTGATAAAGCCACGCACCTCCTCTTTATCTCTTCTCATCAAAATTCAAAATACATTTAGATGATATAGATCTCTCATCTCCATGACGAGAGAGAGGCCGACAGCTCCGCTCCTCCCCTTGACTCTAACGCCCGAGTCTTTCAGCTACTCGCCTTCACTTCGACGTCCTTCCCTTGACTCCGACGCCTGACTCCCAAGTCTCTCTCTCTCTCTCTCTCTCTCTCTCTCTCTCTCTCTCTCTCCATCTTATTCGATGAAGGACGACTCCTCCCCTTCACACCGCCGACAGGTCATCCATTTGACTCCGACGCCCTACTCTGTCCTCCCGATGTCCTATTCATAGAATCTGTTAGTAAATTGTTTTAAAAAAATTGTGCACTGTATCATGATTTTCTAACCTTATTTCTTTTCCTCCTTCTACAGTAAGCTTTAAAGTGATGCCTCACACAGATTGCTAATGATGCTAAGGAAATATCTAGAATAGATGGGGGGGCATTTCTATTTTAGAAGATTAGTGCACGTATAACAGTGTTATACAGAGAGAGAGAGAGAGAGGTCTACCTAAGTTCATAATAATTATTCTACATTTCTGGAACACAGAACACATGCATATAAAATGTATTTTGAGGAACACATTTATAAGATTATATAGAGATATTTCACAGAGATTGATCAGTGTATGTATGCATGAAAATGAGAGAGAGAGAGATAGAGAGAGAAAGAGAGAGAAGGAGAATGAGGGGTTTTTTATTAACATTACCTGAGAAAATGCAATCGAAATGCGATCGAAGATCAGTAGAGCGAGAGATAGAGACAGCGACAGAAACAACAAGTTCCCAGAGAGTTATGGCCATTGACAGAGGAGAGCTATGGCGGACAGACGAGGGAAGAGGGAGAAGGACGAGGAAAAAGGAAATATGAGGTTCAGGGTTTCTCCCTTTTTTTTTTCTTCTCTCACAGGTACGTGTATCACACATTATCACAGTGTAATTGTTCTTCACATGGCTACAAGCAGGTGCCAGCTCAATGAGGGTCTTGGGGGTGGTTTTGAGTGGGGGTCTGTATCACTTTTGAATTTTATGAGTTCCGAATTTGACAAATTATCTAGCTGTATATATATCATACAAAAGACACTTTATACAAAAATGGTTCTAGGAGATTCAAATTTTAAAATAAAAATTTTATATTTTTATATTTTTAAAATATAAAACATACAAGTGATATATTCTCATTGGGTAATAATTTTTGTATAAATTTAAAAATGCTTTAAAAATATAAAATATTTAATTTTACAAGTGTTTCAATCTCATTGGATCAGTATTAACTATAAATTTTTTTTGAAAAGATCAAACTCAATTTTTTTGTTAAATATTAGTTTTTTTTGTACATATTCATTTGTTGAGTTAGAAATCATTGATTACAAATTTAAAACATGAGCAAAATTCATTTATTATCCCATGTGGTTTGAAGCATGAGCACTTATTCTATTATAATTCAAATATAACTAGAAAGTCCCCTTGTAGTTTTGAACTAAAATGATATGGTTAGCTTTTCCATTCAAACTAACAGAACATGTATCAGACAAACTATTTTTTAGAATAGACTTGATTTTTTGAAAAAATAAAGTGAAATTAACACAAGAAAAGACATACTTGCTTCCATTTTTTCCAAATCTAAAATTAGATTAAGATGATAATTAAAATTAAATTAAATTAATGATTGATCTAAAATATAAAATATAGGGCAAACTTCACTTTACCCCCCTATGATTTAGGCCATGTGCGGATTACCCTCCTGACATTCGAATATCACCACATAACCCCCCTGTGGTTGATGGAGTAAAGTGCATATAAACACCCCATTTTGACCAGCCCTAAGACTTGGGCGCTTTCTGTTGATTACCTGATGATGACAATCAGAATGTGTTCCCCAGCAGTCCTCAATGAGAAAAATAGAATTTGAGCTTTAATCCCAACCTTCACACATTTTTGGCCAAATTATTTTAGATCGTAAAACTCTTTTTTCAAAATATTTTTTAAAATATTTCTACGATGTTCCGAGGCTCCCATTTCAATTAAAATATTACACTTTTCAGTAAACCGAGTAAGGACAAAGTAGAAATAAATGGAAGGGAGATGAACTCTTTAAAAAAATATATTTAAAAACATCTTCTTTATAGGTTTGGATAGGTTTGGATTTGAAGGAAACAGGAGGGGATGGAAGAAAACTGGTTTAGGGAAAGGATGAGCATCAAATTGTTAATAAGGAAATGAACAGCCTTCACTAAATTAGGCATATCTCTTTATATACTTAAAATTTAAATGTGAGGCCACCACTATTGGAAAGTAGACTTCTGGAGCTTCAATCAGACCCAAGAATCACCTAAAACCAAGTCCGGATAAGGGAGATATGCCCATTTGAAGCTGGCCTTAATAGCAGATTTTATTGACTCGGCCCAAAACAACAGCAGCCTCATTTTTCTTGGTTTTGGTTCGGTTGGGATACCCCATTTACCTATTTTATGATCCATTCAAATGCACCCACTCATCCTCCATTATACCTAATCATCCCCCATTGTCAAAAAAAGGTTTTGTTTGCATCCATAAAGGAGTATCCCATGCAACCACCTTGAAAATTTGTCTTCCTATCACATTCTTGTCTCCCACCTTCTTTTTGACCTTTACAAGACCCTCATTGCCTATATAGAATGATCATATTGTAAGAGAGAAAGAGGACCACGAAATTGAAGAGAGAAGAGTGAGAAAATGGTGAAAAAAGAGAGAAAAATTGAATTTTCGAGCCAAAAATACTCCTATCTTCCATACACACCCCATACCTTCCATACAAACTGAAATTCCATCTTTCCTACACCCAAAAATCCTCCAAAAATTCTAAAATAGCTAAATTTAGTAGTGATTGATCAAAGGAAAGAGTGAGTGTTGTTAAAAGTGAGGAGAAAAAAAAAAATTAGCCACTTTTCCATCATACATACCCAAAGTTTCATTCTAGTTTCAAATTGAGGATTGAGAACACACTTCCTAAACTTGAGGGTGATCAAGAGGAAATTTGGAAATCAAGAAGTTCAACCTTTCTTTGGAAGGTGAATTTCTAGTCTTTCATTTTCTTATATTTCCTATCTCATATTTATTTTCTTACTTTTTATTTCATAGTATTTTGTTATAATCCAAGTGGTTTGTTTATCTCATATTTATTTTCTTACTTTATATTTCATAGTGTTATTGTAATCTAAGTGATTTGTTTATCTCATAATTATTGTTTATTTATTTTTTATTCACTTGCTTTAATCTCATATTAGTTTTGTTGTAATCTTACATGTTCTACCTTATATTTGCTTTTTTTCATTTTAGGTTCATGTTAGTTTTGTTGTAATCTTGCATGTTCTAACTTATATTTGTTTTCTTGTTTTAGTTTCATAGTAATTATGTTGTAATCTTGCATTTCCTAATTTATATTTTTCTTATATTACTCTCATATTAATTTTGTTGTAATCTTACATGTTCTACCTCATATTTGCCTCTTCTTTTTTTTGTTTTGTTTTAGGTTCATATTAGTTTTGTTGTAATCTTGCATGTTCTATCTTATATTTATTTTCTTATTTTACTTTCATAGTAATTATGTTGCAATCTTGCATTTCCTAACTTATATTTTTCTTGTATTAGTCTCGTATTAGTTTTGTTGTAATCGTGCATATTCTACTTTATATTTGTTTTCTTGTTTTAGATTCATGTTAGTTTTGTTATAAGTTTGCACTTTTTTTTATTTTTTTATTTTATATTTGTTTTCTTGTTTTTAATCTAACCGGTAGTGATTAATTGAGCCATCTACATATTTCTTATTTGTTCTGTTTCTTCGCAATAAAACAGGTTTTGCTAGGCCTAGTTGGCCGGCCGGTTAGCTTCTTTTGGACAAGACGGCGTTGTCTTCTAATGTTAACCAACTTTTAGTGGTTTCCAAGGCACATGAATTTTTTTCTTCTTTTGTTTATTTTATTTTGAGTGTATTGTGAGGTTTTTATTTTGTTGTAATATTCTCCTCACCCCCCTCTAATTTGGTTTGTAATAATTTATTCAAAGTGCTGTAATAATTTTTCGCCCCACTTCTTTCTATCCCGTTCTTTTACTTGCTTTCCTTATTTATAAGTATGCATCATGTTTATTTTATTTTATTTTTGTTGTTATATCCATGCTTTGCATCTATGTTTCATGCATCTTGATTCGGCAAAGTTTGCATTTGTTGATTTAATTAATTCCTATGTGATTATGTGCGCTACCTGATGTTCTTGAGATGATTCACATATCATATCTTAGAAGCCGAATCTTTAGTTGCATCTCATGAGTGAATTGCATTAGGATTTTGTATATAAGATTATGCATGTTTTACTAACTTTGTTTTGTAGCTGTTCGAGGGACGTCGGTAAATATGTAAGTTTTTTATGCTTTAGCATCCCGTTTGTGTGTGTTTTTCTTATTATATTTAAGCATCCTACCATGTGGCTCCTTACTTACTTGATATAACTGTATGAATGCCAGTGGATGAAGGTTGTGTCGCTTAATTTGGAATAGTGTTGATTTTCATGTTTGTAAACTCAATTTATTTAGGTTGTACATCTCCAAAACTCTTTCAAAACTACATGAAATCAAATTATTCCAAAATAAATGACATAGTCTATACTTGTATGCTTCACATAGTGATTTTTAGGATTTATTAAATAATCGAAATATGAACATATAAAATAAATAAAATTTATATCATGGTTTAGTAAAGGCCGATCTTTTGATCGGGTGAGTAGGGGTGCTCAATTAATGACCTTCCCCTCTCATACCTAATGTTCCGAACCGAGACAAGTTTGGCTATGACGAACAGTGGCCTTGGCACGAGTCATAGGTTTCCTAATTTCCCAAGAATATTAGGTGGCGACTCTGAGATCTGATGAAGTAGTCCATTTCTGGAAAAAAAGTTTTGCAATAAAATGAATTTTCTAAAAGTTGTCAAATCTAGACTATCATCTATGTTTCGCATTGCACTAGTGAGATTAGATCAAAGAGACCGAGGGTCCAAACTGTTTAACGCACACGGGTACCTCCCGGGCATGTTACAGTGCATAGTTAGCTTTTCCATCTATTCTAACAGGTTGTGCAGTACACACGTGGGTTGTAACGCCCCAACCCTTCACATGTCATCGATATTGTCTGCTTTGGGCTATGCCTGCACGAATTTGTTCTTCCCAGTGGGTCACCCATCCCAAAACTACTCCAGCATTAGCACGCTTAATTGGAGAGTTCTGCTAGGAATTTCACCACTCGGGAAAAGGCCTTGATGCTATATAAGGGCCCAGGTTTTTACATTTATAGCCTAGAAACTCCCCCTCCATTACCGATATGAGACACTGGGACCTTACAATCCACTCCCCTTAAGGCTACACATCCCCGTGTAGTAGCCTACTAGCTCACAAGCCCGCCCATATCCACTGAGAGACGCTAGAGGCCGACACTCAGTACTCCGGAGAGTCGGCTCTGATACCATTTGTGTCACGACCCAAACCCGCCGCTATGGGTTTAGCACCGTAACCGGCCAGTAATCCGAGATTATCGAAGGCCTGCTTAACAGTAAAACAGTAATGCAGGGTACAGGGGCTGGCGGAAGCCAAAACAGTAAATAGAAGATGTCCAATGAGCTGTGACATTCTGTATGCAAAAAGACTTTTCATACATATATATATAAACAGTACATATACATTCATATACAATCATCCAGGACAGGGACCTAATCTCTATTAGAACAATATGGTACAATTATCATTCAGTCTATACAGTATTACAAAACGGAGACAAAAGGGGGAACTAAAACACTCCAAACAGCCTTGGCTCGGTCAGGCTTGGAACCTCGCAGTGAGGCACAACGGTTGGCTTGACAAAACGAGAGCTAACCCAACGCTCCTAGCATCGATCCGGTGCTTGTACACCTACATATATATATGAGTAGTGAGCTAAAGCCCAGTGAATAATATATGTGTAAAGAGGTTAAGAATGAATGTCCTTTCAATATTGAAAACAGTCATTTATCAGTATAACAGTTATTCGATCATAGCAGTCATAAGTGGTACATCCAATAGCAAACAGTACAGTAGGTCTTAACAGACCGAGCAGTCAGTTGATGGTCATCATATCAGTAAACAGTAGTGGTTCCAAGCATGGGAACCGACAGAGATCTCTGTAACAGTAGCAGTAACAGTTCAGTAACAGTAAATTGCTATGGATGCCACGAATACAGTTCACAAATAGAACAAACATTCATTCAGTAAACAGTGTCATTTCATAAAGCAGTACAGTCATTTGTTCAGAAAATAATCTCAATTGAACATATCTTTACAACATTGTCACTCACAGAGTTCTAGGCTACAGATAGGCTAGTGAGCGTCCTCGGATGCCAACCCTACACAGTTACAAAACGAACACACACTAAGCTACACAGTTGAGAAAATAATAACTTAATCCCTAATTGCCTTAGTGTGGTTCTACATCAATATCCTCCTTAAGATGTCTTAAACATGCCCTAGGAATGCCTAGGATGGAAAGATGATGCAAAGATGCACTTTTAAACACTTTACAAAAAATTTAGAAAATAGGGGTCACGCTCGAGCGTGGCTTTCTCCGCTCGAGCGGACATGCAGACAAAAGGGCTCCGCTCGAGCGTGTATTCATCAGCTCGAGTGGACTATAAACTACAGTAAAAGTACTGGATGCACGAAATTCACGCTCGATAGGCACTCGATACCCGCTCGAGCGTGAGACACAAGTTCTCGCTCGAGCGTGCATTCCCCTGCTCGAGCGGACTGTAAACACATGCAAAGTACTGGATACACGCATTTCCCGCTCGAGCGTCACTTTACCCGCTCGAGCGGACTGCATGAACTCAGTGTGTACGCTCGAGCGTGAAGTTCCCCCGCTCGAGCGTGAGTCCAAAATCTGAAATTTCCAGATTTGAACCTCAAGTTCAAAACCAACTTTAAATGCATCAAATTCGATCCATTTGGGCCAATTTTCTGGAAAACACTTGTAAATTCATAGTATAACATGATTCAAAGCTCAATTTGTAAAATCAAGGCCCAAAGGTGAGTCGATTAAACACAATTTCAAACAAAACTTCAAGAACATGATTTAAATATAACATGCAAGTGTTTAATTGAAATCAAAGCTTCAACTACAAGTTCAAATGCAAGTTTAAGCTCAAAATCATGGTGAATTCATGGACTATAACCACAATGTGGACTTGCATGCAAGAATCTCATGGAAAACAACCTTAAACTTCATAATATGCACGTGCATGCATGATTTCCCACTCAATTCAACATATTAAACTAATTCATGCCTTTAAACTCTAAATTACCAAGAACCATGCAAAAACCAACTTAAATTCACAATTAAGAAGAGGTTTCTCCTACCTTAGGTCCTCAATTACAAGTGTGGAAGCTCAATTATGCACTTATCCTTCAAATCTTCCAATTCTCTAAGCAATTCTCTAGATGAAGCCAAGTTTCTTTACCACTCTCTCTCTCATTCGGTTGCTCTCAAAATGGCTGAAGAAGAGTGCTTGAAATAAACTCAATGTGTTTTATGAAGTGGGCCACTAAGTGGTATAATGGTGAATAAGGCTAACTATTGTAATTTAGTTTTATTTAATCTAATTTAATCGTTTCAAATCAAATTTTAGTTAAATATACCAGAAATCACATAAATTCTAACTAGCATAAATCATTAATCAATTTCAGATTCGGCCGCCGATAAGGCCTTCAATTTGCAATTTCAAACACAAAACATGAACAGATAATTTAGCAGTCAAACAGATAGACACAAAATTAAACTAATACACTTAATCGATCCGTTCAGAATTTCAGTCAATCAGTCAATAAACATGCTTAATCATAGATTAGCACTAATCAGTGGTATTATCAGTAAACAGTGGTGAGGGTTGTCACAATTTGTAACGCCCCAACCCTTCACACGTCATCGATGTTGTCCGCTTTGAGCCATGCCCGCACGGATTTGTTCTTTCTAGTGGGTCACCCATCTTAGAACTACTCCGGCATAAGCACGCTTAACTGGGAAGTTCTGCTAGAGATTTCACCACTCGAGAAAAGGCCTCGATACTATATAAGGGTCCAGGTTTTTATTTTTATAGCCCAGTTGGTGCAGTTGGGCATGAACTCCCCCTCCATTCCCGATGTGAGACACCGGGACCTTACAAGTGTGGTGCAGCTAGGCATGAAAATATAATTTTTCCTCCAAATTAAATGACTAAAATGCCCTTATCTTGATCATCAATTTCCAAATAATACCCTCATATTATTTTCTTCATCTTCATCTTCATCTTCATCATCAGATTTGGAAATGTGATGATTTTGATTTTGTTCTTTTTCTCTTCATTTCTTACCAAATCACTCAATTAATTATATTCATCAAATAAAAAAATTATAGAATTTAGACCAAAACCCAAAACCCCAAATGAGTAATTCAATTTTATTTCAAAACCTAAACTACAATCATAATTCATGAATACCAAAAAATAGAAATTGAAAATTTTATGCACCTCTGAAAGGGTAGCAAGAAGGAGAATCTGATTCAAATTGGAAAATACTGTAGAGAGAGAGAGAGAGAGAAGTGATTCCTTGTCGGTGGGTTTGTTGTCGCAGAGATTGAAGAAGAGGGAGGAGTTTGCGGCGACGACGGTGGTAGTGGATGACAGTGAGAAATGGGAAAAATAGGAAGAAGAGTGCAGGTCAAAATAGGCTCATTTCCAATATATTTAACAACTACCATACCCGAATAGGCTTCATTCCTTAATTTTGCTTCAATAAATTATTGTGATTACATATTTATGGTGGTTAAACTGGACTTGGTCTTGATTTGGATTTTTTTCTTCTTATGTTTCTTTAATTGTTGGTATTTAAAGATGTATCTCTGATGTCACTGAGATGATATTCTTGTTTAATGATACAGATGTATCTTCTTTCTTTCATTCCGTCGTCGTTTTTCATTTTTTGTTTTTTGTTTTCATTTATTTGATGAAAGGTAACTCTCTGTGGTAAACTTTTTTTCTGCTTGATTATGGTACTAGCAGAATGATACAGATGTATCTTCTTTCTTTCGTTCTTTTTGCTTGATGATTTATTTTGTGACTGAAAATGTGATGATTTTGTGTAAAGTGATGAACTTAGGAAATATAATTGAAACTCTTCTCAAATGCACAACTGAATGAGAAACGGTCAATAAGGGTCATATATATAAGAGTAAATTGGTCTTTTTATGTCTGACATTAACGGTGTTAACTGTGCACTTTACTCCATCAACCATAGGCGGGTTATGTGGTGATATTTGAAAGCCAGCGGGGTAATTCGCAAATGGCCAAAACCATAGGAGGTAAAGTGAAGTTTGCCCTAAAATATAATTAAAAGTTAATTTAAAATATAATGAAATTAGAATATAAAATAAATAATAATGAAAGATTGATTTAAAATATAATTAACTTAAAATTAGATTAAAGCCAAGTTTGGGAAGGTTAAATAAGTGTACTTTTTGATTTTTTTTGTATTATGTGTAGAAAAAGTAGAGAGGAGATGTTGATTGATGTGACCCAAAAAAGATAAAAAGATAAAATAAGTGCACTTATTTTGAGATGCCAAACTTGGCCTAAAAAGAGGAGTTATAATAAATAATTAAGAATTTATGAGTAATTGTGATTTAATTGAATTAATAGTAAACATTAGAATTATGTGTATGTGAGATGAGAAAAAAAGAAAATAACAAAAAAATGGATAGAGTTTGAGGATATTATAGTCATTTCACAATTATAATTAACGGAGTTAATGGTTGTACTTTGATCTAAAATGAATTATTGATGATGATGAAAAATGGCTCAAGTGTTATATAAGTTAAAATTTTAAAAGACGTTAATATAATTATGTCAAACGTATGAGAGTTATAATTATATATATTTCAAATCTCAATAAAGATAAATATGATTTATCAAAAACAAATATAATATAAAAAAGTAGCCAAGTAATTTTGACAAAACTAATGTATATGATGAGACCCTTGTGCATATGGGATGATGATTATCATGAGAGATGATGATTATATTAGCAAAGGGACAATGCGATAATTTTGGCAAGGCTGAAATTTTTGTCTGTCCTTTATATCTAGGGACGCAGTGGGAAATTCTATTTTCACACACCTAATTAGTTTAGTGTACATATTTAATAAAATATTAATTTAGTGACATTATGACATACAATTATATGCTAAATAAAAATAATTATAATAGACATCCAGTAACATCCATAATATTCTATGAAAAATTTTTGTGTACACATCTTTTAAGAATAAAAAAATCTCAATGTATACCTTTCGAGTTTAAAAAAAGTAAACCCTAATTTTTCTGTTATTGTCATATTGCTTGTTACATGCTCTATACTCCTTTATGGCTTACAAAACAATACTCTCAAAACATCTCTCATATTGGTTTAATCTTTAAATTTATACTCTATTATTTAAACCGTTTTTGTCTTACTTCCACAATTTTTGATTTCAAAACACAACAAAAACAAAGAAAACAAAAACACAGCCAACGAGTCCATAAGCTTTCTACGGTTTACCATCAAACACCAGACCAATAAGTCATTCGTTGTTGCATCTTAGTACGTAATTGTTTGATTCGTGTTTTTTTTTTTCTTTTCTTTTTTTCTGGAATGAAAATGAAATTAAAAACAAAATATTGAAACCACTGTAAGAATACATACAATGTTCTAAACAACTAATATCTTTTCGGAACATCATAGTAATTGTGTGTTTTCCTTTCCAACAATTTTTTTTTTCTTCCATTTAATGGTTTATCTAAAGACCACAGCTAGTAGTAATGATAATTTAATAGAGTCTCTTCAATAATGTTGTCAATAGAGGTCTTCAATGGGGTCTTCAATGGAATGGAGATCTTCAATATAGCAAAGTTATTCACTGTGGGTCTTCACTTTGACTGTTGTAGCACTGTGAGTCTACAAATTTTCAAATCGTAGCAGTAGCCGTGTGGGTGGAAGGAGGGACAAGTGTGTGGATGGAGGGTTGAAGGGGTATGTGTACAACGGTATGAGTGAAGGGTATAATTGATACATTTAGTATGTAAATTGAGAAAATTAATTAATAATTAAATTATAAAATGTGTATACAGAGAAATGATGTCGATTGAGACAATTAAGTATGTGGAAATAGAATTTTCCAGATGTAATGGATTTGGAATGGTTACTGTGCAAAAGGCACAACAACCATTGCTGTATAACTAAATGGGTTCATTTCGAGACTTATTTTGATGATCCAAACCATTCACATTTTAGAATACATCGAGTAGAACATATCTGTAAAAAATCAAGTTAATTGGATATCGTTAACCCTATTGTCCACTCACATTTATATTCATTTTAATATTTTAAATCACAATTGTCATTTATTTTTGTGTAATACAAATGTGAGTGGATGAAAGGGTTAACGATATCTGATTAACTTAATTTTTTTCAGATATATTCTACTCGATGTACTCTAAAATGTGAACGGTTCGAATCATTAAAATAGACCCTGGCCCATTTGACTGTACAATAATAGTTGCTGTGCAAAGGGCATAGCACAGCAGCCACCCCAATTCCGGGATTGTATATGTCTTCTGGTCACATATGAACAGTGGAGGAATTCATGAGATATGATGTATTAGGAAATGCAAGTGTCCCGGAGAACATTGTGCAGATCTACTGAAATCATTGAATGATCAGAATAACAAACATAAATCTTCTCATAACAAGCCTACTTAGAGTGCAATATACGTTTTGAGCCCTAGAGTGGAAAATAATGAAGTGTTTTCTTTCTACTTTGTAAAAATGATAAAGGGGCACATGAACTCGGGGCAATAATTCCCCGTACGAAAAAAATGACATAAGAAATAAGAAAAGGGTCTAGAACTTTTTTTATCTTCGATAAACTCACCATTCTCTGAAGCGAGCATGTGCCTTCGTTCTACGGGAGATTCACAAGGCCCCCTACAAATAGAAGAACCAACACACTGAATTGAATAGTGAAAGAGTATAACAAGCCCCTCCTTTTCAGTGAAGTTTGGGTAGTCGTAAGGAGTACACAGCTAGATATTCTATGTCAGCCTAAATGCCGAAGAAGAGAACAAGGCAGAATGAATGACAATCTATCCAGTGGAGCCTTGAAGAGAAGGAAAATCAGCCGGTGCCTAGCACTTCTTTCTCTAGAAGCCCTGGAGAAGTACGTAAAGACAAAGTCCAAACATTCTTTTCACTCACAAATGCCAGATAGGATATTACCTAGAGCTCCCTATTCATTAATTTAGGGACAAGAAACCTACAACTTCCCACTCAGGAAGTCAAGGAAACAAGATGCATGTGTCAACCTAATTGCTAATGCCAGCGTGAAAAAAACAAAAAAAATCACTTCTTGTGAAATATATACCTTTATGAATCATCTGTGAAAAGGGGAAGAAGATTATAAAAAAAAACACAATGCTGTAAACTCACACTGCAAACACAAATTAAGCGACCAACACTAGTGTAGCAAAACAAAAACTTGAGGAAACAAAAGCTAAATATAGAGCTTGAGAAATATTGGGAAAATAAAGGGTAAATGTAAGGTTTGAAGAAGCTGGGGAATGCAATTGAGTACATGAAAATGAGTAAAGACCATGTTGGATTGAATTTGACAACAGTTTTGGTAGTTTGCGTGGTGTTGGACCCTTTGCAAAGTTCTCATTTCCTGTATTTATAAAGGCTGATTATGACCATTGGCTGCTATCCTCCTTTCAATCGGGGTCCATGCTTTTCTCCTACAACAATGCTTTGCATCCCACATCTATAGTGCCAATTACCATTTTGCATGCAACAATCCATGTCTTTTACTCTCTAAAGACACGAGTGTTCTGCAGTTCCTTTTCTCAGGAATCAATTCCTCTTGCATAGTCGGAATGCCCACATGTCATCTTCCCATTGCTCCAACGCTTACCCATTTGCAACCAACATTACTATCCCTTGGGATTATAGAGAAAAAGAGTGGGAGAGAGATATAATGGGATGGAATTTTATCCGAATGATCTCGGTAACCAAAACTCCCTTTACTTATCCACTTAATTCTCCACTACCACACCCAACTCACTTTTATCTAGCAGCTTTGCCATGTGGCATGCTCTCGCTGGTCTGCCATTTATGAGTGTAAACACAAAGACCACATATTCCTTCAAGAAACAGTTATAACCCCCCCAAAGCACTCACCAACACATGCCATTCAAACCAATAATTGTGCATCCAAGAAAGCTAAACTTGATGTTGAAACACAAACAAATCTATCTACCAAAAAACTCAAGTTGTACTTGTTCTAAAGATTTAACACATGCCATTCAAACCAATAATTGTGCATCCAAGAAAGCTAAACTTGATGTTGAAACACAAACAAATCTATCAACCAAAAAACTCAAGTTGTACTTGTTCTAACCAAGCACTCACCAACACATGCCATTCAAACCAATAATTGTGGATCCAAGAAAGCTAAACTTGATGTTGAAACACAAAGCACTCACCAACACATGCCATTCAAACCAATAATTGTGGATCCAAGAAAGTTGAACTTGATGTTGAAACACAACCAAATCTATCTACCAAAAAACTGAAGTTGTAATTGTTATAAAGATTTTTTTTTATCAGAATTATAAAATCAATTGAACCAAAAAATAATAAAAATTAGCGAAGAAGCTCACAACCAAAAGGATGATAATCATGATATACTTAATTTTTTCTGTGGCAATTAAACCTTACAATCTCCTCTGATTATGTTTTTAGTTTCCCATTACTCAAATCTAGGAATGTGATGTGAGTTTACAATAATTCATTTCATATCTATGTCACTTTAACCTCACAACCTCCTCTAGATTCAATTTTCCCATCACTCAAATCTAGAAATGCGAATATACAATAATTCATTTCATATCTATCATCCTCTTACAAGATGAACAACTGTTTCTTATAAACCCTTTTAAATTGCTAGAGAAGCAAACTTTGTTGGCAACAATCTTAGCCAACGGGCCTTTGATCCTAATATTTTTGATTTTATTCCAATTCAGTCTTCGACTTCCTCCGTTGTATATATGGAGTTGTGCAAGCCTTATTCTCTTCTGAACATTGAACAAAACTTTTGCTTCTTCTGAAAAAAAAAATTGTAACCACCACCGAAATTTGAAGTTCGCTCTCATACCAACTTGGTTTTTTGCACAAACACTTCTTAACATGTCACAATCAAACAACCAAGCAATGCCTCAATCTAGGTTTGATTTCAGACTTTAGTGCAGACTAAAATAAAATACCCAAGGGCATGTTTATAAGCAAACCAAATGCACTTTCAACCAGGGACGGAACCAGAATTTCATTACCAGAAGGGTAAAAAGAAATTTTTTTTACCATACACACAAAACACACATGGATGTATATATGATATATAAATTACATACATAAAAAAATAAAAAAATTAAATTAAATTAAATACCATAAAAGCAATTTCTAATGGGATGAATAAGTTTTTTTTGATGTAAATTAGAAAAAGAATTCAAGATGGAAGAAGAATGACATATATATTTTTTATACTTTGGCTATTTTATATATAAAATGATATATATTTTTTTAAAGTTCTATGCAAACAATGATGTTTACACAAACAGGGGCCATGACCCCAATATTCCTATTCTGTCCCTGCTTTCAACAATGTCATTCAGACCATTCATCGAACATGTAATCTACACGATGCCCCCATTAATCTCTCCATCAACACATACCATAGAGCCCATATACCACAAAAATTTTGAAATCCATTCCATAAAGAAACTAACCAAGTTGAGAAACAAATACAAGTGCAAAACTGAAATTGAATTTGAAAAATGTTGGGATTCAAACCGCCTCTGATGATGACTTCTGGTCTCCAACAACTTCACGGGAACTGGGTGAACCGTCAATTACTACAACAGAGTCAACACCAGTGCGTTCTTCTCCGGCGTTCATGACCTTTTCCATGTCTTTTAGCCTAGTCCTAACAACATTGGTAACCATGACTGCAAGACCAAGAAAAAAATTTATACATGTGGTGTATATGCTATGCATATCTAGAGAGGGAGTAGAGAGTAGAGAGAGAGAGAGAGATTACTGGCGGCAGTGCCGATGGTCCAGATCCATAGTATCTTCACGCCGGGGCTCTTGTCCTTGAACATTTGTTTCTTTCTTTCTTCCTTGTGTAGAGTTGAAATCAGACTGCAATTCCTTCAGGTTTATAATTATATAATTATTATTTTTATTAATAAATTATCAAGTTAATTAATAATTTTTAATAATTTTATTAATATATTTTAATTAATAATTTAAATAATTTTATTACTGTGTAAGAGAGTAGCACAAAAAAAAATTATTAATTTTTTTAAATAAAAAAATTTGATAAGGTGTATTTGTAATTTTTTAAATTATATAAGATAATTTGTATTTTAAACATATATCAAATAGTGTATTTTTAATTTACTTTTATTATTTTGTTGCTGGATGAATAAGAGTATAAGTTTATGATCCTTGTAATTTGGCTTATTTTAGAAAGTAGATTAAAAGTCATTTTTCAATTTTTAACTCACTTCTTCTCTCATAAAAAAAAAAAATTTAAAAAAGTCAAAAATTCAATTTTTAACAATCGTTTCAAAACACCCCTTTATATTAATCTTTTCCTTTGAATGGTTAAGTGGGTAAAATAATTTGTGAACTTCTACTTGTATTTTTTTGTGTTTTAAATTGCAAATTGAAATATGAGCAATGATTCATTCAAATTCAAATTGAAATATTTTCCGCCGATCACTAATTTATAGTTTAATATAAAGTGTCAAAGTGATTAACATAAAATGAGCAAAATAATTTACCCATTTCAAATTTACCTGTCAATTGATATTCAACACTTGCTGACTGTCTTGTTCAATGTTTTTGCTTCACCTTAATTTAGATGTAACATGTATTTTTTATTTTTTTTTTCTTTTTTCATATTTTGGTCTACAAATTCAAACGTGAAAAAAAAAAAGACGATATTAACACAATAAAATAAGATACAGGTAATGTTTGGAAAGTTTACTATTTTAATTGGTTAATTTATATTTTAATTATTTTAGTTTGGTTAAAAAAATTATGTTTGAAAAGTTTGTTAATTTTTTTTTAGTTGATTTGATAGTTGTAAAAGAAAAAAATAAATAATTATGGATTAAATATAATATTTTATTTTATTAATTATTTTAATTTTTTTTATTTTTTAATAAATTATTTTAATTCAATCACCCTCCCAAACACTTCTAGCACGAATTTTAGAGCGAATGAGGGAGACTGCCCTTTGAGTAAAAAAATAATGATTGATTGACCACTTATAGGGGCGGATGTATCTAAGAGTTTGATATGAGAAATGAGATTCGGAGGATTCGAATGGTGGGAAATAGAAAGTGAAGTCATACAAATCTATGGGTATTTTGAAAAGATAGTTAAGAGTTAATTTTTGACTTTTAATTAAATTTTTTGACTTTTTTTATGAAGTAATTTAGAAAGTTGATAAAAAGTTACATTTAATTTTTTTTATTAATATTTATTTATAATGTCACATAATAATAAAATAATCAAACTATCCGTACCTAATTAAAAAAATTTACAATTTATCCATGTGACTTATTTTGACCAATGGAAAGTATAACTATAATTTCACTGGTAACTTTCAGTTACCTTCCCAAATGATTTTGATGCTTAAAAAACCAGCATATGGCTTTTCACCCCAGCTACAAAAAGCAACTTTTAATGAAGTTCCTAACTTGCAAAAAGATTAGTCACTGGTCACTTTTTATTTTTAAATAAATTACGCTAGAAGATCTTATCTTTGCATTTTTTTTTATTAAGGTCAAGCTTGGCATCCTTCAAAAAATTTAAAAAGTCAAAAAGTCACTATCCTATTTAAGTCACATCATCTTATTTAAGTCACATCACCTCTCTAACACATCACTTCAAATCCAACCCAAATCCAACTCATATTTCATAAAAAGTCAAAAAGTGCACTTATTTAGTCTTCCCAAACTTGACCTAAGTCCTTAAACTAAATTTTCATTCATTTAATTTATCAAATCGGTTAATTTTTAACCACTATGTTACATTAATTCTACCAACATATGAATAAATTGATAAAATTAACTTTAATTTTTTTTTCCTTCTTATTATCAACAAAATCAACGACCAACTTCAATATCTACGTCGGTAAGGGAGTTGGTGTTTGTTGGTTTGTTTTTTTCTCCTTTCTTTTGTATGTTTATTTTTTATTTTTATTTAAGGAACATGAATTTATTATAAATTTTATTAAAACTACCATTTAGTTAGGTCTTATATAATGTTTTAAAAAAAAAAATAGTAATATAAAGCACTACATGAAACTAATTTGAAAAGTTGAAGGGCTTTACCATTGTGATTTGACTTATGTGTTGATTATCTCTTATTATTTGAAAATAATTATACGTCCCCATATAATTTGTAAATTCAATTGTATCGTCAGACATTCTGTCAAGATTAACAATAATTGTGAAATGCATGTGAAGACATAAAGGGTTACATATAGAATAAAAAACAAAGTTAAGTTGAATTTCGCTATAAAAAAATGTCAAAAATGTTTGCACTTTGCATGAAGAGATTACTTGACAGGGATAGGCCCACAAGGACCACGGCCCACCATGAGTAAACCCAAGCCCACCATTTAAACCCCACTGCACAACCCGGTTGGTAAAACCTAGCATCACTGGAAGCCAACTGGACAGGGAAGACCAATGATATTCGGACACGCGGCAGATGCAGGACAGGCCACGTCAGCAGACAAAGATCTGCAGAGTTATTGCCACAGCACATCACCATTAATGCAGCGCATCACAGCATTTATTGCGACAACACCTCCCAGCCGGCGTGGCACCTCCTCACCCTGAACAAGGCAAATCACGACACAAGCTTTCGGCGGGGGAAGGTCAGAACGGCAGAGACAACGAAATGATTACCAAAGGATATAAGCAAAGTTGAAAGGGAGGAAGAAGGTTAAGTTTTCTATCTCTCTTACTCTTCCCACGTATTGTCTATCACCCTTACTAATTCATACGCCGGAGGGTTCGCCGGGGGACTACCCCGTTCCCCGATTGGACTTGCTTGCAGGTTATCCAGTGGGCTCAGAGGAGCTTGGATCGGTCCAGCCCATTCACCGGGACGCACGGTATCATCAGTTGGCGCCGTCTGTGGGAAATCCGGTTTGTCCGTGCGCCAGTTGTGTTCATTGCCGTCGGAGACCCCATTTCCAGCAACCTTTTTCACCTCATCCGTCACGTGCATGGTAACGACCAGATCCATGGCTTCCCACCATAATGCTGCTGATCACCAGACCGAACCTCCCAATCCAAACAACCCACCACAGTACCTCATCGAGCTCACCAACAGTATTAACCGTATGGCCGAACAAAACCAGGCCTTAATCAATGCTCTGCTCCAGCGGAACCCCCCTATTCCTCCACCACCTCCAGATATTCCACCCCATCCAGCACAACTGCCAGGCCATACTGTCCCCCAACCTAATCCTCCCAACTCGGGGGGCCTGCAACTCTCTCACCCACATATACATCCACCCCCTCCACCCCCACGCCCGTCAATCATAGCTCCAGCTCCCGAGGGTGAAGCTAGCAGCGTCCAACATCTGTCTCCCTCTGGCGGCGACAACATTCCCCTTTGGGACGCTGAACTCCGAGCCATGAAACTCCAACTCCAAGGAGTCATGCAGAACATCCAACATAAGCCCTCCACTACAGCAAACTCCCCGTTTGTCGCCTCCATCCGAGACAAACCCCTACCCCCCAAGTTCAAAATGCCTACCATCGACCCCTTTGACGGAACAACCGACCCCGTCGACCACCTGGAGACCTACCGTACCCTCATGATCCTCCATGCTTTCCCCGACGAAATCATGTGCCGAGCCTTTCCCGTGACCCTGAAGGGATCGGCTCGGCTATGGTTCAGCCAGTTGCCACCGGATTCGGTCTCCACATTCCAACACCTCAGTGACTCCTTCCTGAGCCACTTCATTGGGGCCCAACGCCAGCGACGTCCGGCGACCCAACTCCTCAACATCCGTCAGACCGAGGGGGAGTCACTGCGCAGCTTTGTCACTCGCTTCAACACCGAATCCTTACAAGTTGCTGAAAATGACGATAAAGTCATCCTCACAGCCTTCATGGCTGGTCTGCGGTCATCCGATTTCCTCTTCTCCCTCTCCAAGAACCCCCCGACATCCATGGCAGCCTTGCTCTCCAAAGCCCAAAAGTACATGAACGCCGAGGATTCTCTAGCCGCTCGGCAAGACTCCACGACTAAATATCTGGCCCCCAGAGAAAAGAGGAAAGACCAAGAACCCAGTAACGCCCGGCATCATAACCAAACATCCCGCTATACCGACCGACCCCCTCGCGCCGACCGGTCAGCCCCAACCAGACCCCCCGGTCGGTTCGAGCAATATACCCCCCTCAATACTCCCATGGAACAAGTTCTTAACCAGATCCAACGGGACTACCCCCTCAAGTGGCCTCTTCCTCCTCGGAACCCTTCCAACCGTAAAGACCAGTCCAAATATTGCCGTTTCCACCAGGATCATGGCCACAACACCGACGACTGCATCAGTCTCAAAGACCAAGTGGAGACCCTCATTCGCCAGGGGCGCCTGAGCCGATTCACAGATACCCGCCCTCAGTAGAGGCAAAGGACCGAGCCCCGCAGAGACAATCACAGGCATACCCCTCCACGACGACCAGCTCAACCAGACCAGGGGCATGATCGACCCCACCAACAACCTCGGCCTCAAGGTAATCCACCTCCGCCAGTTGGTGAAATCAGAGTTATTTCAGGTGGTCTTGCTTGTGGTGGACCATCTCGCTCAGCTTAGAGGGCGGAGCTTAGAAAGATACGACAGGGCTCAGACAAGACAGTTGCCACGGTCGACCGACCCCCCAAGCAACCCAAACAGTGGACAGAGCCCATTACCTTCACGGACGCCGACTGTGCAGGCATCCGTTATCCTCACGATGATCCCCTTGTCATCTCCACTGTCCTCTCCAATTATAAGGTCAGACGAGTCCTCATTGACAATGGCAGCTCGTCGGACATCATTTTTCTCAACTGCTTCCGCCAACTGAAGATCGGGGAAGAAAGCCTGTTCCCACTCCAAACTCCTCTGGTCGGTTTCACCGGCGACCGGGTGACCTCTGTCGGCTCCATTGATCTCCCCATCACCATTGGAGAGTACCCACGGCAGACCACGAAGTTGCTTACTTTCCTTGTTGTTGACTGCCCCTCTGCTTACAACATCATCCTCGGCCGCACCGCCCTCAATGCCTTACAAGCCATCACATCCACCTACCACCTTGCCCTCAAGTTCCCTACCGATTTCGGGGTCGGAACGGTGAGAGGGGAGCAGACCGTCGCTAGAGAATGTTATGTGGCCTCACTTAAAGAGGTCAAACTGAAGGAGGCAATGATCATTGAAGGACTTGACGTCCGAGATGAGGACGAACTGATCAGAGGCGAACCTGTGGAGGAACTCGTCGAAGTTAACATCGATCCCACCAACCCACTCAAAATCGCTAAAATCGGCAGCCAACTGCCCTCCCAAGCAAAGGCCGACCTCACCGCTCTCCTGACCGAACACAGAGACGTCTTCGCTTGGACTCATGCAGACATGCCAGGCATCGAATCCTCTTTCATCACCCACCGCCTCAGTATCGAGCCCCATTTCCGACCTTACCGACAAAGACAGCGTATTTTCCATCCAGAGCGCAACAATCTCATAGCTGCAGAGGTTGACAAACTTCTCGAGGCCCAGTTTATCCGAAATGTGGATTATCCTAAGTGGCTGTCCAACGTGGTCCTGGTCCGCAAAAATAATGGCAAGTGGCGTCTCTGCGTCGACTACTCCGACTTGAACCGAGCTTGTCCCAAAGATAGCTATCCTCTTCCCCGCATTGATCTACTGGTCGACGCCACGGCCGGTCACCAAATGCTCAGCTTCATGGATGCTTTCTCAGGGTACAACCAAATCGTGATGCACTCATCCGACCAGGAACACACATCTTTCATCACTGACCGGGGCACCTACCACTACCGTGTCATGCCATTCGGACTAAAGAATGCTGGGGCCACCTACCAACGTTTAGTCAATACAGTCTTCCACCATCAGATCGGACGGAACACGGAAGTGTATGTGGATGACATGCTGGTCAAGAGCAAACTCTCCACTGACCACCTCACCGACCTACGAGAGACTTTTGCCACCCTTCGCAGATATCAGATGAAGCTCAACCCAGAGAAGTGCGCCTTTGGTGTAGGATCTGGCAAATTCCTGGGTTTCATGGTCAGTTAGCGCGGCATCGAGGCCAACCCAGAGAAGATCAAGGCCTTGATTGAGATGCGGTCACCCAAAACCGTTAAAGAGGTCCAAAGGCTCATCGGCAGAGTGGCAGCCCTCAACCGTTTCATCTCCCGCGCAACGGATAAGTGCCTGCCATTTTTCAAAGTCCTGCGGCAAACTTTTGAGTGGACAACTGAATCAGAGGAAGCCTTTCAACAGTTAAAACAGTGCATGGCCAATCCTCCCCTCCTCTCACAGGCAATTACCGGCGAGCCCCTCTTCCTCTACCTAGCAGTATCAAGCACTGCAATCAGCGCAACACTCATCAGAGAAGAGGGCTCAGTCCAACGGCCGGTCTACTACATCAGTCGGGCTCTCAGGGGAGCGGAGCAGAACTACCCCCTATTAGAAAAGCTGTCCCTGGCCTTGGTCACCGCCTCCAGGCGACTCCGCCCCTACTTCCAAGCCCATTCCATAGTGGTTCTCACCGACCAGCCACTGAAGAAGGTCATGCAGCAACCAGAGCTCTCAGGAAGACTCATGCAGTGGTCAGTAGAACTAAGCCAGTTCGACATCTCTTATCGCCCCCGGACAGCAATCAAGGGGCAAGCCGTAGCCGACTTCATCTTGGAATTCACCAATCCAGCCCCAACCACTAATCCTCCAACCCCGCCAACTCCGCCAGAGCCTGAAGACCCTCATTGTTGGACACTCAATGTTGACGGCTCGTCTCGCAAGGAAGGAAGCGGGGCTGGCCTCATCCTAACATCCCCCGAAGGGGGTTACTTCAAATGTGCCCTCCGCCTCTTGTTTTCGGCCAGCAACAATGAGGCCGAATACGAAGCATTGATAGCAGGACTTCGTCTAGCCAAAGACATTGGTGTTAGCCACATTCGCGTGTTCAGTGACTCCCAACTTATCGTCGGCCAGATCACGGGTGAATTCGATGCCAGGGACACCACAATGCGGACTTACAGGGACATGGCGCTCACACTTGTCCGCCTCTTCAACACTTTCCAGATCAGACACATACCTCGGGCGGAAAACTCCAAAGCAGATGAGATGGCCCAGCTGGCCTCCGCCGACCAATCCGACCTCAGCCATGGAGTTCGCCTCGAATACCTGACTCACCCGGCCATCTCACCCGACCTGCAAGAAGTGCAATTCCTCCAGACGGAACCCATCCCTTGGGCATCCGACATCTTCCTCTTCTTGACCACTGGTGAACTCCCAGATGACCAACAGCAGGCTGCCAAGGTCAGAGCTCGGTCAGCTAACTACATTCTGGTCGACGGCCTCCTTTACAAGCGCGGCTTCTCACGACCGTACCTGCGGTGTCTCAGCCCCGCCCAAGCAACCTATGTGATGCAAGAGATCCATGAAGGAATCTGTGGCAATCATTCGGGTGGCAGGTCTCTCGCATGCAAAGTACTTCGTACAGGCTACTTCTGGCCGACCCTCAACAAAGATGCCTCTGATTTCGTGCTGAAATGCGACAAGTGTCAGCGCTTCGCCAACATCCCCCATGCTCCTCCCACCGAGCTGATCAATCTCTGCAGCCCCTACCCGTTCGCCAAATGGGGTATCGACCTGGTTGGTCCACTTCCCACTGGTCGAGGCCAGACCAAGTTCGCAATTGTCGCCATTGATTACTTCACCAAGTGGGTCGAGGCAGAACCCCTCGCCACAATCACCGAGCGGAACACCACCAAGTTTATCTGGCAATCGATTGTCTGCAGATTTGGCATCCCTCAGGCCATCGTCTCCGACAACGGCAAACAGTTCGACAATGCTAAATACAGGAAATTTTGTGCAGATCTCCAAATTCAACCATGCTTCTCTTCCCCCGGTCACCCCCAAGCAAATGGCCAGGTTGAGGTCACCAACCGCTCTCTCCTGAAGATCATCAAAACTAAGCTCGAAGCTGCTAAAGGCCTCTGGGCTGAGGAACTACCACACGTACTCTGGGCTTACTGAACCACTGCCCGGACTCCCACTGGGGAGACCCCTTTTCGCTTAACATATGGCGCCGAGGCGGTCATTCCTGTGGAAGTCCGTCTGCCCACCCCCAGGATCTTACATCCAGATCTCGCCTCAGCCGAAGAACTCCGTCGAGCAGACCTGGATCTCATCGAGGAGCTCAGAGAGACTGCCGCTGTCAGATTGGCGTCGTACCAGCAGAAAATGAGAACACACTATAACTGCAGAGTCCGACCACGGGAGTTCTCTCCTGGCGACCTTGTCTTGAGAGAAGCAACTCTTGCCACAAAGAATCCAACCGAGGGCAAATTGGCAGCCAAATGGGAGGGGCCCTACGTGGTGAAGGCCCGCCCGCGGCCAGGTACTTATCGACTTCAAGATATGGATGGCCGAGACCTTCCCCATCCCTGGAATGCTGAACATCTGAAGCGTTACTATCAATGAATCCTTGCTTTTGTATTGTTAAAATTGTTGTATTTTCCTTTTTCAATACATAATACAAATATCGACTGGAGTTCCCACTTTCTATAATCCAACTGTCTGAATGTAGCTTCCATGAAACTTTTATTTGCAGCGCCACTTTCAAAAGCCTCAGTCCGACCTGAGCACTTTCAAAAGCCTCAGTCCGACCTGAGCACTTTCAAAAGCCTCAGCCAGACCTGAGCACCTTCAAAAGCCTCAGTCCGACCTGAGCACTTTCAAAAGCCTCAGTCCGACCTGAGCACTTTCAAAAGCCTCAGTCCGACCTGAGCACCTTCAAAAGCCTCAGTCCGACCTGAGCACATTCAAAAGCCTCAGTCCGACCTGAGCACCTTCAAAAGCCTCAGTCCGACCTGAGCACATTCAAAAGCCTCAGTCCGACCTGAGCACTTTCAAAAGCCTCAGTCCGACCTGAGCACCTTCAAAAGCCTCAGTCCGACCTGAGCACATTCAAAAGCCTCAGTCCGACCTGAGCACCTTCAAAAGCCTCAGCCAGACCTGAGCACCTTCAAAAGCCTCAGTCCGACCTGAGCACCTTCAAAAGCCTCAGCCAGACCTGAGCACCTTCAAAAGCCTCAGTCCGACCTGAGCACTTTCAAAAGCCTCAGTCCGACCTGAGCACCTTCAAAAGCCTCAGCCAGACCTGAGCACCTTCAAAAGCCTCAGTCCGACCTGAGCACTTTCAAAAGCCTCAGCCAGACCTGAGCACCTTCAAAAGCCTCAGTCCGACCTGAGCACTTTCAAAAGCCTCAGTCCGACCTGAGCACTTTCAAAAGCCTCAGTCCGACCTGAGCACTTTCAAAAGCCTCAGTCAGACCTGAACACTTTCAAAAGCCTCGGCCAGACCGAGTACTGAGCACTTTTCAAAGCCTCAACAGCCGCAGTCAGAACCAGACCTGAGCATTTTCACAAGCCCCAGTCAGACCTATGAATGAAAGCTCGTAAAGCAAAACACTCAGTCATGATCTGACGCTTAACCACAATTTCAAAATAATTTGACACTTAGTCATATTTTAAATATGTTCTCCCCTATTTCATTTGCAAATCACATCTTCAACCTCACATTTCAGTCTACTTTTTCAAGGTAATTTAACACTTAGTCAATATTTTAAAGATGCCCTCCCACATTTCATTTGCAAATCACACCTTCAACTTCACATTTCAGTCTACTTTTTTTTAAGGTAATTTGACACTTAGTCATATTTTAAAGATGAACTCTCACATTTCAAGTCTACTTTTTCAAGTTTCACCTCGCTCTACTGCCTGGCACAAGCATTTGCTGAAAACATCAGTGCACAAAATAATCACAAGAAAAACAAACCAAGACCAAACCAACACAAGGAGAGATATCCTGGAATCATCAACTAGAACCATATGTGCCATTTTATTCATTCAAAAATGTGTGTACAAATTACTTACATCCCTTCCAAACAAAAAAAAAAAAAAAACAAACAACAAAACAATAACCCAAAACTCCAAAGTCCACTCATCATACAGATCACTCCTCCTCCTCGCTCGAAATGAGGTCAGTTTCTTCAATCCCCTCGTCCAATGGGGTCTGGGCTACGTCATCTTCTCCAACCACCACACTACTCAGGTCTAAGTCTGGAAACAGCTCCTCAGCCTTGCGCTTGAACATCTTCCAATCGCTGTCCCAGTACTCAGCCATTTCGTGCTTGTAGTAGTCCGATTGCTGGAAACTGTTAATGATTTCAGACTCTGTCCTCACCCCAGCCCCTGTCCCTGATGACCCAGCACCCCCAGACCCCACCGCAGCCAAGCTGGCAGCAACGGCAGCGTCGATCGCCATCTGGAACTCAGGAGACCCTTTGAATTGTGTCACAGCTGCAACATAAAGATCAGGGTAGGCTGCCCTTTCCGAAGCCGCCTTCGCCTTCTCTTCGTCCAGCTCCTTTTGAAGGGCCTCCTTGTCAGCTACGGCCTTGGCTCTCTCAGCCTCCAGCTCCTTCCTCCATACCTCCCCCTCTGCAGTCAACTTTCCCCTCTCCGCCTCAAATTGTTTCAGCAGGGTCTCCCTCTCCACAGCTACCCTACTCCGCTCCGCCTCCCACTCCTTTCGCAAGCTCTCCCTCTGCTCCAGCGCCCTAGCGCGCTCGTCCTCCACCCCCTTTTGCAGAGCCTCAGCCTTCGCATCTGCATCATCCCTCTGCCTGACGAGCTCTTCGTTATTGTTCATGGCCTCCTCATGCCGCTCGAGCGCTGTGGCACAGGCCTTCTGGGACTCCTCCAATTTCCTCTACTCACCAGCCAACTGGAACTTGAGCGACACAACCCTTCGGCGCGTGTCCTCCAAGTCTGACTTGACTGATGGCAGCTCGGTGTGGGCAGTCTTCCACGCAGCACTCTCCTTCTTCAGCTTGGTCAAGTCTGCCTTTGCCTCTTCAGCTTTGATCTTGGCCGCCGCAGTTTTCCTCAACAGAGCCCCTGCCAAGGTAGTTACCTCCATCTGCGCGGAGCATAACCCCCTGAACAGGTCGGCCTCACCAAATCCAGAGGCCGAACGCAGAGCTGACTCCTCCACCATCTTTACTAGGCGATCTGCCACCGCCTTAGCTGGGCCTCCATCTCCCTCCAGCCTCCCAGCTACTGCACGCGCATGGTAAATTGTGGCGCCCAGGCCAACTCCTTCCTGAGACACAGAGCCCCTTTGGGTCTGCTCCCTCCCACTTGGCTCGCCCCCAGCCTGCCCAGCCCCCACTTGTTCTGCTGGGGTCTCCTCCACCACGTCCACCGTTGGACTGGCTATCACCACTTCGGGGGTGTCCTTTGTCACAAGGACCTCTGCCCCAACTGAGACGATCACCCCTTCTGCACCCTGCCCCACCTCCCCACCCTCCACTTGTTTGGGCAGGCTGGCTCCTTCCACCATTATCTCCTTTCTTCTTTTCTGGGCTGGCTCCTCCCCACCCCGCCTCAACCTCTTCTTTTTCTTCCCTACCCCCAGCGCCTCCATCTCCTTCAACGACCTCTCCTTCAGAGGATCTTTTGGAAGCAGTCGCGGAGCAGACTCGCCCAAACTTTCCTCTCCCAAGGGTTTTGGACGAGGACGAATCCTCTCCCTCACCACTGGCTGAGGAGGTCGGTCGGTTTGGGCCTCCGTGAACTTCTGGGCTCTCACCAGCATGGCTTGATCTTCCGCCTCTTGTGCTTTTCTCCTTACCTCCAGCTCTGATCGGTCGAGGTCTCCACCCATCGGTTTTGGGCCCAACCCAGCTTCAAACAGTGCCGACGGCTGAACTAGCTCGTCCCACTTGACCTTTTCCTTTTCCCTCCACTCCTTCACCTTCTTTACCCTCTCCTCCGACGCCGCCCCCAACTTTAGCTCAGCATACTTGGCTGGCACCTTCCACACGGTGCGCACACCAGCCCCTCCAGAGGTGGACACATAGAACCATCGCGGCCTCCAACCTTTGATGGACGTCGGTAAGCCAGCCACCAAATCCTTCCTTGCCAACGCCTGAAGGGTGACCCAGGTCTCCTGCTGTCCTGAAGCCTTGTAACAGCCAAAGAACTCCTCCACCGCCATGGCCACCCCCCCGTTCGCCTTTGGCCAAGCACTTGCACACGCCAGCAGGATTTTCCATGCATTGGGCATCAGTTGCCCTGGTGCTACCTCCAGGTGGTTGAGCACATCCATCACGATTTGCGGCAGAGGCAACCTCAGCCCACCTTTTAGCGCTTCCTCGTAGAGGGAAAACGCTCCCGCCATGACGTCAGACGGTCTCTCCGTCGATTTTGGCACCCATAATTCCATCTCCACCGGAATCTGGTACTTCTCGCGGATAGCCCCCAATTCCGCCGCTGTAATAATGGACCTGTCAGCCCTTGAGTGCCAGTGATCTGGTTCCACCTGGCTGATTGGTTGCGGCGCTGCTATCATGGTAGAACCATGGGGTCGCACCACTGGTCCCTCCACCCTACCTGACCTGTACTGCTGCGCCAACTCCACAGCGTCGTCCTCTCCAAGAGGATCCACCCTCACATCCTCAGCTCCTTCTTGAGCCATGTCTATGGCGTGTCTTGCAAAGGGGTGTCGCCAGAAACGAAGGAACTGATACTTCGAATATTTTGAGTTTTTGTAAAGAAGTAGGTGAATCGTATGATACTAAAAGCCCACGGTTTGCCCGTATTCCAAGGATCTAAATTAATTTTCGCCAGTTTGAAAACTTTTCAAATCATCCGCCAAAACTGTACCATCAATACCCATAATAATGCCCCTGACGCTTCACTCCTGATCCAACGCTTGACGTTTCCCCTTCCCTCGAAATCCTGCCACGTGTATGGTCCAGATGCACTGCCTTCTGCCCTCACCTTGTCCTTTCCACTTCAAATCGCCACGTGACACGCCACCTCTTGAGCCCCGTGCCCTTCCACTCGGCCACCTCCCCGGTCGGCACCTCCCACTCCTCCTCCCTCGCGCTCTGTCCCCCTTTGCGGTCGGCCTCATCCGCTCGGTCGCCCTTGCGCTCGGCCTCGTCCGCTCGGTCGCCCTTGCGCTCGGCCTCGTCCGCTCGGCCGCCCTTGCGCTCGGCCTCGTCCGCTCGGCCGCCCTTGCGCTCGGCCTCGTCCGCTCGGCCGCCCTTGCGCTCGGCCTCGTCCGCTCGGTCACCTCCGCGGTCGGCCTCACCCCGCTCGGCCGGCCTCACGCTAGACTTTTTCCGCTCGGTCACTGTCGGCCTCACCCGCTCGGCCTCCCTCACGCTCGGCCTCGCCCGGTCGGTCTCCCCCTACAGGTCAGATTCATCTCCACTATTATTATTCCCTTCGTTGGACTAAAGCTGCACTCGGGAATGGGGGACTACTGACAGGGATAGGCCCACAAGGACCACGGCCCACCATGAGTAAACCCAAGCCCACCATTTAAACCCCACTGCACAACCCGGTTGGTAAAACCTAGCATCACTGGAAGCCAACTGGACAGGGAAGACCAATGATATTCGGACACGCGGCAGATGCAGGACAGGCCACGTCAGCAGACAAAGATCTGCAGAGTTATTGCCACAGCACATCACCATTAATGCAGCGCATCACAGCATTTATTGCGACAACACCTCCCAGCCGGCGTGGCACCTCCTCACCTTGAACAAGGCAAATCACGACACAAGCTTTCGGCGGGGGAAGGTCAGAACGGCAGAGACAACGAAATGATTACCAAAGGATATAAGCAAAGTTGAAAGGGAGGAAGAAGGTTAAGTTTTCTATCTCTCTTACTCTTCCCACGTATTGTCTATCACCCTTACTAATTCACACGCCGGAGGGTTCGCCGGGGGACTACCCCGTTCCCCGATTGGACTTGCTTGCAGGTTATCCAGTGGGCTCAGAGGAGCTTGGATCGGTCCAGCCCATTCACTGGGACGCACGGTATCATCATTACTTATATTCAGAGATAATTTAATATTTCATCTTAAAGTCATTAATATTGATGGTACCCTTCAAAATGACAAAAGAATTCACACCTTGATCAAACCAAATGGAATAGAGTGAAATTATAAATATTGAGAGGTTAATGTAATTTTAAAAATTGTAAAAGAAAAAGATAAATTACAAATACATTATTTGAAATTTACTTAAAATATAGATTACTTTATGTGTTTTGGAAAATTATAAATATTCCCGTATCAGAATTTTTTAATACAATTAACTAAAAAATAAAATTTCTAATTACTCTCCTATATAATAATAAAATTACCTAATTTATTAATTAAAATAAAATTTTGATATCATTAGAAATTATTAATTAACTTGATTATTTATTAATAAAATGAGTCAATTATTATGAAATTTAAAATGTCAAGAGATGAGATGTAATTTTCATAATCACGATAGATAATTTATATTTTAAGTAAATATGTATTCGTAGTCTATAAAAAAAATAAATTCATGTAATTATGATAAATCTCCAAAGAGCCTAGTGTAAATTAAGAGTGTAAAAATGGTCCGGCCTGTTGTTGGGCCTAGCGCGTTCCTTAAAAAAAATTGAATCGCGTCGGTTCGCTTGTTCAAAAGCTCAGCCTAGGCCCAGGGTACTTGGGCCTTGGGTGGACTGGCGGGCCAAGTTTAGGTTCAGGCTTTGGGACTGGTCTGGGTCAAGCTTGGACATTTCTTTTTTGCTGTTTAAATTTTATTTACTACAATTTTATTTTTTTCTAATCAAAATAGCTTGAAAATGATATTAGACTTCAGATGGACTAGGTCTCGATCTAGGCCTTAAGCGGATTGATAGGCCTGATTTCGGACCAGACCTCAAAACACACAACCCAAGCTTTAAGCTTAGAATTACGGACTAAACTCGAGCTTGAGCTGAGCTAAGTTAGGTTATTTATGTTCGCGGGCAGATGTTGAATCGCCACGAGTTGGTGGACCGATTTTAGGAACAATTTAAAATGTTTTAAATAAGTGTATTTTTTAATTTTTTATTAAAAAAAAAATAAAGAAAGTGAATAAAAAAATATATATATAACTCAAATAAATATATATATATATAAAATTTTTAATACATGCGAAACACCTACCGTATCTATATGTAATTAATCATATCGATTCATTTTAAAATACTTTGTTGCTTTTTTTCTCATTATTTTTGTCTCTCTCAACATAAATATCTGTTGGGAGACATACCTTGCCGAAACCCTTCCCTCTTTTTATCGCATCTCACTCCCTTCCTCTCTTTCTCTCCCCTCTTAGCTCAAACTCAGAGAGTCGCAGAATCGCCTCTCCTTTGATTCATCTCGATCTTGGTTTATGAGGTACCTCTCTCATAACGCTCTCTCTAATTTTGCTTTCTTCAGATTCAATTTCTTGTTTCTCAGATCTGTTTTTTCTTTGATCAATCGTGTCCAAAAATTAATATATATATATATATTTTGGGGGGTTCTTTTCATTTTTTCCCCAAACATCTTTGATTGAAGATTTCCCAGGCATGTTTAATTATATATATGTAATAGTTTGGTGATTTAGGGTGACTGGATCTTTAATCTATTCGTTTTCTTATATAATTGAAATCGTATATAGGTTTTGTTTCTTACGTTTATTTGTTATTGATCTAATGACTTGTTCAATTTATTCTCATTTTTATTTTATTTTTGTTATTTTTTGTTCTTCTTTTTGTGATCCGTAGAATTTGGTAGGAGAAACAATTTCTTTTGTTATGGCTTAGTGTTTTTTTTTTTTTTTTTTTTTTTTTTTCATTATTTTTTCTGAATTCATTGATGTAATATAATTTAATTTAACTTTTCTCTATATTGTCTGCGCAGCTCGAAGGAGAAACCCACTCTTGGGTAAGTTCGATTTATTTGTTGGTACTTGGATTTGGATTTATTCTTATTGTTCTCTGATTTGTGTTATGTTTTAAAGGCATTTTGTACAGTTTTAAATGTCATTTGAGCAGCATTTCAGTTCTTTTTATAATTTTTGGCTGAGTTGAACGGCTGTTCCTAAGGGATTTTTTTGGTTGTTAGCAAAGAAGCATGAACACGTGGCATGACACAACGCAACACAAACACATTGACATGGAAATTTATGTCATGTATATAAATTTTTATTTCAAAGACAATAGCAGAATGCAACGTAGCACTAATCTATGAAGCTTAAAGGAGGAGAATATGTATAAATTTATATTGTAATTATCATTGGATTTCAAATTACTTTTATTCAATATTGTAATGTATTTCATATTTGTCTAAGCCATAGACACGTGTCTGACAAGGGTCGAGAAGTGTTCAATGAGTGGAGTGGAGTGGAGTGTCGTGTCGTGTCATGTCAATGCTAATATGATACACCACCTTCTTAGAAGTGATTATGCTTCTTAGGTTTTACTTGTTGGTACCCAAAAACTCTGAGTTCGAATGTTTCCATAAGCATACAGGCATACATGATGCATGTGCAACTTGGGTTATGTTAAAATGTGAAATAATTACTTTCATGGTATTTTTAATTTTTGAATTGTATTAATTAAGATTGAAAAAATTACAAGACAATAGAGTAAAATGAGCGGCCAGTAGGATTACAGCATGAAGACTAGAAAAAGATTAGAAGGTGTTACTTCAGTAATGTAATGTGTGTACAGTTTGAAATACGTTGCTTAAAAATTGATTAATTTGGGCTTGATGAAATGAATCCCGAATAAAACACTCCAAACTAAGCCTTGTGTTCCTATCATGGGGGATTGGCTATATGAATCTTTTTATGTCATTCCGCTTTATCAAGGGCTATATGCTTAGTTAAATTAAATAAATTCATATAATTTTTTACCAGGCCAATCCAGCATTCTTGGGTTTCTATAGCAAAAGCTTAAATAAATTATAAAATTTATTATTTGAAACTCATTTTTTATTGTATATCTATTCTTGCTGCGTTTTATTTTGCCTTGCTTTTAAATAAGAAGTTGATATTTACTTAGTATTGATGAGGTTAAAGTGAGGTTGTGATATGCAACAATTGCAAGTACTATTCTCTCCCAGCGTTGTGGTCTGAGTTCAAGTCACGGGAATCAGCATCTTGACAAAAACTGGGGGAAAGGTTGCTTTGCATCTCCCATATCTTGTTGTAAGCGAGGAGCCTTGTGCATTGGTTGTGGCCTTTTCTATTGATGATGTTAAAGGAGGTTGATTACAAAAAAAAAAAAAAAAAAAAGATCAGGGGAAGTTTATTTTAAGTGGAATGCAATTTGATTTTGTCAATAAATGCATATTACATACATATTTTAGATGGTGGTAGTTGATATTATAAGGAATGTTTAGGTTCTTTTGTTTGAAGAAAGATGCTAATGCTAGGGTCTGGAGACTAGTTTTTTTATGTCCTGATATCGTGACTTCTGTTGGACTGTAAACATTTTTGTTCTCAACTTTGTGTCAGAATTATTATTTTTTATATTATACAGTGGTACGCGGATTAAGACCCGCAAACGGAATATTGCAGCTCCTCTGGACCCTTCAACATTTGCGGATGCAGTGGTCCAGATTTATCTGGATAATGCTGGTGATCTGGTAATTTAATGTGCTTATGATCTAGTCCTATTGCACATTGTTTCTTTGCTCGTTCTGTGTGTTCATTCATTTTCGTTTGCTTGTTGGATTTGGTCATTCTGATCTACCTAAAGAGGCACTTTCCTACATGCAGGAACTCATTGCTAAGAGCATTGAATCTTCGGACCTTAACTTCTCAAGATATGGTGACACCTTCTTTGAGGCAAGTATTTTATTTTTTGCTTTGATTTTCTCAAAATTATTTGAATGTATTCGTCAGGAAGTTAGTACACAACATGAATTACCCTGCCCCAGAAAAGTGTCTATATATTTTTAATTTCAATGTGGAAGCAGTATTCAATATTTCTTGGTTTAAACTACGTTTATTAGAGTTTCAAATGCTTCAATGTTCATTTCATATGAGTGAGAATTCCATGCTAATTTTTTTTTTTTGGGTGCTGAATTGTTACTATTTTTTCAAGTAATTGAATATTTAGCTCTGAAAATTTAAGAGTAAGTTCTTTTATTAAGAGTGAAATTGTAGACTAAATTTTTCTGTGCAAAGTGTTTAACATCTACTGTCATAGTTCTCTAACTAATTTTATTCTGTCTTTCTTTCTTTTTGTCTCTATTATTTTATTGTTATTATTATTGTTGTTATTATTTGTTTATTATTATTATTTGTTTAAGTGGTAGGTGATTGTGTGTTGTTAGAATTTCTAGATTAAAGATTCATTAAAAATGTAACTTTTAAGCACATAATGAGTTTATAAAACATCTCCTTAGACTAATTTTTAAACGAGAAGAATTAAGATATTATGAGATTGATGTGTTGAATTTGGCCCCAAATCCACGACATTTTTTTACGAGAACTGTAGCATACTATAAATCAGAAATTTAGCATATTTCATATATTTGTAGGACATGATTATTTCCCATACAGTGTACATCCCACCAGTGTTGTGAAAGGCGCACCTAGGCGCAAGGCACATCCAGGTGCAGCTTCAGCGACTGAAGAGGCCCAAGGTGAGGCGAGGTAGATAAGTCGCGCGCCTTGGCCAAGCCTTGGGCCAGGTGCGAACAGGCGCAAGGCAACGCTTAAGCGTGTCTTTTTTTTTTTTTTTGCCCCTGATGCCTATCGATGGCTCTGATCTGAGCTTGAATGGGTCCAACACATACGATTGCAACTCATACAACACATACGAGAGTCGAAGCCCTAAAATTTTTCAGGGTCTTCTCTTCTCTTCGCGCAGTCTGCAACTCAATACGATTGCGACTTTGTCTTTGATTGAAGACTTCGACTTCGGCTTCGGCTACAGGTTAGTCTCCTTCTTCTTCTCCTTCTTCTTTTTCTTCTTCTTCTTCTTCGTCTGCTTGCTATCATCTCGTCTTTGTCTTCTTCTCTTTCTCTCTCTCTCTCTCTTTTTTTTTTTTTTTTTTTTTTTTCTCTTCTGCTTCTTCATCGCTGTATTTCCCTTCTTCTCCTTCGTCTCTCATCTTCTCAACTTCGACGACTTGACCTCCCTTCGACTTCGATCGCTCTCTCTATCTCTCTCGCCTTCGCCTCTTGCGATCTCTCTTTCTCTTCTCTTTTTCTCCCTCTCGGCTTCTCTCTGTATAATATATATCTTATATAATATATATTTTTATATAATATGAATTATCAAATATTATACTGAAATATTATATTATACTCAAATAATATATATTTATACATATTAATAAAAAAACACAAATATATATATATGTAAAATCAAAATAAATTATATTATACTGAAATTATAAATTATTTTACACTGTTGGTAAAATATAAATTATTTGTAATTATTTTACACTGAAATTACAAATTATATTACACTGGTGGTCAGTTTTTTTCCTTTCTCTGTTAGGAAAAAAAATTACAAATAATTAATTAATCACATAGTACATCACACTGAAATTACAAATTATTTTCAATTTATTTTCCACACCCTTTGTCTTGATTACTTTTATTTAAAAAAAAATTGTCTTAATACTATGAATGATTAGTTTATGTTAATTTATCTATTTTTTACTAAGATTGTGTGCCTTGCTTCAATATAGCCCGTGCCTCGCCTTGCGCCTAGGCCCCGAGAGACCTTCAGCGCCTTAGTGCGCCTTGAGCCTTTAAAAACACTGCATCCCACTGCAAATAATCAAGTTTTTAATGCTTATCACATATGTATATATGTTTGTATTTGTACTTTATTAAATAGGTTTCCTATTAGTGTTTAGAACATAATGGTCATGTTTGATTCACAAGATTAATAGTGAAGTATTAATAATCCTATTAAATTAGTGTGGTATTCACTATCCAATTGGATTAATATCCATTGGATTAACAATCCCACTCCTACCCCATTACTAATAATCCTACAAATTTGTTGGATTAATTATCCATTGGATTAATAATCCTAAACTAAAATATTAAAACAAACCTAGGATAATTGGGCCCACGGATTAATAATCCCAATCCCATGCTCTAATCCACCCAATCAAACATGCCAAATAGGTCATGTTTTGGATGCGTGTTGACGTGTTGGGAAGTGTTTGATTATTGTCAATATTCGACACGGACACGCCACCTTCTTAGAAGTGCCTTTCCTTCTTAGATAACCTATTTATTATGTGTTTTGACGTTACCAAAAAGACAATGGTTTATAGATAAGTGCATCTTTGGTCACTTGAGTTTGGTATAAATATATGTCAACCAATGTCACCTCATGAATGGTTCCATACACGGGCTAGAAACATCATGTAAATATGGTATGCCACATATTCTGAAGTGGCATACAAATCATTTATTATTTTTTTTTATAAGCATGGGAAGGATAGTATTAGATTGCCCATCTGAGCATATGTGATTTTTAATTAATGGCCAAGCTCAACTCAAATCAAGAAGTTTTAATACTAATTATATGGCGTCAGCTAGCCTATGTAGATTGTCATATCTTTTTTCTCTAGTTGACTGCTCTACTAAACACATATTTTTCCATCACAGTTACAACTAATGAAAAAGGAAAATATAACATTTATAAAATTCATTGTCAATTTGCTTTTTGAGAGCTGTAACATTGGAATTATCATGTAAAGAACATAAATCAGTGACCCCTAAATAAATAGTTTTGAATTTGCTATGGCCCTTTTTGGGTTTTCTACTATGAAGTTACGTCTTGTTAATTTACTATATATATATTTTTTCCTTTTTATAATGAACACCAAGAGAACAAATAGGGATCAAAATGTTTGGGTTTAGTTTATATAATGGGTACGGTGTGTATTCCCTGACCTGGATCATCGGCTTATTAGCATTTTGTGCTATGAATCACAAAGACCTCTCTAGAGATCACATATTGGAGTCCGACACATGTTGTACACACTCTGTACATGTGTAAGATATGCTTGAGGAAGTTTCCCTTCTTCTTCAACTGCACACATTGGGGACTTGTGGTGTCCCATTTATTTATTTATTTTCATTGGAGTAGCTGATGAATTTGATGAGAATAAACATTTGATGTGGAATACATATATAATATTCAAATAGATGACATAATAAATATAGAAAATTATATATTTTGACCCCCACATGTCGTATCTTGCATTTTTTGAAAATTTACATGTCTGTGCGTCCGTGTTGTGTCATGTATCCATGTCGGTATTGATGCTTTTTAGGTTTTTGGTGATTGTGTTGTGGACCTATAGTTACAATATTATATTCAATTTATTTATTTAATTCCAATTAATTGCAAGTTTCCTTCACTTTTTGGGCACTATGTATGCCGGAATGGTAAGATGTACATTATTGCCACAGGTTGCTTTCACAGGTGGTCGTACACAACCTGGCACAACTAAGCCTGACGAGGGGGAGCGCCACCCTTTCTCTATAATAGACTGTGAGCCAAAACGGGAAGCCATTTTGCCATCTGTAATCTACATACAGAAGATTTTGCGACGAAGACCTTTTCTCATAAAGAATCTTGAAAATGTCATGCGAAAATTCCTGCAGTCCTTGGAGCTTTTTGAGGAAAATGAGAGGAAGAAGCTGGCGATTTTCACAGCACTTGCATTCTCACAGAAGCTGTCAGGTCTTCCCCTGGATACTGTGTTCCAGCCACTGCTGAAGGATAATCTTGTTGCCAAAGGAATAGTTCTTTCATTTATAACAGACTTCTTCAAGGAGTATTTAATTGATAATAGCCTGGATGATTTGATTTCATTTTTGAAGCGTGGTAAAATGGAGGACAATCTGCTCGACTTCTTCCCATCTTCTAAGCGGTCGGTTGAGGCATTTTCTGAGCATTTCACGTAAGTGTTTTGTGTCAATCAATAAGATGATGTTGCAGAGTATTCTAAAATATAATCTCATTGTTGAGATTGCTGGTGCATTATCTGCTTGCTCACTACAATTCTCATGCTTTTGTGCTATTTATGTTTGGGCTTGCTGAATGCTTTTGATTTAGTATGTCTTACGAAATTTTTCTCTCTCTCCCTTCTGGGAAGAATAATCTCTTTTCTAGGTTTGGTTCTCTTCCTCTTTTTGTGTACACTTTCTTCACCCCCTCTTTGGAATTACTACTGTTTTTTTGTTATTTCAATATGGTGATGTAGTGAGATTTTTGCTGGCGGCTTTTTAATGTTGATTGAAGCATTCTTTTAGTTTCAAGGTCTATCATACAATACAATTGTTTGGCTTGGGTTGGGTTTTAGTATAATTATGGATTTATGCCTTGCAAATTGAGATTTCATGTGGAATTGATGAAATGAGTGAGGTTGTGATCTACTTGTTTTCCAGCTTAGGGGCCAGAATAATATTAGGTGGTTAAAAACTTAGTTGCAGGAATCGTCCTAACAGGTGACGAATCTTCCTAAGAAACGCGATTCCGCGTTTCTTAGACAGAAACGTGTAGGAATCGCGTTCCCGTAGAGAGAGAAACGTGATCCTAGCCAAGATAGGATCGTTGGTGAAGAAGAACAAAAACCCTAGGTGTCAGCGAGAAGAGAGAGACAGAGGAGAGAGTGTGTGAAGGAAGAAGAGAGTGAGAAGACAAACCTTCGTCGATCTGTGTCGTCTTCCCCCTCCAGATCTGCTCGGGATCGCCTTCCATCGTCATCGCCATGGCCATCGCGATCGTGATCACATCCTGCTCCTTCTTCTTCTTCTCTCTCTCTCTTTCTTGTCGATCTGTGTCGTCTTCCCCCTCGCAATCTGCTCGCGATCACCTTCGATCGTCATCGCCATGGCCATCGCAGCTCACCTCCTGCTGCTTCTTCTTCTTCTTCTTCTTCTCTCTCTCTCTCTCTCTCTCTCTCTCTTTCTTGTGGATCTGTGTCTTCCCCCGTTTCTAACATATAACATATATAATAAAGAATATAATTTGTTATATAATAATAATAATAATATAATAATATAATAAATAATATAATTTGTTATATAAATAATATAATTGTTATATAATAATATAATAATCTAATTAAATCAAATATAATTAAAAAAATTTAATAAGATTTATAAAATAAATCATTATTTTACTATTTTTTATTATTTTACTATTTTTTAACATATTTTATTATTTTATTATTTTTTATTTATAATATATATCAATTAAAAATTTAAAAATATATATAAATAAATTAAAAATATTATCTATAAAAATAATATCTAAGATAAAAATAATAAATATATTTAAAAATAATTATTTAACTCACCTTTATATAATAAATATATTTTAGAAATGACTATTAAAAAAATATATATATATATTATCGCTTCCCGAGGCGCTCCCAACCTAAGAACCTTCTAACAGCTCACGCTTCCCCGCTCCCGCTCCCGCCCCCGCTCCCGCTTCGTGCAACTAAGGTTAAAAATCCATGGGTTTTTTTGCTTAGTTTTTGAACACGAATTCTCTGAAGGCTACTCTCCCCAAGTTGTAAAAAGTTTGAGATGTACTGTTTAGTATCATTGACAGGAAAACATGTAAAAGTTAGACAAGAGAAAACAACACTATGTTGTTTCTTGAAACTTTTTTTATAAAATAGGTGCTTTTGGGGATATTTTATGAAGCATTACTGCATTTGGTATGTTTGAGATATTTTCGTGAACATCATGGGTCAGGCAAGTTGGGCTACTCGGCAAATACGAGAATGATGTCATAATTTGAACCTTAGATTACACTTGGTTTCCAGTAATCATCTCTCTCTCATAAACTCTTGTTTTTAAGTGGCCAGTAAAAAAACTCATACTATGTATTGTTCTTTGTCAATGGAATTTGTTCTTTGGCAAGCAAGTTGGAATTGATCCATATTTACTATGTTTTCCCTCAGCAAGGCAGGGCTGGTACCCTTGGTTGAATACCATGAGAAGAAGATATTTGAGGTGAAACTGAAAGAAATGAAATCTGCATTAACAACCCAGATTGCAGAGGAAACTGATATATCTGAAGTCATAGAAACTGTGAAGCAACATGTTAAGGATGCAAAATTACCGGACATTGAGGTTGTGCGGATTTTATGGGATGTCATAATGGATGCAGTTCAATGGTCTGGGAAGAACCAACAGCAGAATGCTAATGCTGCCCTGCGCCAGGTATACATTAGACATTAGATTACATTATTTTGCTAATGTACCAGAAACATTTCTGCCATTAAATCCGTCACCTTTTTGATTTTGAACTTGTTCAGCCAACAAATGGACAAAAAGCAAGAAAACAAAATATCTAGTTACATTTGGATTTATGGATTTGAAATGAATGAATATAGTATCACTTATTTAAGGATTTAAACCACACCTAGTTTAGTCCCCATTTAATGGGGGTTTGGAATGGGTAGATTGGGTACAAACTTAACCTTCAACATAATTTGCACAAAATGACTTCAAGGATTATAACCTTTACATCAATGTAATATTTTAGATCTAGATTTTCAATAATATATTTGAGAGTTGTTGATTGATGGATTTGAAATAACTTGTTGAATATAGTTATTTGAAATCCTTTCATGAATGATCCTACTTGTGCAAGGAGCATAACAAAATGTGTCTTTTCTATCTCTATTCAATCCTCCACTTAAGAATTACAATCTACCTCCAACAGTTATCTTCCTTACAAATTTATAAACTTTAACCTTAAATACCTTATTTCAAATCGACTTATCTAAATGGAACCTAAATCTGTTGTGTCAATTCTTGGTTTATGGTATAAGTTATGTTTGAAATCTTCTGTGCTTTTAGATTCATTGTTTGCGGAGAAAAGGGAAGGTTTTTATCATTTTTATTTGGTTACAGGTAAATTTCGGGCTATGTTACATGGTATTAGATGTGCTTGCAAGATTATGGACATGCTGATGTTTCAATTTATAGTTAGTTAATTATATCCTTTTGGGGCAAGGAACATGGCTGAATTATTAAAGTTGTTCACTTCTTTTTGCATGCATCATGGGTTGTTAGTGTTGCACATTTTTAAATGTGGAAAGTCAAAGTGAAAATCAATCTAACTACTTGGGTGCAAAAGATAGTTAACCCGATTAGATACAAAGGAATGATTATTTGACACTGCATTTATTCAGGCAGTATAAATTCCACTTTCAATGATTATTTTTTTCTTGGTCCTGTTACTAAATTTACTTTGGATTGTGTGCAATAAATGAAAACTAAAATGTGATCGGTATCGTACATTGTCTGAAATATACAGTTTTTATTATTTATTTATTTATTTTAATTCTCATATGTTAACTTTGAGTGGCGCCTATCGTAGTTAGTCAGTCTAGTCCGGATTTATGAATTTTCAAATGTTTGTGCTTTTGTGGTCTCTTATTATGACCAGGAATCCCATTATTTTGAATTAATAGTGTATATGACAAGGAGGATTGTTTAGAGTTAAGTAACCTGTAAATATTGTAGTAGATGGGTGACTTGAAGAAAGTGTTTCCTGCTGTGTGGTCACTGAAGGCCATTTAAATGAAAGGGAAGATTTAGTTAGTTGGTTGGTGGAAGGCCATTATTGTTTCATACTACCACGGCAATACAAGGAAATATATTTGTGCATGCATGAGAAGTGAGATGTAGCACCAATTGAGACATGATGAAGGAAAGTCATCTCGTATTGATTGAATATTTGCTGTAAAAACCAATACCAATAATGAGTGAATAAGTATGCTGCACTTCAAAGGTAAAAACTAAATTCAAGTGGTGTGTAGGTGGATGGGGGAAGAAAATAGATAAATTAGTGCCTATGTTCTAGGAGAGTTCATGGCTCGAGTTCCATGGTGAAAAAAGGATGTGTACCGACCCATGCTTGGGAGTATTTGAGGCTATGTCGACTCAAGCACGAGCAATCAAAATAATCAATTTTCCTGTAATATTTTTTTATTTTGTGTGAACAATTTATATAACAATGCATTTATATTGTTGTATTGCCTATAAATGGGTTATTGCTTTAATGTGTTGATGTCATGGACTTGGAAACTTCCTATAGAAATGTTGGCCTACTTCCACTAAAATGTGATCGCTAATATGATGGAGCATGATAGAACATTCGTATCGCCCTCTGACAGAAATAGAACATTCATATTACCTAGTAATCCTTCCACTGAGATTTTCCTTTGGATTATTTGTTGGTCACTTGGTCTGTCCCATCCAAGTGGGAGGGGTTGCTTCTTGGAAAAGGGGGAAGCTTTACTGGCTTGAAATGTTAACGGTTATATCTTTCTTGTTCAGGTGAAAATGTGGGCAAATTTATTAAATACCTTTTGCACCAGCGGGAAGCTTGAGCTGGAACTCTTGTACAAAGTCCAGGTCCAATGCTATGAGGATGCGAAGCTGATGAAGTTGTTCCCTGACATTGTGAGAGCTCTATATGACCAGGATGTGCTTGCAGAAGATACCATTCTTTACTGGTTTCGTAAAGGAACAAACCCGAAGGGCAGGTATACATTTTGATTTTCCTTGTTGATTTTTTGTTATCATTGAAGTTGAAATAATATTGGGTTTATTACACTAGTAGTCCTGTAGTTTGGGAGAAATTTAACTTTGGTCTTTACAATTTCAATTTGAACAAAGAAAATCTTGTAGTTTGAGGTGACTTGTAATGTGGCCCTTTCATCAAGATTTGTTGGCAATTCTAAAGGAAATTGACCACATGCACACCACGTGGACTTCTAAGAAGGACAAATAAAACATTTTACTAAATAAAGAGCTGACACATTCTCTCTTTCCTTTATCTTTATTTTTTATCCTTTATCGTCCCCTTGAGTTGCTAACACTTGACACACACATATTTAGCCATTACCAATCACCACCATGACAAATTTGTATAGGGGGCATCATGATACTGTTTTGTTCTTATTTTTATTTTAATGTTCAACATGTGCCCTTGACTTGTGCTCAGGCTAACAATTGTTCTATTCATGGTTCAATTTGGGTGCCAAAAAAGAAAAAGAAAAAGAAAAAGAAAAGACTGGACTAATACTAAATTCTTGATTGGTGGTTGTGCTTGAAGTCTCGAGTGTTTTGTGTGTAAATTCTTGATTGGTGGTTGTGCTTGAAGTCTAGAGTTTTTTCCATGCCCGTCCCCTTCATTTCCTCTCTCTCTCTCTCACAGAACTTGCAGCTTATTATTGTACTATTTCCATATGCTGCAGGCAAGCCTTTGTGAAGTCAATGGAGCGCTTTGTAAAATGGCTGGAGGAGGCAGAAGAGGAGGAATAAATGTGGCTGATACTGTTGAAGCCAACCTTGTTATATTATATTAGCTATCGATTTCTACTGATAAACATCCGTAACCCGTACTATATTTGAAAAAAAACAAAAACAAAAACTCAATACTCTTAGACGTATGCTTTTTATTTGAGACATAATGATTTATCACTTAAATAACCTGTTTTTACTACTCTCTCTCTCTCTCTCTCTCTCTGTCTGCATGTGTGTGTTATGGCTTGTTATTTTACCCACATATACACACAAATATGTTGGACCAAAGATTGTGGCTTTAGTTAGTATCTGCAAAGAAGTGTTTGCTTCTCTCATAGGTTTAGAGTCCAATAAGTACCCCTTAGTCTGAGCACTTGTAGTTTCGGTTGGTGTCCACATCTTTCCTCAGGTACCTTCTGAATTGGTTGTATGATCTTGGCGTCTGGGACAATTTTCCAAATAGCAGTGGCGGTGATAGGAGTAGATTTTCCGAATAGCAATGTATCCAGTTAGCTGGTTGGACTCCCTGTAAAATTTTCTTTCTAAATTTTGTTGTCCTAACCTGTGGCTGATGAAGAGTCCAATAATCCCCCACCTCAAATTCTTGTTTTCTAGTAGATGCCCTCAGTTTGCTGAGTTCTGGTATTTTGAATTGGAATGACCAAGATTGATTTATGTTTGTGTCCTAGGAATAGGCCTTTTTTGGGGTAAGGGGGCTGGGAAAATTATTTAGGCCTTGTTTGTCAAAACTTAAAAAAGTTAAAAAGTCACTATCCTATTTAAGTCACATCACCTCTCGATCACATTATTTTAAACCTAATCTATATCTAACTCATATTTTATAAAAGGTCAAAAAGTGTACTTATTTATATCATTTTAAACCATCCCTTAGCACTATTGAGGCAAGATAACGTGCTGTGTCAATATTGGTTAAAATAGTGAAATTTATCACTTTTTATATTATTTTTAAAATGATAATAAAACAAATATCATAAGATGAATGGTGTTAAACATTGTTTCAAGATTAAAAAATAATCTCTTATTCTTAATCAAAAGAAAATTAATTGCACTACAATGTGATTGCTTCAGTGGAAAATATTTTTAATTCATAATAAAAAAAATATAACATTTTTATATAGTAGTAAAAAAAATATTGATGCAGATGTTTGTTTTTTTATTAAATTTATATTTTATAATTATTTTATGTAGATTTATTAAGTAAGATTCATATTTATGAAATTAATAAATAAGAAAAGAAAGAAATTTTCACTGTTTGAGCAAACAGTTGATACATGTCATAACCTCATAACCAGTGAAAATTAGTCTGTTTGGTTTTAGTTTTTAGAATTTACTTTTCTAGAAAATTTTATTTTTTTATTTTTCGTATTTTTTATAAATATTTTAAGAATTTTTTTTTTAAAATTTTTACACACATGACACATAAAAAGTATAATATTTGTGAAAAAAATTTCAAAAAAATTCACTGAATATTAAAAAAATAAAAAAATAAGTAAAATTCAGTACATTTTTATGTATTTATTAATTTTTTAAAATATTTTACTATTTAGATATATCTAAGTGATGTGTATTTAAAAAAGTAAAAAAATTTGCTTAAAATTTTTAAAATATTCACAAAAAATAAAAAAAAAATACGAAAAATAAAAAACTCAATTTTCATAAAACTAAAACCAAATATATTGAATGGTATTTTTCTTGTTTTTCTATTTAAACATAAAAAAGTAAATTTATTTTTTTGGTTTGTTAGTGAATAGAGAATAGGCAAGATTGATTTGTGTGTTCATATGTAACAAGAAGATTCGTGGTTGTGTACAACTATTTTCTCAAGCAATATTAAAAGTTCCTTAGATATTTATTCTGAGAGGTTAATTGAATTTTTAAACATACTGGAAGGAATAAATTATTGAAAACCTCTGTTAGAAGACAAAATTTAACTGGAAATATTTGTACTCTTTTAAATTAAAAAAAATATATGTATTTTACATAAATTTGTAACCGTAAAATGAACAAAATTATTCAAAATTGACCATTTATTATTATTTAATTAATTTTTATTATTTACCCTTTATTATTATTTTATTAATTTTCTCTTTAGCTAGTAAAGTGTTGCTTTTAGCTTAGTTTAGCAAATTGTTCTCGTGGAAGAAGAATGTTTGTTCCACTGTAACAAGATGATTCTTCTCTCTCACTCTCAACAGTTGCAGCTATGAGGTATTGATCTTTCCAATTCCATTGTCCGAGGTATTGATCTTTCCAATTCCATTGTTCTCTCTCTCTCTCTCTCTCCCTTGCTGTAAAAGACACCAACCCACTTCACCATTGAGCTTTTCTTTTCTTTTCTGTTGTTTTTAGCTTCTGATTCACGCACTTGACAGTTCTTGCTCAAACCCATCTTTACATTCCAACCATGGAAGAAAGATGGGTGGTTCTAGCTTTCTGGACCTTTAAAAGCCCTAATTTTCATCAAGTGCCACTGTTATTATTGTTGATAATGCCATTTCTGTTGTTGAATCCACCTTCTATATTTGCTGTTGCTAATTCCACATATAATAGCAACAATGGATATGATGATCTTCCTCTTCACCCAAAAGACAGAACTTCACTGTTGTTGTTCAAGTCACAGCTTCAAGATCCAAATCAGTTCTTGTCCAGTTGGGAATCGGGGGGTCTTGGTGGTGGTGGGTCCAAGTGCAAAAACTGGACTGGGATCACCTGCTCGAACCAGACCGGGACTGGGACTGGGACCGGTCGAGTAATTTCACTCAATCTTACTCTCATGAATTTGTCAGGTCCAGTTCATCCCAGTTTATGCAACCTCTCATTGCTTGAAACCCTAATTTTATCCCACAACAGGTTTAATAGTTCAATCCCACCTTGTTTAGGAAAGCTCTTGAACCTTAGAACCCTAGATCTTGGCCATAATATGTTTCGTGGAGTTGTTCCTAGAACACTTATGAGGCTGAGCAAGTTAACTGAGCTTGCCCTCAATACTAACAAAGATTTGAATGATACTGTTCCTCTCTGGATTGGGAATTTTTCTATAAAACTTGAGAAACTCGATTTGGGTTTCGGTTCGTTTCGAGGCGAAATTCCTGAGAGCTTATACTACTTGAAATCACTCAAGTATTTGGATCTCTCACACAATACCTTATGGGGAACTCTTGGAGATTTCCATCAACCTTTGGTTTATCTCAATCTTGAGTCAAACTTGCTTTCGGGTTCTTTGCCTTGCCTTTTGGCCTCTGTTGAATCGATTTCGGTTCTCAATTTAGCTAACAACTCTATTGTGGGAGGAATACCCTCTTGTATTTCCTCACTTCAAGAATTGAAACAGCTGAATCTGTCTTTCAATGGGTTAAGATTTGAGATTTCTCCTAGAATCCTTTTTTCGGATAAACTGGTTGTTTTGGACTTGAGTTTCAACGCCTTGTCAGGACAGCTTCCAAGCAAATTTGCAGAACCTCCGGAGAAGTCAGGACTTGTACTTCTTGACCTATCTCACAATCAATTCTATGGTGATATTCCCTTGACTATAACAGAATTGAAAAGCTTGCAGGTGTTGTTTCTTTCTCACAATCTTCTCACCGGTGAAATCCCAGCAAGGATAGGCAATTTGACCTATCTCCAAGTGATTGATCTGTCACACAATTCACTGTCTGGTTCGATTCCTTTGAACATTGTTGGTTGTTTTCAACTACTTGCATTGATCCTAAGTAACAATAACCTTTCCGGTGAAATTCAGCCAGAGCTCGACGCATTGGATAGTTTAAAGATTCTTGATATCAGCAACAATAAGATTTCTGGGGAGATTCCACTAACCTTGGCCGGCTGTAAATCATTGGAGGTTGTAGATTTCAGCTACAACAATCTCTCTGGAGGTCTGAACGATGCGATAACCAAATGGTTGAACCTTAGGTTTATCTCCCTTGCTCGAAACAAATTCAATGGATCTCTACCTGCTTGGCTGTTCTCATTCCAAGTAATTCAAACATTGGACCTCTCTGGCAACAAGTTCTCTGGCTATATACCCGATGGCAACTTTAACATCAGTTTGATGTTCAACAATAGTAACTTCAGCGGAACACCTACCCAACAGTTGGGTACATCACAGAATCTGCAGATGAAACTCTCTGTGGTTGTTTCTGATGTCGATGAGTTGAGCTTTGATTACGATCTATCTTCAGCAGTTGGAATCGATTTATCTGATAATTCACTCTATGGGGAGATTCCTGTCAGTCTGTTTGGATTACATGGTTTGGAGTATCTGAATTTGTCCTACAATTTTCTCGATGGTCAGATTCCATCGAGTTTGGAGAAGATGTGGAGTTTGAGGGCTTTGGACTTGTCACATAATTCCTTGTTGGGTCAGATCCCAGAAAACATATCGAGTCTTGGAAACCTGACACTCCTAAATCTGTCGTATAACTGTTTTTCTGGAATTGTCCCCGCAAAACAAGGGTATTGGAGGTTTCCAGGAGCATTTGCCGGGAATCCAGGCTTGTGTGTCGAGTCCCCTGGTGAAAGGTGTCAGACGAAAAGCCTTCCTGTGGTGCCAGGAAAGACTTTTGAAGAAGAAATGGAGGGGCCAATTTCACTCTGGGTATTCAGTATAAGCGCATTTGTTAGTTTTTACGTTGGCATCACAACTCTCTTTTGCTCTGCTAAAACTAGAAGCTACATTCTCCAAACAAAAGTTTAATTTTGTGTTTATGTATGAGAACGGAAAACTTCTTTTGTACATTGTCTCATTTCTTAGTGCGTTGCCTAGTTTTACATCTTGTTTCTACTTGTTCTGTTCCTTTTCTGTATGAGTATGTGATTCTAGCATCTGTTGTAGACTTTTACATTCTATCGGTGCGAATGAGCTAGGAAAATTTATTTGTGGGTACTGCTGAAACTATCAAATTTCTTGTCGGTTTAAAATGAAATTGAGATTTCTGTTCAATTTGAGGAAAGTTGTGGCATAATATGTTTGTTACACTTGTAGCAAGTTGGACCTAGAACTCTAGAGGTCTTTGCATGGCTTGACTTTTTGGGGTTTTCTCCCTATATTTTGACAATCCTGTGTCTATTTGCCGAGACGAGGTAGGAAAATATTTAAAATTTTAAGCATCTTATTGTCTTCAATTGGATTTGGGACTTAATTTTGAGCATGGAGGAGACTTGTTTTTAGCATTTGGATCTTTGTATATATTGACGCATGTTTCCTCTCGACTTGTACCTTTCTTTTTTTTTTACCATTTCAACAGATATTCATCATTCCTCTCTTTGGTCAATTTCCTTGCAAGTATAGCATGAAGGTCTCCATATTGCTTTTCTACACCATATTTCTATAAGTGAAGTGCAATATTCCTATGTTCTTACCTCTGTACAATATAGTGAGGCAGTTTTGGGCCATCTGATGCCCTTAATAATCTGGTTTTTAAAAACATTAGCTTTCTTTATTCAATTTCCCTTAAGGGCATCATATTTTTATTTTTATTGTTGGTATTGCCTTTTTCTTCGATGCGGACGGTACCCCTATCACTGCCATGAAACCTTTCATTAGTTTTCATGCAAAGAGTATATTAAGGTAGTGTGGAATCATTTGAACTTCTTCATATATATTCTGGCTTGCTTCGTTAAATATCTTTCTGCTATATTAAGCAGTGGTGGTTGCTGCTGTCAGTGGGCTCTTTTAACCGAAGAGGCACATATATGTTCTAGTACCTAAACTCTTGTCTCTCTTTTTATTTATAGTGTTTTTATTATTAATTTCCAAATCTAGGTTTGATATATTGTGTTTTATAGGTCTGCTTTGATGGATATTGGAAAGTTTTGCAATATTTGTGCTCTGTTTTTGTGTACCTGGACTTGCAAACTGAAACAAGCTATTTCTTTTTTTTGTTGTTGATTTAGATTCTAGCTAATTAATTTTAATACTCCTTAGCTTGTGGCCACTACATGATAGTGCTATATGATATATATATATATATATCTTTTGGTGTATCTGTGGTGATCCTTGTTTGTTTCCCCAGGAGTGGTGGACATCATTTTGATGCTTTATCAGATCAGATTTCCATAGTCATTATTTCATATGTTGTAAAGTTAACTTTCCTTAATTTCTAAGAGCCTATTTCCTTTGGGTCTATATTCCTTGAAGTGATTATTTGGTTATTTGCAAATCCTTATGGTTGTATATATATAAATACATATAGTTGTCAATTGGTTTTCTTCCCTATATTCTTTTGATATGCTGAAGGTTGCAGAAAGATATGTTTATGTCTTGGTTGGTTGAGGAGTATTTCCCGTGTATCAAAATGACCAAGGATGGAGGTATCGAGCTTCTGCTGATGCTTATTCCTTAATACCAACTAGGGATTGGTTCAGTAGATAAGATTTTTGAATCTCTCACTCAAGGCTTGGGTTCGAGTTTCCATAGCCCCTTGTTGGAATTAAACATACTCTTTTAACGCCTAGAGCACGCGGGGGCTTAAGTTTTGGCCCTGACGTAGGTGTGATGGGGTTGCCTGCAGATATGTTGTAGATGCTAAGGAGAAATACTCTCTAACGGATATGTTGGAGTAACCTATCTATATATTCACTTTTTTGAATTAAAAAAAAAAGAAAAAGATGCTTATTCCTTAATGGGAGAGACTTCATTACCTCTGAATTGGGTCTTTCTAGTTGTGAAATAATACCTTGTAGCACAGTAATTTGTACTGCAATATGCCTATCTGTTTTCTCGATGCTCGGTGCTGTCTTTTGTAGACTCTGCAGGATCATTAAACTTGTCACCAACCCAAGTTCATTTCTCTTAGAAGTTGGTTTTCGTAAGTATATTGGCTGGGGTATAAAATTGACAGAATGTCAGAAACAATTTTTGGTTTTGAATTGTCAATCTTTAAAACCAAACCAAATCAAGTCTTAAGTCACATCAAATTGGGGTCGCCTACATGAATTCTCCTTCTCCATGCGGCTCTATCAAATGCCGTTTTGTTAGTCAAATTTAGTAAATTTATATCTCTGTTTACAACACTAGTTAACGTTAATCTAGATCTACTCAGTCCCATAACACTTTCATCTACCGTCACTGCAGCGCATCTCTTCATTACTGCCTCTATTGGTCTCCGTTGAATATGACCAAACCATTTCAATCGATTTTCTCTCTACTTATCTTCTATCGGTGTTACTCCTTCTTATTCCCGAATATATTCATTTCTAATTCTGTCTTGTCTAGTTTTGCCACACATCCATCTTAGCATCTTCATCTCAGTAATATTTATCTTATCAACTTGTTGTTTCTTGGTTGCCCAACACTCCGTCTCATACAACATTGTTGGTCTAATAGCCGTTCTATAAAATTTACTTTTTAGTCTAGTGGGTATTCGTTTATCGTACAGTACCCCAGACGTACTTTTTCACTTAAGCCATCTGGCCTTAATCCTATAGGCCACATCTGCATCAATCTCTTCCGCCGTTGTGATAATCGATCCTAAATAACGAAAATGTTCACTGTTAGGCAGTTATGGGTTCTCAATCTTCACTTATCCTTTGCTTTCATTGTTACTGTTACTCAATTTACACTCCATATACTCCGTCTTAGTTCTGCTTATTCAGAATCCTTTAGATTCAAGTGTTTTTCTTCAAATCTCCAACTTTGTGTTAACTCCTTCTCTGGTCTTATCCACTAACATAATATCATCTGCAAAAAGCATACATCATGGCACGTCATCATGAATATTTCTCGTCAACCCATCCATAACTAACGCAAAAAGATAAGGACTTAATGTAGATCCTTGGTGTAATCCTAGGAAATTCATTTGTCTCTCCAATAGGCGATCTAATAATGGTTACCACCCCTTCATATATGTCCCTAATCATATCATTGTAACCTTTTGTCACCCTTTTTTTCTCTAACACCCACCATATTATATTCCGAAACACTCTATCATATGCTTTCTCAAGATCGATAAACACCATATGAATGTCTCTTTTCTTTTCCCTATACTTTTCTATTACTCTCCTCAACAAATAGATCGTTTTCATTGTTGACTTGTCAGGCATAAACCCAAATTGATTCTCTAACACCTTTGTTATATCTCGCAATCGGAGTTTCATCACCCTTTCTCACACTTTTATTATATGACACATTAGCTTGATTCCTCTATAGTTGCTGCAATTTTGGATATCTCATTTATTCTTATAGATTGACACTAAAATACTTTTCTCCCACTCATCTGGCATATCCCTAGTCAATAGAATTTTTCTAAACAACCTAGTTGGCTAAGCAATTCTTTTTTTATCCAAACACTTCCAAGCTTCAATAGGGATATCATCGAATCCTAAAACCTTATTTGATTTCATCTTCTTAAGTGCAATCTCCACTTCAAAGTTCCTAATCGTGCGATAGAACCTATAGTTTTGGTTTATCGTATTACTGGTTATTTCTTCCCCTATTGACGTACCTCTATGTTCCTCATTTAATAGTTTCTTAAAATAGTTCTTCTATCTCTCCTTTTTTTTTTGATAAACGTTCTTCCATCTCTCCTTTTTTTTTGATAAGCGTTTTTCCACAAGATCCTTGGCAACTATGATTCCTACCACATTTCTACGTTTATCTTTACCACTATAATACAATTTAAAATCGGTATTCTCAATTTCTTTATCCCAACGCGTACATTATTGTTTTATATTATTTGTGTGACTTTAATTGCTGAATTATATGTTTAAGTATGAATATCTGTTTGTTTATGGAATACCTATTAGAATTGCCGACTTAGAGACATCAATTGAGAGCTTTAATGGCTTCAAAAATCGAAATTGACTAGCCCGATAGGCTAATTAGAAATTTAGAATTTTATCGCAACTTTAATTAAAAATTAATTCGGATCAAAATAATTAATTAGAATTTATTAGAGTTAAGTGGGATTAATTACCCTAAACAAGCTTAATTAACTTAAGCTAATTAAACCTTATATATATAGCTTAAGCTTATGAATTCATCATCTTCATACACTTTTGAGCTAAAATTAGAGAGAAATGGAGAGGAACACAACAATATAGGGGCAAGTTTGGGTCGTGATAATAACTATGTTGATTCCTTAGATATATTTGATATATGAGGCGGGTTTTACATTATTCTTTTTCGACTAGCCAATTGGGGCCTATGTAAGAGTCAATGCTATTAAGTGGTGTTTTGGGAAGTTGGTAAAAAACTGACTTTTTGATTTTTTAGCTTTTTTGGTGGCTTTTTTGGCAAAAAGCTGAATTCTTTTAGATAAAAAATCTGACTTTTTTGGCTAAAAAAATTAAAAAGTCAAAAAACTGACTTTTTTAGCCTCTTTCCAAAATGCCCCTGACGATGGCCATGCTGTTGAATGTTTCAAGTGAATTAACTGTCGGGATTGTCAATTGTTGTAGCCTCGTGTGATTCTTTGATGTGTATCTTGTTATTGATACTGTTGTTAGGAACTATTGTAGGGTTAGTGGGTATTGGAGTATTGGTGACACCAAGATGGAATCCTTAAAGTGTTGGTGTTTCCTCAGCATTATTCTGGTATGGTTCTAAACCTTATTTTTGGATAATAATTTGGATTAATTATTTAAAAGTCCTATCTACATATGTGATGGTAGCTTAGGTCCTGTCAAAAAGTTTTTGAACCAATAAGTTCCATTTACAAGTAAAAAGACGTTTTGCCCTTTAATCTCAAAATTGAGAATGTTCTCAATTTCAAAACTGAGAATGTTTTCAATTTATAATTATCAAAACTAAGAAATTTCTCAATTTTTTTCTAATATGAACTGAGAATATTATCAAAATTAAGAAATTTATAATTATCAATTTTGAGAAATTTCTCAATTTTTTTCATGATTAAAATTGAGAAGGTTCTCAATTTCAAAAAATCCCAGATCTCTCCCTTTCTCTCTCTCTTTCTCTCTCTCTCTCTCTCTCTTTTTCTCTCTCTAATGGCAGTGGCATTTGTGAACTCAGTGAAAATCAAAACCTCACAATCAATGGACTCATCGCCTTCTGGACGAGTCTCCAACGCCGGCTCTGAGTCCTCATCTTTCGGTGGACTCTCATAAGCAACAGCCGCAAATCTACCCAATTCTTCACCCAACCCTCCCAGAGACCTTAAATTTTAGGTGGTGATGAGGCAAATCAGCGGCAATAGAGAGAGGTAGATCTGTTCAGAGACAGATCAACAACAACCTCAACCTCACACATGAGCCACTCGCGGGTTTGAGTTCTTCATCTTCATCGACGACGACGACACCGCAGATCTAAGTAGAGGAAGGAGGCGGTGGTTCTAGTGGCGGAGCTGCATTTCCAGCAACGAAGCTCCATCGAGGACGTTGATAGAGGACTTGAGGACGAAAGGGAGAGGGAAGGCGACATCGAGACAACTTGCCTAGAGTTTGTTGGAAGGATAATTTGGTCTATTAAAAATTAATGGGACTTGAAGGAGTAAATAATTTTATCTAGAATTTAATGGATTATAAGTTCACAAAATGGGACTTATATGTAAATGACCCAAATAATTTATACCATTGGCAGAGGGAAGTTTGGGGCTTATGTTTGTTGGCGATTTAACTGATTGTTTTGAGAGTGGATAATGAGCATTCAAGATAATTTATAGGTAAATTACAAATGCACTCTTTGAAATTTGTTTAAAGTACAGATTGTTTTCTGTGATTTGAAAAATTATAAATACCTTCTTGTCAGAATTATTTATTTAACAGAATTAATTAAAAAAAATAAAATTCATAATTGTTTTCCTATACAATAATAAAATTACTTCAATTATTAATTGAAACATATTTCTAATATCATTAAAAACTGTTAATTGATTTGATGATTTATTAATAAAAGAGGCGATTTGTTATGAAATTAGAAACCTCAGGGATGGAATGTAATTTCCAGAACCACATGGAGCAATTTATATTTTAATCAAATCTCAGGGGGTGTATTTGTAATTTATCCATAATTTATTTATTGTGTTTTTGATAAGGGAGTTATTATTTCCTCTCCACTTTGTTGGGAAATTATATTTCCACACACCTAAATAACTCAGAGCAAATCTTTTCTTAATACATACACCTGTTAATTTATTTATTGATTGTTTTTCTAAATCCACACACACTAAAAATTACAATTATATCCTTCACTCAAATAGTATTGTACACACACTTACCCCGCATTTTCACACACTTTTTGAAAACTTGAAGACCAAAAAACTTCCACCCACGTGAACTTGAATACCTCCACTGAAGTAAAAACATCCAATGTCTGAAGTGAGTCCATTGAAGCCAACCATGGAAGACCTCCATAAAAACTTCTATTGAAAACCTCCAAAATAAAACACCGGACTCTTTAACCTCTGTTTCTCAGTGCATGTAATTTGAAAAAGGGGTGGGAAATTTTTTTAATTTGGCACTATAGAGCCAAATGAAATTATATATTTCGGCATTTGGTAACCAAAAAAATTAAAAATATTCGGTTTTAAAAAAATCGGAACTAAAATACCGAATTTATTAATAATTTTTGAAATATAGATGTCGAAGAAGTAAATATATCTTGGCGATTGATATCCGAATTTAATACATAAATTCAACACTGGTTCTCCGAATTAAAATCGAAAAAAACTAACATTTTCATTACTGTTTTTCTATAACCCGACATATTTTTACTTAGGTTTGAACTTCCATAAATTTGCAACTCTTCCATATCAAAATCAATAAAAAATTGTAGAATTGATAAGAAAGTGATATAAATAATAGATTGTAAACATAGAGATTAAAGCAATATGAAAGATGTTTTGAGAGTATTGTTTTGCAAGTAATAAATGAGTACAGAGTATGTAACAAGCAAAGTGACAACAATGGGAAAAAAAATTAGGGTTTATTTTTTTAACTCAAAAGGTGTACATTGAGATCTTTTTGTTTTTAAAAGACGTATATAGAGAATTTTTGTATATAATATTATAAGTGTTGTTGGATGTCTATTATGGTCATTAAGGTTTAGGGTATAATTGCCATTAAATTAAAAATTCATTATGTGTGTTCCCTTAGTTATCTAGGCGTGTGGAAATAGAATTTCCCCACTTTGTTCCAAATACATTCTTTTTTTTGTCCTTATTATATAGAGTTACATTAATATCCTTTCACATAAAATATACTATTTAAAAAAAATTAAAATTTCAAGAGTATTAATGTAACTACGTATAATAAAGACAAATAAAAGAATGTATTTAGAGCAAAGTGAAATGTGAATAGCTGTTCCCTTTGAAAATGTTATTTATGTCTATTGGGCATTTCATAGAAATAACTTCAATAATTAAATTCCCATATCTGCTTACATAACACACACAAATGGGAAGATAAGCATCCATATCTATTTAGGCATATTTTCTATGGTTTGATTTGAGGTTTGAATTGGTGAGAGTTTATGAATTTTATTTTTCATTTTATGTTATTTGTAATGATTTGAATAATCTTTTATTGCTTCCCTTATGGTGGAACAAGCTCTTGACTTGTACTTGTCCATGTAGTACTTGTATCTTTGTGTTTGAGCCACAAGATGGCACTGTAAATGAATGTATGAAAGTTATGTTCATTACGGTTCTCCATTTGCTTTTATGGATAGAAAAATGTCTGGTAGCTCGAAACTCGTGGCTCGAGTTTGGCTCGAACGGCAAAACGACGTCGTTTTGACGTTCTTTTTTTTTTTTTTTTTTTTTCTTCCTTTTCTTTCCCTGCCTCTTCTTTCTTCTCCTCCTTCTTCGTTGAACACAGGCGAGAGAGCAGAGCAGAGGCGAGAGCAGAGCTCGTCGGACACAGCTCGTCCGCGTCGTTGAACACAGCTCGTCGGCAGCTCCTCGCTCGTCGGTCAGCCCCGCCACCGCCTCTGCCTCCGCCCGCCGCCTCCGCCTCCACCTCCGCCTCCACCTCCGATTTTAATGGCCCCCTCCAGTCCAGTTCTTCTTCTTCTCTTCTTCCTCTTCTTCCTCCCTCCCCTGGTTCTGCTTCACCTCTTCTCTTCTTCTTCTTCTCAGTTAGCACAAATTCGAGCCAAATTCGAGCCGGTAAATTCGAGCTACGAATCGCGATTGTTATGGATATAATGGTATTACGAGATTACGAATGTATGTTTCTGCTATTTTACATATTTATTCCCTATGAACAGAAGTACTATGTGCACGTTTGGTACGATGATATTGGCTGAAATAAAATGTCTATTTTAATTTTATGTCTTTTTTCTTGGTATGTTTTATTTAAGTGAAAACACTCATTCTATTAGAATAGCTATTTTAACAAAATGTAAAAATACATATTCCTTCCTCTAACCTAAGGAATGGACATTCTATTCCATCATGAAATTATCATAAAATTTTATTATTAATTTTTTTTGTTAACACTTAAAAAAAATATTATTATTTAACTACTATCACCATTCAGTTCTCTTACCACTCTATTGCCGTCACAACTACCATACCACTATACTACCACCACCGTACTATCGATATCACCACTACTATCACCACCACTACCGTTGGCCGCCGCCGCCACTATTGCAACCACAACACTACCTTACCACCACCACTAAGGCCACAACAATCTACTACCACCATCATATTATCATTGCTATCACTATCACCGATGTTGCCACCACCGCCACCGCCACCGCCACCGCCACTGCCACCGCCACTACTACGACTCACATCATCACTTTCACAACTATTAAAATTATTATGATTTATATAAAATTTTAATTTATTTATTACTAGTTTGAAAAAAAATAAAAACATGAGAATGAGAATTATCATTTTATTCCTATGTCATTTTATATTGACAACCAAACAATAGAATGGAAATGGACATTCCATTCCATTCAACCTTATATTCTATTCTTACTCTCATTCTATTCTCAATTCATTTCATTCCATCGTATCAAACCTCCTCTATAAGTTTTGTACAGTTAAATCCGGTCACGTTCTCAACAAAAAAAAAAATCCGGTCACAACCCTACCTCAGTTGGGGCGGGTTTGGGGCATTGTCAAAAAAAAAAAACATAGCTGTTAGACGAAATTGAAAAACCAAAAAAAATCATTTTGACCATTTAAAGCGACGCCTGTCGTGTCTACGGGTGAGAGATAGAAAGGTAGCATTTGGTAAATTTTTTAAAATATAATTTGAAAATAAAAGTTATATTTTAAATTTATAAATTTTAAAATTATAATTTAAACGTAAAAAATTTATTTGGTAAATAAATTTTGAAAAGAATTTTAAATTGAGTGGAAAATTTTTAAGGTGACATAGGATATCTGATATAAAAATGGGTGAATTATACTAACGGTCCCTATAATTTGGGGTTTGTGTCATTTTGGTCCCTGACTTTTCAATTATGACATATTTGACCGTAAATTTTGAATATTGTTCCAAATAAGGACAATTGAATATACTATTGGATTTTCAAGGGCAAAATTGTCAATTTGATAAAATATAAATTAATTTGACAAAAATAAATGTTAAAAAATTATTTTTAAAATTTTAAAAATTATTTCTACCTACTAAAGATAAAATTATATAAAATTGATAAATCTTTTAGCAATTTATTTCTTTTTTTTACTAAATTAATTTTTATTACGTATTTGGATGATGATCATGTAAAATTAATTTTTAAAAATTAATCATGTAATTTTTATCAATTTTACATAATTTTATTTTTGGTGGGTAGAAATAATTTTTAAAATTTTTAAAATATTTTTTTGACATTTATTTTTGTCAAATTAGTTTATATTTTATCAAATTGATGATTTTGCCCTTCAAATTAAGCAATGGTATGTTAATTGTCCTTATTTGGAACAAGATTCAAAATTCAGGGTCAAATGTGTCACAATTGAAAAGTCAGGGACTAAAGTGACACAAACCCCAAACTATAGGGACTGTTAGTGTAATTTGCCCTATAAAAATGTACAATTCATAACCAAACACACAACTCAAAAATTTATTAAAAGTTCATAAAAAATTTTAAAAATAGTCTTATTAAAAATATAAAATTAAAAAAAAAAATCAAGTGCCAATTGCAAAAAAAAAAAAAAAGAACCACACTGGTCAAGATGACCGGCCGAATGTCCAGAGAGACAACCGATAGGCCAAATTTCAAAATTTAAAAACCCGCCTAGAACAAGTTTTCAAAAGGAGTGGAATTAATTTTTTAAAACTCAAACCAAACATCATACTAGAATGTAATGATAGAACTATGATGTCAAATTTATTTGGTAAATAAATTTTGAAAATAATTTTAAATTGAGTGGAAAATTTTTAAGGTGACATAGGATATCTGATATAAAAATTTACAATTCATAATCAAACACACAACTCAAAAATTTATTAAAAGTTCATAAAAAATTTTAAAAAAAATTTCAAAAATATTGGCTTATTAAAAATATAAAATTAAAAAAAAAAAAATCAAGTGCCAATTGCAAAAAAAAAAAAAAAGAACCGCACTGGTCAAGACGACCGGCCGAATGTCCAGAGAGACAACCGATAGGCCAAATTTCAAAATTTGAAAACCCGCCTAGAACAAGTTTTCAAAAGGAGTTGAATTAATTTTTTTAAACTCAAACCAAACATCATACTAGAATGTAATGATAGAACTATGATGTCAAACACCCCACCCCCCCCTCCCCCCAAAATTCTCATTTTAGGTTATCCTTTCTTATATTTTGCTGACTTTTAATATTCAAATTGAATATTGATAAATAAACAAATAAAGCACTTATTCTCAAGAAAATATAGATTACTCAAGCCCATAATTACTGTTGTTTCTTCTAGGCCTCGTTTGGCAAGAGGCTATTTTAGTCAAAAAGTCAAAAAGTTACTAAAAAAGCCAAAAAGCCAACAACCCATATCAAAAAGTCAAAGATTCCCTTTTCTCTCTACTTTTTGCACATCTTTTCGTAAAAAGCCAAAAAGTCATCCCAAACATACTAGTTTTTTTTACATCACATTTTAGCCAAATAGCCAAAAAGTTACTAAATTAGCATGTTCCCAAACGAGGCCTCAATAGAGAAGGAGACTACATTTTGAGACGCTATTCCAAAAGTTTTAGCGTAGGCAAAATCATGAACGAAGGATGTGATATGAAAAATGTCTACAATCCGTGAAGATGGCTTGACTAATAAATCCTGTATAAATAACAAACTCAACACACAATCACTTATATTTGTAAGCTTCTTCACATCAACTTCTTGTCTGTGGATGCACGCTTCAACCCTTGTTCATTGACAGCCCATATTTTTGACAAATTGATCCTGGATCTTTGCTAACTCAAGACCAGAACAGTCTTATGATAGCTCAACAATCTTTGGCTGCTTTTTTGGCTTGTGTTTTTTAGATGACTCACTTGAAGAATCATCTTCAACAGACTTCGCTCTTTTAAGTTTGGGAGGAGTGGTTGTGGCATTGTCATCATTGTAGTCGTCACCACTGTCATCTTCACTATCACCATCACTGCTATCATCACTGGAGGATTCCGATTCTGTTTCACTGCTGCTAGCTGCCAAAGAAATCACTGGTTGATAACCAACTATTGCAGACTGGGCAGCAGAAACAGCCTCGGGTGTATGCAGATCAGCAACACCCAGCATCAAATCCTGAATAAGATGCACCCAAACAATAAAAATGGATCGTATTAGTGCTGCTTGGTCCATAGAGGAATTGGACGAGAACAACTTCACTGACCATTTCAATGTACTCAGACTCATTCCCAGTGAGAACTTCAATATCATAGTCCTCACCGTTGTCCTGTATTTTATTAGGTGCACATTCACGTCAGAATTAGAGAGAAATCAATGGAATTTTACAGACAATTTGGTCAAGTGTACAACAAAAATGCATACCTTTGCATCATTCTGCAGCCTTTGATTTGCTTCCGACATAACTCCTAAGAAATCCTTTACTTTTCCCATAACTGACAAATGGACAAACAAAACAACTAAGTGCTCATAAGAGTAGCATCATTTTTTTCTTTGTCAAAGCATTTAATTATCCAATTACATTTCAGTAGAGTCTTTATCTTTATTTAATTTTTTCTAAACCAGTACTTGTCAATACTAAAATAATAAAATTTATGCTGATCAGAAGGTCAAACTATTAAAGGACAGATTCACCAGTGATTAATCAATCATGACAGAATAATGAGGGGTTTTAGGACTTGTGATGAGTATAATAAAGGGCTGAAGATTGGAATGTTAGTTAATCTAGATATTAAAAAAAAAAAAAAAAAAAGAAGACATAAATAGCACCTGTGATGTGAATAGTGCCTTGGTTGGGGGCTTTTTGTATGATATGAACATGCAAGCATAGATTGCAGCTTAGAAAGACATGGTTATGGTGCTAAAAGCCTTTTTGTGCAAAATATTAAAAGAAAATAAATTTAAAACAAAACAAAAGCTCTAGAATAACACAAGAATTGTGTAGGCATCATACTTGAGTATTTAACAGCATCACACAGTCCTTAAGGAACTTCAAATATGCCAAAAGCCACTAAAACTAGCCTCTATCAAATGAAAAGTGTTAAATTTTTATATGAAAACTTCTAAGACCCCCTTAGAAGAGTTAAATTGAGACCCATAGATGGCCAGTATAGCCCAAGCCTAGCAAATCTATTACTAACATATTCCCAACTTGTGAAACATAAAAAATATGATCTATGAAACACAAGAAATTATACCGAAAACTGACCAAAATCATACATAACCTAAATAGTCATAAAATGGGACTTTAGCAGTTGATTGCACATGGCTTAATAGCACTCGTTCTAAGCATGATACAATACGAGTTGCATGAACTTCAACTAGTGATGAAGGAAAGGTACAGCCCTTGCATTATCTTGTCAAGTCAACTGTTGCATTATCTTGTCAAGTCAACCATCCTCACCGCCACCCCCACCCCCCCCCCCCCACCCACCCACCCACCCACCCAAACCAAATAATAAATAAATAAAAATAAAAAGATTTAGTCATCACTCCCTCCTTCCTTCTTTCTCATCATCCAGTTTTATGCCCATTGGAACAAGTCTTCAGAGTTCCATGGTAGGATGGAAAAGTGGGAGGAAAGGGGTGGGGGAGGAAGAGGGTAAGGATGTATACGCTTTCCTTGTTTGTTAGGAAGGAGATTGAACTGGAGGGTTAAAGTAGGAGTGAAGGCTTCACTTCCATGCCAACCAAAGTACTTCCTCCCCAAAATAGTGGAACTTGTGAAAGACCCAATTTGTTATATTGTATTCAAATGCTTTCAATGATTCTTACAAAACTTCAAAATCAAGTATTATCAATAATGGGTATTGCACTTTGAATTGGATTCGAAGTCGGTGTAAGTAAATATTGCTTTCTCTTAGTGACCTCGTCAACTAAACTTTAAAAAACAAAAAAAAAAACAAACAAACAAACAAACAAAATACCATAACAATATTAGAATAGAGTCAAATAACTTTTGATAATTGAATTAAATTCTCTTCCCATATTTCAATACCTTTCCTTCTCTTGAATTTTCAAAGAATTCAATATAACTTGCTCATAGTTAAGACTACAGGATTAACAATCATCACCCTGTTTCAACCAAAAAAACAATTCTTTTTTTTTTTCTTGGGTGCAGCTTAACTGGTCCTGGTGCATATATTTCAAGATAAAACTTACCATTCGTTATATATATATATATAAATAGAGAGAGAGAGAGAGAGAGAGAGAGAGGAATATAAAGTACCGTGGCTTTTGGGAACAGAGGAAGTGAAGGGCTTTCCATCAGTGGGTGTGGGTTTTGAGTTTTGCGACTGTTGTAAGTCGTCGTTTTTGCAGACAAGAAGTGTAGATTCTGCACTATATCACATACATAGAATGAGAGAGAGAGAGAGAGAGAGAGAGAGAGAGAGAGAGAGAACTAGGAACAAAGTGAGGAAGAAAGAGAGACCTAGGTTTGATGAAGATGAATTCTTGAGCTCCAAGTCCAGAAGATCTTTGCTGCTATGCGCCATCTGAGAGCACCACAAAGTTGAAGTATCAATGAGCTTACACTATAAATCGTTGGCAAAATTTTTAGTGGCAAAATTTAGTTGTAATCTCAGTGATTACAAATTTATTTGCGGTAATCTCAGTGATTGAAAGTTAGGGTTCATGAATTCGAGTGCAGAGAGGATTTAGGGTTTTTGAGGGAGAGAAAGTAGGAATGGCAACGGGCCGGGGATTACACTCTCCATCCCCGATCCCCGATTGTAAAAATCTCCTCATCCCCACCCCGATGGGGAACCTATCACCGTCCCCATCCCCTTCTCCTAACGGGGATCGGGTTTCCCCGACCCCGAAATTTCCCCGGCCCAAATCTGTTTTGTTCAACAACACCATCAACAACAACATCACCACCATACATGTATACACAAACAGATTTGTTTCAACAACAGATCTGTTTTCGTTCAAAAAAAAATTTAAAAAAATTCTGTATACACACAAGCAGATCTGTTGAACAGATCTGTATTCGTTCAAAAAAAATTAAAAAAAAAAATCTGTATGCACACAAACAGATCTGTATTCGTTCAAAAAAAATTATAAAAAAAAAAAATCTGTACACATACACATATAAAAAATTGTTTCAACAACACAAAAAAAAAAAAATCTGTATACATACAAAATCTGTTTCAAAAAAACTGAGATCTGTGTCGGAAGAGGACGATCGGAGGAGGAGGACGACGGAGGAGGCGATGGACGACGGAGGAGGACGATCGGCGGAGGAGGACGACGGAAGAGGACCATCGGCGTCGCGGAGAGGTGCAAGAGTGAGAGAGAGAGAGAGACAGAGAGAGAGAAGAGGCAGAGAGGAAGATAGAAGGGACTGAGAATCTGAGATGAGGTGAGGTTTGGTTTAACCAAACCCTAGCAACAGCAGTTGTTTTTGTAACTGCAGCGTTTTGTGAAACGTGGGTAGTAGAAGTTATTCAGTTTGTGAATTAGTAATTTATCATGTTATTCTTAATTAGAAATTGATATAACTGTAAAAATAGTATAATTATTTACAAAGATAAGGTCACTTTAAAAAAAATGGGAATTTTTTTTTTAAGACAATGACTTGAAGACTTTAAGAAAGCTATTCCCTTTTAATAATAGAATACATTGATATATATTTTAAATTTAAAAACACTTAAAATGCTGATTATATTAACAAACAAATCAAACCAATAATTTTTTTTAAAAAAAAAAAGAAATTTTATGGACACTGATTGTATTAACAAATAAATCAAACTAATAATTTTTTTTTTCTATAAATTTTTTTATAGAAAGTATAATTACACAAAAAAAAATACAAAAAAAATCTAAGACACTCATTTTATATGATTTTTTTTAAGAGTACTGAATTTTATTTTAAATAACAAACACATTTTATATAACAAACACACAAAATTAAGTAAACAAACAAATTTAATTTTAAAATACTGAATTTATACAAAAAAAAAAAACAAACAAAAGCTTAACAATAGTACACTTACAGTGTTAGATGATTAGTCTATAAAATTGAATGTAGTTGATTAGTCTTTCTCCACCAAATAAAAAAAAAAGGGAAAAAGTTGTTTGAATAGTTGAATGTTTTCCCAAAAGAGTAGGAAAAGTTTGTAAATAAAGAGGGAACTGAGAAAATGGCTAGCAGCAGCAGTTGTTTTGTAAACATGGAACTGTAGCATTTGTGAAACGTGGGTGGTGGAGGTTATTCAGTTTGTAAATTAGTAATTTATCATGTTACCCTTAAATAGAAACTGATATAAGTGTAAAAATAATATAATTATTTACAATGTTAAGGTCATTTTAGGAAAAATGGAAAAAAAAAAATTCTAAGACAATGGCTTCAAGACTCCAAGAAAGCTGTTTTCAAACGCTTAATACATCATCATTCAATTTGATTTTTTTTTTTAATTTATATATTCAATTGCATAATTTTTTTTCCTGAATTTATATATTCAAAAAAAAAAAAAAAAACTCTACAATAATCCATCAATAAGTCTAAAATACTTACAGTCAGAGTAGATAAGTGTAGATAAAGAATCACCCGAGAAGTTGTTTATTCTGTAACAACACAAGAGTCATAAAGCAACGTGCACAAAAATTTACATTGTTACACCAAAAAATACAACGCAAAATAATGTTTGATTTAGTTGGAATATTTAGTATTACCGAAAGTATAATTAACAGTATTACAAAAAATAAAAAATACAAAAATACATATCTTCATGACCCTGAATTATGGGAAAAAGCCCCAAAAAGCCCAAAAGTTTTTTAAAATTGAATTATGGGTTTTATGGTTGGTAAACCTACCCACCATGTGTCAATTAACAATTGCAATTCCACTACTCAAATAATACCTTAAAAAAAAAAAAAAAAAAAAAAAAAAAAAAACATACATGGGTAGGGAAGTTGGTTTACTTAATTAACATATCCTCTTGAATCGTGACAGATCTCCACACCTGTGCCAAACCAAAAAATTGAAAAGTAGAAACCTAAGAGACTTAGAATACTCATAATGAAAAATAAATAGTAACATTGAAACAGATTTGATGTACATAAAGAAAACTAAAAATTACATAATTAAATAGCCAAGGAATTATTAAACAGATTTATTCATCTTACTCTTTGAAGACTCATTATGATTTGCCTAGTAGTTAACTTCACCATATAAATTGACTCTAACAGCTATTTATAAAAAAAAATAAAAATAAAAAACTATCAGTTTCCGGTCCAAATAAAAAATAAAAAACTAATTGAAGATAAATTATATAAATATTCTCTGATGTTTGCACGATATGTCAATTTGGTCCCTATTATAACAATCACATTTTATACTACTCAAACAATACCTTCAAAAAAAAAATATTTTAAAATCACAATTTTTCCAAACATGGGCAGGAGGTTGGTTTACTTAATTAACATACCCACTATGAGGCTCACCTAGTGCTTGAAACAACCATTCATTTGTAGGGTTTATCCACAAAATAGTTCGTATAAATTTTTTGATTAATTTGATCAAAGAAAATTGAACGGATAATATAATTTTTAATATTGGTAATTTATTTATTTATTTTATAAGATAAATGTAATCCAATTATATGAATTTCATTGTTCAATAAACTTAATAAAACTATTTCATTGGATACTCTTTTCAGTAAATTTTACAGAATAAAATATTTGTGTCATTCAATCTGGATGGTAAAATGAGGAGCTCAACCCAATTTCTTTTTTTGTCTTTTGTTTATCAGAAATGATAAAAATGGGGGGAGATCGTATCAAGTGCTTTGTGACAAACAGAGAGAAGAACGATCAAAACGGCGAGACCGGCCAAGACGCCTACTATTATGGCTACTATTTTTTCGACCTTGTCCATGTTGCAGAATCTACACACAAACACACAATCACCAAAAGCTTTTAAAAAAAAGGAATTGGAATAAGTACTCACCATTTAATCATATAAAAATTGGACAGAACTTTTGAGTACAGAAAATATAAAGCACACCTATCTATCTATTCTATTATTAAAACCAATAATCATATAGAAACAAATGCAAAATACATGCAAAATAGTGAAGATGTTCAGAACTAACCAAATAAAAAAGGGAAGATGACACACACACACTACAACTGCAAGAAACCGTTCCTATGTATAGCATCCAAAACAAAACTACATAAGCATTATGTTCTGGAGAGGTTGATAATGTGGGTGGTTGTTGTTGTTGTTGCGGCGGCGGCGGCGGCGGCGGCGGCGGCGGCGATGTTGGTGGAGTTGTGCTGGTGTTGGGGAAAGGAACACTGTAGAGAGCATGAAATTCACAGAAAATGCAGAGGAGGATAAGGTCGATTCTTGGGTTGATTGGGCTGCTAGAAAGTCATCCCAGTGAGCGATCTCCTTCCATATATGTTACTGTTTGATATACAACACTTAGTTTTGATCCTTTGTCAAGTTTTTTCTTTTTAAATGGCCATATTAATATGGCACCCACTCTAATACTATTTTTAAATTCAACACTTTAGTTTTGATGTTTTGTCTAGAATACCTACACATAACATAACATGTGAAATTGAAATCGGATAGAACCAAATACAAAAGAGAACTTACCAAATACGGATAACTTTCAGAAGAGAACTTACCAAATACAGTGAAGATGGACAGAACTTTTGAATGAAATCGAAACAAATGGAAAATGCAACGGAGATGTTTGGCACTTTTTGGAAGATGTTGAACTTGATTTGGAACTGGTGTCACCCGATTTGAAACTGTTGTGCAATTTAGAAACGTGGGGTAATGGAAAATGTGGGGTAGTAAAACTGAATGGTTTAAATTTCCCATGTTACCCTCAACTACAAACTGATATAAGTGTAAAAATAATATAATTATTCAAGAAGTTATGCTCATTTTCGGAAAAATTGGAAAAAAATTCTAAGCTAGGCTTCATGACACCAAAGTTGGTGTTGGCTTTTAATAATAGAATAGATATATATATATATAAGGGCAAAATAGTGATTTTACATCGGGGCAAACGGGGCGAGGATCGGGGCCGGGGTCGGGGCAGGTCCGGGGCTGAAACATGTATCCCCGTCCCCGGCCCGTCGGGGGATTTAATTTTTAATACCACTCCCGGCCCGTCGGGGGTATTTTTCGGGAAATCACCACTCAATTCGGGGTAGGGGGATTGGGTCACCGTCGGGCCGGGTTCCGATTGCCATCTCTAAGAGAAAGGGACGACAAATTTGGTTCAATTAGACTTGTGAAATTACAGGTTGAGAAAGTGGGATGGGTTAGGCTGATATGGGCTGGTTTGGGCAAGATATTTCTGTAGGTGGGCTTTCTACTAAAAAATAAGGGAATTTTTGGTGAAAAACCCTCTTATCGGGATTTTTTTGTGTAAAACCCATGGAATAAAATAATGGTTCTAAAAGTTCATTAAATAAAAAAATATATAATGAAAAAACTGAAATACCCTTTTATATAAATGGGCAAATATGAAATGACGGAACCGTTTGTCTCCTTCACTCTGTTTTATCGCTTGAATTCGTTGCTCTGAAAGCAGTCAATCGAACATACCAGAATAAAATTTTACTCTCATTTTATCAAATAAAAACATAGTACATACTAGAGTAAAATTTTACTCTCATTCTGTCAAACAAAAACAGAGCACATACCACAGTAAAATTTTACATTCATTCTCTCAAACAAACAGATCATACACAATAAAAATAAAAAATAAAATTAATCAACATACCTGATTTAACTCGAACAATAATCAAACACGTAATTAAAGCAAAACCTCTAAAACTCCAACAACACTTACAAATCTCGATGAAACTCTCTAAATCTAATACAAATTTATGCAGATTTAAAATGTAATCTCTCGTTTAATTGAGAGTGTTGATCTTCAATGGCGAGATCGTGTATTGTTGACCAAGGGCGAGATCTTCAAATTTTGAAATCATCTATAGCTATTCCGGTTTTGACACGTCACTTGTAGTACTCTGGACTCGGGTTTGTATGATTTTGAATAGAGATTCATATCTTGTTTCCCTTGTATCCCCTCTGTTTTGGTTATTGGATTGTAGTTGTGCATTTAGAACGGGTTGGTTGCTTATTTTTCCAAACCTTTATTGCCCAGATTTTTGCTCTATCGCTCGAGCGGTCATTCTTGCCCTCGAGCGGGTTTTGCAAACTCTTAATACTTTGCAGGTCTGCAAAACTACTGGAAAAGTGTTTTCTACACTCAAGCGGCATTTCCTACGATGGAGCGGGTGGACGCTCGAGCGACCTTTTCTGCGCTCGAGTGTTGGTTTGTTGTCTACAAAACTTCTGGCAGTGTATTTTCTACGCTCGTGCGGCGAATTCTTGCGCTCGAGCGATGAGCATTCGTTGTGTCTTAGTGCTCGAGCGGCCTTTCTTGCGCTCGAGCGGAATAACTTTTTTGTGTCTGACGCTCGAGCGTCAACTCTTCTGCACGAGCGGACTGTGCGTATATCAAATTGCGAAAGTGATATTTTATATCACTTTTTCATTCTTCTCTCTCTCTAAAACTTTCCAAAAACCTTGATCTTTACTCTCTCTCTCTCTCTCTCTCTCTACATTTTCTCCTAAATCTATTGATCTCTCCGCCCTAGTGTCTTTGGAAAAAGGGTAGAGCACCTTGAAAGCTTCATTTTGATCCGATTAGAGTTTGGTTTCGACATTGTTGAAGTTCCATCCTTACTCCATTGATCTTCTAAACTTGAGGTACGGATTTTCTATACTTTAATATGGTTTTTAACTTAGTTATTTGTCGTTGTGTAACAATGATGGGATTTCGGGATAATGTGAACAAACCTAGGGTTTGAGTGTAAAATGGAAATAGGGGTTTTGATGAATGAGGGATAAATGATTGTGGGGTTTGAAAATGCTACTTGGTTGATACTTGAGAAAAGAGGGGATTTGCCCTAAAATGATCATAATATTTATTTTGTATAAGTAAATGAAATTGATGTTGTGAACATAAAATTGAATGAGTTTTGAAATAAATAGTGGATGAGGGTAGATAATACGCCTCATCTTTGGAAATTTTGAATAAATTATCTATCTTCAGATTGTATATCTGTTTAGAAATAACTGTATTGGGTTATCGGTGAAGGATAGCTATGATTGTTATAGAAATTGCATAAGGATTAGGTGAATTAAAACTAATCTATGGTTGGTTATCACTGAATATGATCATGTTTTAAATACATTGTATATGTATGATTGTTTGGGAGGGAAAAATGGATGTACTCCATATATGATTATATGTTTAAATACATTGTATATATATGATTGTTTGGGAGGAGAAAGGGGATAGGCTCCATTGTTTGTAAAAAGATTTAGTCATCACTCCCTCATTTCTTCTTTCTTATCATCCAGTTTTATGCCCATTGGAACAAGTCTTCAGAGTTCCATGGTAGGATGGAAAAGTGGGAGGAAAGGGGTGGGGAAGGGAAAGGGTAAGGATGTATACGCTTTCCTTGTTTGTTAGGAAGGAGATTGAACTGAAGGGTTAAAGTAGGAGTGAAGGGCTTCACTTCCACGCCGACCAAATTACTTTCTCCCCAAAATGATGGAACTTGTGAAAGACCAAATTTTTTATATTATATTCAAATGCTTTCAATGATTCTTACAAAACTTCAAAATCAAGTATTATCAATAATGGGTATTGCACTTTGAATTGGATTCGAAGTCGGTGTAAGTAAATATTGCTTTCTCTTAGTGGCCTCGTCAACTAAGCTTTATAAAACAAAAAAAAAAACAAACAAACAAAATACCATAACAATATTAGAATAGAGTCAAATAACTTTTGATAATTGAATTAAATTCTCTTCCCATATTTCAATACATTTCCTTCTCTTGAATTTTCAAAGAATTCAATATAACTTGCTCATAGTTAAGACTATCGGATTAACAATCATCACCCTGCTTCAACCAACAAAACAATTCTTTTTTTTTTTCTTGGGTGCAGCTGAACTGGTCCTGGTGCATATATTTCAAGATAAAACTTACCATTCGTTATATATATATAAATAGAGAGAGAGAGAGAGAGAGAGAGAGAGAGAGACAGAGGGGAATATAAAGTACCGTGGCTTTTGGGAACAGAGGAAGTGAAGGGCTTTCCATCAGGGGGTGTGGGTTTTGAGTTTTGCGACTGTTGTAAGTCGTTGTTTTTGCAGACAAGAAGTGTAGATTCTGCACTATATCACATACATAGAATGAGAGAGAGAGAGAGAGAGAGAGAGAACTAGGAAAAAAGTGAGGAAGAAAGAGAGACCTAGGTTTGATGAAGATGAATTCTTGAGCTCCAAGTCCAGAAGATCTTTGCTGCTATGCGCCATCTAAGAGCACCACAAAGTTGAAGTATCAATGAGCTTACACTATAAATCGTTGGCAAAATTTTTAGTGGCAAAATTTAGGTGTAATCTCAGTGATTACAAATTTATTTGCGGTAATCTCAGTGATTGAAAGTTAGGGTTTGTGAATTCGAGTGCAAAGAGGATTTAGGGTTTTTGAGGAAGAGAAAGGGACGACAAATTTGGTTCAATTAGACTTGTGAAATTACAGGTTGAGAAAGTGGGCTAGGTTAGGCTGATCTGGGCTGGTTTGGGCTGGATTTTTTCGTAGGTGGGCTTTCTACTAAAAAATAAGGGAATTTTTGGTGAAAAGCCCTCTTATCGGGGATTTTTTTGTGTGAAGCCCATGGAATAAAATAATGGTTCTAAAAATTCATTAAATAAAAAAATATATAGTGAAAAAACTAAAATACCCTTTTATATAAATGGGCAAATATCAAATGACGGAACCGTTTGTCTCCTTCACTCTGTTTTATCGCTTGAACTCGTTGCTCTGAAAACGGTCAATCGAACATATCAGAATAAAATTTTACTCTCATTTTATCAAATAAAAACATAGTACATACTAGAGGAAAATTTTACTCTCATTCTGTCAAACAAAAATAGAGCACATACTACAATAAAATTTTACTTTCATTTTGTCAAACAAAATCAGATCATACACAATAAAAAATAAAAATAAAAAAAACTAATCAACAAATCAACATACCTGATTTAACTCGAATAATAATCAAACACGTAATTAAAGCAAAACCTCCAAAACTTCAACAACACTTACAAATCTCGATGAAACTCTCTAAATCTGATACAGATTTATGTAGATTTAAAATGTAATCTCTCGTTTAATTGAGAGTGTTGATCTTCAATGGCGACATTGTGTATTGTTGACCAAGGGCGAGATCGTCGGCAGCGAGATCTTCAAATTTTGAAATCATCTATAGCTATTCCGGTTTTGACCCGTCACTTGTAGTACTCCGGACTCGGGTCTGTATGATTTTGAATAGAGATTCATATCTTGTTTTCCTTGTATCCCCTCTGTTTTGGTTATTGGATTGTAGTTGTGCATTTGGAACAGGTTGGTTGCTTATTTTTCCAAACCTTTATTGCCCAGATTTTTTCTCCATCGCTCGAGCGGTTATTCTTGCGCTTGAGCGGATTTTGCGAACTCTCAGCTCTTTGCAGGTCTACAAAACTACTGGAAAAGTGTTTCCACACTCGAGCGGCATTTCCTACGATCGAGCGAGTGGACGCTCGAGCGGCCTTTCCTGCGCTCGAGTGTTGGTTTGTTGTCTGCAAAACTTCTAGCAGTGTATTTTCTACGCTCGAGCGGCGAATTCTTGCGCTCGAGCGATGAGCATTCGTTGTGTCTTAATGCTTGAGCGGCCTTTCTTGCGCTCGAGCGGAACAACTTTTTTGTGTCTGATGCTCGAGCGTCAACTCTTCTGCTCGAGCGGACTGTGCGTATATCAGATCGCGAAAGTGATACTTTATATCACTTTTTCATTCTTCTCTCTCTCTAAAACTTTTCAAAAACCTAGATCTTTACTCTCTCTCTCTCTCTCTACATTTTCTCCTAAATCTATTGATCTCTCCGCCCTAGTGTCTTTGGAAAAAGGGTAGAGCACCTTGAAAGCTTCATTTTGATCCGATTAGAGTTTGGTTTCGACATTGTTGAAGTTTTATCCTTACTCCATTGATCTTCTAAACTTGAGGTACGGATTTTCTATACTTTAATATGGTTTTTAACTTAGTTATTTGTCGTTGTGTAACAATGATGGGATTTGGGGATAATGTGAACAAACCTAGGGTTTGAGTGTAAAATGGAAATAGGGGTTTTGATGAATGAGGGATAAATGATTGTGGGGTTTGAAAATGCTACTTGGTTGATACTTGAGAAAATATGGGGTTTGCCCTAAAATGATCATAATATTTATTTTGTATAAGTAAATGAAATTGATGTTGTGAATATGAAATTGAATGAGTTTTGAAATAAATAATGGATGAGGGTAGATAATACGCCTCATCTTTGGAAATTTTGAATAAATTATCTATCTTCAGATTGTATATCTGTTTAGAAATAACTGTATTGGGTTATCGGTGAAGGATAGCTATGATTGTTGTAGAAATTGCATGAGGATTAGGTGAATTAAAACTAATATATGGTTGGTTATCACTGAATATGATCATGTTTTAAATACATTGTATATGTATGATTGTTTGGGAGGGGAAAATGGATGTACTCCATATATGATTATATGTTTAAATACATTGTATATATATGATTGTTTGGGAGGAGAAAGGGGATAGGCTCCATTGTTTGTAAAAAGATTTAGTCATCACTCCCTCATTTCTTCTTTCTCATTATCTAGTTTTATGCCCATTGGAACAAGTCTTCAGAGTTCCATGGTGGAAATGGGTGGGTGTCACGACCCAAACCCGCCCCTATAGGTTTGGCACCGTAACCGGCCAGTAATCTGAGGATTACCTACGGCCTCTGAACAGATTAACAAAATATTAGGGGCTAGCGGAAGCAAATATTAATATACAATGTCCATTGAGCTGTGCAGACTTATATGAGACAGAAAAATTTTAAACTTTCTATATACATATATACATATCATCCCTTCTTTTTTTTTTTCATAATACACATGACTTGAAGAACCAAACAAGAAAACATAACTGAACTTAAACTTTACATCACATAACGACAACACTTAGCATATCCGGAACCTCCACGGGAGGCACATAGGTTGGCTGACAAACGGATTCTAGACAGAAGCCTCTAGCCTGGTCATGCGCCTGATCACCTACATACATAAATAATACAATAAGCTAAAGCCCAGTGAATAATAACAGAGTAAAGGGTTTAATGAATGATGTCCACCACAGAGTTAGAAATCAGAGTTTATATCAGAAACATAATCTTATCAGAAACAGAGTCTTATGCATATTCAGATTCCAAATCATTTTCGTAATCATTTTCATAATCATTTCCATATTCATTTTTGCATAAGATCATATGTGGTACACCCATTAGCTATCCGATCAAGTAGGTCCAAAGACCACAATAAAGTTGGTACCAACAACCATAAAGGTCCATATCTTGCGCGCAAGTAGCCACGGTATTTTATCCCCCGGGCACGGGCCATATGCCACGGTATTTTATCCCCCGGGCGCGGGCTATATGCCACGGTATTTTATCCCCCGGGCGCGGGCCATATGCCACGGTATTTTATCCCCCGGGCGCGGGCCATATGGACTAAGGGTGCCACAAATACTTTTCAGAAAAACCGGACATTCATTCATTCATTTCCAACATATCATAGCTTTTCCAAGAATCAATCATTTCATATCATAGTATACTGAAAATACATAACATTGAACATAACTTTACAAAGTTATTACTCACAGAGGGCTGCAGAAGCAAATCAGACAGACTGGACATATCAGATAATTCAGGCAGACAATGGCGCGTGACCTACACAATCACATAACATATACACATTGAAATACAATATTACACCCTTGATTAAGCTTGTCCTTTCAAGTCTCTAGTCTGTACAGTCCGAAGTTCTACTACGTTTATTCTTCTCATTTAAATAAACCGGGTTCTTATTTCACATATTCTTTCATTACTAAGTCATTCTTTTCCAAATAGATTGACCCTTTACTTGGCTTATTAAACAATTACCACTAGACCAATGATTCATTCTTTAACTAACTAATCTATGTTGATTAGTAGCTTATTATTCTTTATTAAGTGATAAATTCCTTAGAACATTATTCACATGCATGAAATTGACATCAAAGTTACTAGTTTTATATTCTTATAAATTTTTCAACTAGTTTCCATAATCTTGGACTTAGCTTAATTATAACCTCAATTTAATTCATAACCATAGATGCCCCAAAATATGTTTAGTCTCAAATTACAAGTATGGATTAAAATCTAATTATAAAATCAACACTTTATCTAACATTAGGATTAATTCTAATTTTCCATAAACTTGATGTTTATAAAACATTTCATTTTTCTCTTCAAAATATGAGATTGAATTAATCCAAATCTTTCAAAATCCATGATGTATGCAATACAAATATGTCCAATTTATATTAATAACAAAATCAACTTAATTATGAATTACACAATTCAATTTCTTAGAAATTCAACTTAACTCAATTTCTAACCAAAAAAAACTTAATTTATAATCATAGATGTTCTAAAATGTGCTTAAATTGAACAAACCTTTTAAATTAAATCTCATGCATGGATTAAACAAATTCCTAGTTTTCATAATAAAATCAAAACTTCCTTCAATTCCAAAATCAACTCTCAAATTAAGAATGATTCTCAAAATTGAACCTAATTCAAATCCATAAACCTTTTAAACATGAACTAAAATCCCAAAACCTTAAAATTTTATAATGCATGTCTAATTAAAGTATAGATCTTGTAGATTTTTCCCATGCATGTAACATTTAGGCATAATTTCATGCAAAATCACAACATCAAACCCAAATAATCAATTTCCATAAATTTGAATCTAATTCCATTTGTTCATCATCTTGCTAATTTCTCCTATTTATGTGAAATTGAACCCAAATTCCTCTTTAATTCAAGTGTAATACCAAGATCCTACAAAATCAAGGCTGAAATCTTTACCATTAATCTTTAATTTGACAGATTCTTGATGATCCTCCATATCCTTTCTCTCCTTCCTCTCTCGGTTTTGCACTAGCAGATTGGTCACATTGCATGCATTGAAGCTCTCTCTCTCTCTCTCTCTCTCTGCCGAGCACTCTCTCTTTCGGCTCTTCTCTTTTCTTAAGTTCAACACACATGCATCTCCTCTCCTTTGATCTCATTTCTTAGTCAACAACACAACACACGTGCACCCTTATTTTGATTTCCAGCACAACACTCTCACATACACACACATGCACAGATTTCTCACTACACCCACACCCATTTACACACCCACATATATTCCCAACTCTAAATCATTTTACAATTTAATCTATGGTTAGGATTAATTTAATTAATTAACACCTAGTCTTAATAAATTTCAATTAGCCCATCAGTAGATTAATTATAACAAATCATAGTTCTCTCATAATTTAATTAATCTAATTGATTTCCATTAGAGCCTAATTAATTATATTTAATTTTATTAATCCGAATCAGATTTTTAATCAGACTCTCAAAATGCTCCAAATAATAAATCGAACTTATTTCCAACCTCAATTTTGGTTTCTTAAATCATTTAGGTCTTCAATTTCTGGTCAGACTCCAAGTTTCCGTCAATAAATCACATATCTAAATTAGACACCCTATAACTAAATTTAATTCGCGATAAATACAATCCTCAATTCTCATAACTTAATCAACTCCAATTAGGACCTAATTAATCGAATCTCAATTTCACTAAACTGAATCAAATATTTAATTAAACTCCCAATTGGGTCCGAAATTAAAATTAAATTGATTAGCTTCTCAAATTTACTCCCTTAAGCCATTTGGACCCTTAATTTCTAATTTCAAAATAAACCTTCAATAAAATCACATACGAGTCAGATTCCACAATTCTCATAAATCCCAAATAAATTATAAGACTCGGCAATTAAATCTCAAATCCTCTTAATTAAGCAAGTACTAATCATTATACGTGATGGGGTTGTTACAGTGGGAGAGGAAAAGGGTAAGGATGTATACGCTTTCCTTGTTTGTTAGGAAGGAGATTGAACTGGAGGGTTAAAGTAGGAGTGAAGGGCTTCACTTCCATGACGACCAAATTACTTCCTCCCCAAAATGGTGGAACTTGTGAAAGACCCAATTTGTTATATTGTATTCAAATGCTTTCAATGATTCTTACAAAACTTCAAAATCAAGTATTATCAATAATGGGTATTGCACTTTGAATTGGATTCGAAGTCAGTGTAAGTAAATATTGCTTTCTCTTAGTGGCCTTGTCAACTAAGCTTTATAAAACAAAAAAAAACAAACAAACAAAATACCATAACAATATTAGAATAGAGTCAAATAACTTTTGATAATTGAATTAAATTCTCTTCCCATATTTCAATACATTTCCTTCTCTTGAATTTTCAAAGAATTCAATATAACTTGCTCATAGTTAAGACTATCGGATTAACAATCATCACCCTGCTTCAACCAACAAAACAATTCTTTTTTTTTTTCTTGGGTGCAGCTTAACTGGTCCTGGTGCATATATTTCAAGATAAAACTTACCATTCATTATATATATATATAAATAGAGAGAGACAGAGGAGAATATAAAGTACCGTGGCTTTTGGGAACAGAGGAAGTGAAGGGCTTTCCATCAGGGGGTGTGGGTTTTGAGTTTTGTAAGTCGTTGTAAGTCGTTGTTTTTGCAGACAAGAAGTGTAGATTCTGCACTATATCACATACATAGAATGAGAGAGAGAGAGAGAGAGAGAGAGAGAACTAGGAAAAAAGTGAGGAAGAAAGAGAGACCTAGGTTTGATGAAGATGAATTCTTGAGCTCCAAGTCCAGAAGATCTTTGCTGCTATGCGCCATCTAAGAGCACCACAAAGTTGAAGTATCAATGAGCTTACACTATAAATCGTTGGCAAAATTTTTAGTGGCAAAATTTAGGTGTAATCTCAGCGATTACAAATTTATTTGCGGTAATCTCAGTGATTGAAAGTTAGGGTTTGTGAATTCGAGTGCAGAGAGGATTTAGGGTTTTTGCGGGAGAGAAAGGGACGACAAATTTGGTTCAATTAGACTTATGAAATTACAGGTTAAGAAAGTGGGCTGGGTTAGGCTGATCTGGGCTGGTTTGGGCTGGATCTTTACGTAGGTGGGCTTTCTACTAAAAAATAAGGGAATTTTTGGTAAAAAGCCCTCTTATCGGGGATTTTTTTGTGTGAAGCCCATGGAACAAAATAATGGTTCTAAAAATTCATTAAATAAAAAAATATATAGTGAAAAAACTAAAATACCCTTTTATATAAATGGGCAAATATCAAATGACGGAACCGTTTGTCTCCTTCACTCTGTTTTATCGCTTGAACTCGTTGCTCTTAAAGCGGTCAATCGAACATATCAGAATAAAATTTTACTCTCATTTTATCAAATAAAAACATAGTACATACTAGAGGAAAATTTTACTCTCATTCTGTCAAACAAAAACAGAGCACATACTACAGTAAAATTTTACTTTCATTATGTCAAACAAAATCAGATCATACACAATAAAAAATAAAAATAAAAAAAACTAATCAACAAATCAACATACCTGATTTAACTCGAACAATAATCAAACACGTAATTAAAGCAAAACCTCCAAAACTTCAACAACACTTACAAATCTCGATGAAACTCTCTAAATCTGATACAGATTTATGCAGATTTAAAATGTAATCTCTCGTTTAATTGAGAGTGTTGATCTTCAATGACGACATCGTGTATTGTTGACCAAGGGCGAGATCGTCGGCAGCGAGATCTTCAAATTTTGAAATCATCTATAGCTATTCCGGTTTTGACTCGTCACTTGTAGTACTTCGGACTCGGGTTTGTATGATTTTGAATAAAGATTCATATCTTGTTTTCCTTGTATCCCCTCTATTTTGGTTATTGGATTGTAGTTGTGCATTTGAAACAGGTTGGTTGCTTATTTTTCCAAACCTTTATTGCCCAGATTTTTTCTCCATCGCTCGAGCAGTTATTCTTGCGCTTGAGCGGGTTTTGCGAACTCTTAGCTCTTTGCAGGTCTACAAAACTACTGGAAAAGTGTTTTCCACACTCGAGCGGCATTTCCTACGATCGATCGAGTGGACGTTCGAGCGGCCTTTCCTGAGCTCGAGTGTTGGTTTGTTGTCTGCAAAACTTCTGGCAATGTATTTTCTACGCTCGAGCGGCGAATTCTTGCGCTCGAGCGATGAGCATTCGTTGTGTCTTGATGCTCGAGCGGCCTTTCTTGCGCTCGAGCGGAACAACTTTTTTGTGCCTGATGCTCGAGCGTCAACTTTTCTGCTCGAGCGGACTGTGCGTATATCAGATCGCGAAAGTGATACTTTATATCACTTTTTCATTCTTCTCTCTCTCTAAAACTTTCCAAAAACTTAGATCTTTACTCTCTCTCTCTCTACATTTTCTCCTAAATCTATTGATCTCTCTGCCCTAGTGTCTTTGGAAAAAGGGTAAAGCACCTTGACAGCTTCATTTTGATCCGATTAGAGTTTGGTTTCGACATTGTTGAAGTTCCATCCTTACTCCATTGATCTTCTAAACTTGAGGTACGGATTTTCTATATTTTAATATGGTTTTTAACCTAGTTATTTGTCGTTGTGTAACAATGATTGGATTTGGGGATAATGTGAACAAACCTAGGGTTTGAGTGTAAAATGGAAATAGGGGTTTTGATGAATGAGGGATAAATGATTGCGGGGTTTGAAAATGCTACTTGGTTGATACTTGAGAAAATAGGGGGTTTGCCCTAAAATGATCATAATATTTATTTTGTATAAGTAAATGAAATTGATGTTGTGAATATGAAATTGAATGAGTTTTGAAATAAATAGTGGATGAGGGTAGATAATACGCCTCATCTTTGGAAATTTTGAATAAATTATCTATCTTCAGATTGTATATCTGTTTAGAAATAACTGTATTGGGTTAGCGGTGAAGGATAGCTATGATTGTTGTAGAAATTGCATGAGGATTAGGTGAATTAAAACAAATATATGGTTGGTTATCACTGAATATGATCATGTTTTAAATACATTGTATATGCATGATTGTTTGGGAGGGGAAAAGGGATGTACTCCATACATGATTATATGTTTAAATACATTGTATATATATGATTGTTTGGGAGGAGAAAGGGGATATGCTCCATTGTTTGTAAAAAGATTTAGTCATCACTCCCTCATTTCTTCTTTCTCATCATCCAGTTTTATACCCATTGGAACAAGTCTTCAGAGTTCCATGGTAGGATGGAAAAGATGGAGGAAATGGGTGGGGGAGGAAAAGGGTAAGGATGTATACGCTTTCCTTGTTTGTTAGGAAGGAGATTGAACTGGAGGGTTAAAGTAGGAGTGAAGGGCTTCACTTCCATGACGACCAAATTACTTCCTCCCCAAAATGGTGGAACTTGTGAAAGACCCAATTTGTTATATTGTATTCAAATGCTTTCAATGATTCTTACAAAACTTCAAAATCAAGTATTATCAATAATGGGTATTGCACTTTGAATTGGATTCGAAGTCGGTGTAAGTAAATATTGCTTTCTCTTAGTGACCTCGTCAACTAAACTTTAAAAAACAAAAAAAAACAAACAAACAAACAAAATTCCATGACAATATTAGAGTAGAGTCAAATAACTTTTGATAATTTAATTAAATTCTCTTCCCATATTTCAATACCTTTCCTTCTCTTGAATTTTCAAAGAATTCATTATAACTTGCTCATAGTTAAAACTACAGGATTAACAATCATCACCCTACTTCAACTAAAAAAACAATTCTTTTTTTTTTTCTTGGGTGCAGCTTAACTGGTCCTGGTGCATATATTTCAAGATAAAACTTACCATTCATTATATATATATAGAAAGAGAGAGAGAGAGAGAGAGAGAGAGAGAGAGAGAGAGAGAGAGAGAGAGAGAAAGAGAGGAATATAAAGTACTGTGGCTTTTGGCAACAGAGGAAGTGAAGGGCTTTCCATCAGGGGGTGTGGGTTTTGAGTTTTGCGACTGTTGTAAGTCGTTGTTTTTGTAGACAAGAAGTGTAGATTCTGCACTATATCACATACATAGACTGAGATAGAGAGAGAGAGAGAGAGAGAGAGAGAGAGAGAGAGAGAGAACTAGGAAAAAAGTGAGGAAGAAAGAGAGACCTAGGTTTGATGAAGATGAATTCTTGAGCTCCAAGTCTAGAAGATCTTTGCTGCTATGCGCCATCTGAGAGCACCACAAAGTTGAAGTATCAATGAGTTTACACTATAAATTGTTGGCAAAATTTTTAGTGGCAAAATTTAGTTGTAATCTCAGTGATGACAAATTTATTTGCTGTAATCTCAGTGATTGAAAGTTAGGGTTTGTGAATTTGAGTGCAGAGAGGATTTAGGGTTTTTTAGGGAGAGAAAGGGACGACAAATTTGGTTCAATCAGACTTGTGAAGTTACAGGTTGAGAAAGTGGGCTGGGTTAGGCTGATCTGGGCTGGTTTGGGCTGGATTTTTTTGTAGGTGGGCTTTCTACTAAAAAATAAGGGAATTTTTGGTGGAAAGCCCTCTTATCGGGGATTTTTTTGTGTGAAGCCCATGGAATAAAATAATGGTTCTAAAAATTCATTAAATAAAAAAATATATAGTGAAAAAACTAAAATACCCTTTTATATAAATGGGCAAATATCAAATGACGGAACCATTTGTCTCCTTCACTCTGTTTTATCGCTTGAACTCGTTGCTCTGAAAGCGGTCAATCGAACATACCAGAATAAAATTTTACTCTCATTTTATCAAATAAAAACATAGTACATACTAGAGTAAAATTTTACTCTCATTCTGTCAAACAAAAACAGAGCACATACCACAGTAAAATTTTACTTTCATTCTGTCAAACAAAATCAGATCATACACAATAAAAAATAAAAATAAAAAAACTAATCAACAAATAAACATACCTGATTTAACTCGAACAATAATCAAACACGTAATTAAAGCAAAACCTCTAAAACTCCAACAACACTTACAAATCTCAATGAAACTCTCTAAATCTGATACAGATTTAAAATGTAATCTATCGTTTAATTGAGAGTGTTGGTCTTCAATGGCGACATCGTGTATTGTTGACTAAGGGCGAGATCGTCGGCGGGGAGATCTTCAAATTTTGAAATCATCTATAGCTATTCCGATTTTGACCCGTCACTTGTAGTACTCTTGACTTGGGTTTGTATGATTTTGAATAGAGATTCATATCTTGTTTCCCTTATATCCCTTCTGTTTTGGTTATTGGATTGTAGTTGTGCATTTAGAACAGGTTGGTTGCTTATTTTTCCAAACCTTTATTGCCCAGATTTTTGCTCCATCGCTCAAGCAGTCATTCTTGCGCTGGAGCGGGTTTTGCGAACTCTCAGTACTTTGTAGGTCTGCAAAATTACTGGAAAAGTGTTTTCTACACTCGAGCGGCATTTCGTACGATCAAGCAGGTGGACGCTCGAGCGGCCTTTCCTGCGCTCGAGTGTTGGTTTGTTGTCTGCAAAACTTCTGGAAGTGTATTTTCTATGCTCGAGCAGCGAATTCTTGCGCTCGAGCGATGAGCATTCGTTGTGTCTTGGTGCTCGAGCGGTCTTTCTTACGCTCGAGCGAAACAACTTTTTTGTGTCTGACGCTCAAGCGTCAACTCTTCTGCTCGAGCGGACTGTGCGCATATCAGATTGCGAAAGTGATATTTTATATCACTTTTTCATTCTTCTCTCTCTCTAAAACTTTTCAAAAACCTAGATCTTTACTCTCTCTCTCTACATTTTCTCATAAATCTATAGATCTCTCCGCCCTAGTGTCTTTGGAAAAAGGGTAGAGCACCTTGAAAGCTTCATTTTGATTCGATTAGAGTTTGGTTTCGACATTGTTGAAATTTCATCCTTACATCCTTGATCTTCTAAACTTGAGGTAGGGATTTTCTATACTTTAATATGGTTTTTAACTTAGTTATTTGTCGTTATGTAACAATGATGGGATTTGGGGATAATGTGAACAAACCTAGGGTTTGAGTGTAAAATGGAAATAGGGGTTTTGATAAATGAGGGATAAATGATTGTGGGATTTAAAAATGCTACTTGGTTGATACTTGAGAAAAGAGGGGGTTTGCCCTAAAATGATCATAATATTTATTTTGTTTAAGTAAATGAAATTGATGTTGTGAACATGAAATTGAACGAGTTTTGAAATAAATAGTGGATGGGGGTAGATAATACGCCTCATCTTTGGAAATTTTGAATAAATTATCTATCTTCAGATTGTATATCTGTTTAGAAATAACTGTATTGGGTTATCGGTAAAGGATAGCTATTATTGTTGTAGAAATTGCATGAGAATTAGGTGAATTAAAACTAATCTATGGTTGGTTATCACTGAATATGATCATGTTTTAAATACATTGTATATGTATGATTGTTTGGGAGGGGAAAAATGATGTACTCCATATATGATTATATGTTTAAATACATTGTATATATATGATTGTTTGGGAGGAAAAAGGGGATAGGCTCCACTGTTTGGGAGGAGAAATGTGATAGACTCCATTATAATTAAGTTGGCCGAAGTGTCCTGGGTGAAAGCCCCGAAATTTATACATGAGTGCCGATCTCTCGGAGGAAATTTCTATGAAATGGCAGTTTGAAGTGTTTGTGTGTTAATGGTGTGATTGTAGAACCATTGAGTTATAGTCTCATTTGGATTATCGAAGGAATAATAAAATTGGTTCATGTATCGAAATAAGTTGAAGGAAAATGGAAAAAAATATAGTTTTTGATATTCTATGACTATATAAAATGTAAATGGTTTATCCCTGGCATTGTTTATGCACCTTGCACTTATATCGTTGTTAAATCTCATATACTGTGTTAGATTATTCTTTCTGGGCTGTGGCTCACCCATTTGGGAAAAACATTTTCAGGTGACGATAGCATGTCTCCACCAAGGCAATAGCATTGGAGGGACTTTTGGGAAGCAAGAACTTCTTTGTTTTGTTTTATTTTTGTATAGCCTAGAGCTTAAATTGTACGAGCTAGTCTCATTTTTGTTGTAACCAAGCCAAGGCTTGGAAAGGTGTAAGCCTATAGAGCATTTATTAATGTTAAACTCTTTTGTACTATTAACTCTATGAAATGGAAGAACGTTACACTCTGATTCATGTAGTTATTCATTTATATTTCGGTTGAATCTATGGTTATATTTTGGGGGCGTTACACCGTCTTCATGGATTTTGTAGATTATTTTCACTGATTTCACAGATCCTCCTAACTGATTCAAATATACAAGATCCATGTATACATGAGCCCATATTTTCAAATATATATATATAAGGGCAATATGGTCAAAAAAATATAAATTATAGAATATCCTTATTGAGCCACACGTCTCCTACTTAAGGACTTTTTGAAGGAGAATTCATTGAATTGTCCTTTATCCTAAAAAAAAAAACAAAAAAGGGGGATTTTACTAAAAATCCCGTTGTGGGCATCTCATGCACTAGCCCATCGATCGATCTTACTGATCAAACGTATTTATTTGCTAATAGTTAGACTGTGCGATACATGGATTTATTTTATTTTGAGAAAATAAACATTGTCTTTTTTACTTTATCAATTTAAATTATAATTTTTTTTATTTTTTGTTAATTTAAATTATTTATTTATTTCCATTAACTAAAGCCAACGAAATAATAGTATTTTAGTCTTTAAATTTAATGTAGGTATACATAAATATCTAAAATACTCATTTTCATTGAGTTTTTTTTTTGATCGGCAAATGTTAGTTGTTAGTTGTTAGATTAGCACCTATGGGAGCAAAGCTCCCCAACCTTGGCAAAGCACATAAGTGCTTGCACTCCCTTAATTCAACCCCCCTAAGGGGAATTGAACCCATGACCTCCTTGGGACTAAGCCCTAAGGAAGGCATGGTGGCCAACTAGGCTAAGCCTAGTTGGTTTCATTTTCATTGAGTTTAATGACAAAAATATCCATTTTCTGACGATTTTACCTAAGAAAAATAGATAAATGATTTAGACTAAAAACAAATCAAAAGTCAAGGATTTAAACTTATAAAATAAAAAATTCAGGACTTATTTTGTTGTAAGGATTTTATTTTGTTTTATTTTTTTTGTGACTTTCTTCTTTTTTTAAAAAAAATGTTTTATAAAATTAAGTTAAATTATTTATATATGTTTGGATGTAAATTATTTTTAAAAATATATTACGATGTATGCATTACAAAATAATAATATTAATTTTATTATTAGTTAAATTATATATAGTGCTCTTTTGGCAATTTCATAAAAAGCTACGCTCGTAGCTTGTTTTTTTAGCAATGAGTGGTGTTTTGTCGAAAAGTTAGGTTGTGTTTAGAGAAGCTCTCCAAACACATTTACACCCTATGTTTTGAGTGTTTTGTTTGTTTAGAGTTTTCAAAAATTTATTTTACACTCACTTTTGAAAACTCTTTTTAAGGCGGGAAAATTTGCGCTAACTGGTCGTCCTCCTAGACGTCCGGCCGGTTGACCGGAACAATGCTATTTTTTTTATTTATTTTTTATTTTTTACAATTGGCACCTATTAGTTTGTATATTTTAAATAAAGAAAATTTTTAAATTTTTAAATTTTTTTTATGAGTTTTGAATAGAATCTTAAGTTGTATATTTGGTTTTGAGTTATAAGTTTTGTATCAAATATCATATGTTACATAAAAAATTCCCCACTCAATTCAAAATTCTTTTCAAAACTTATTCACCAAACAAATTTTCCATACTCAAATAATAATTCCAAAACTCACAAACTCAAAATACAACTCTATTCTCAAATCATATTTAGAAAACTCTACCAAACGCTACATTGGTTTTTTGTTTTTTTTTTTACTTTTTGGTGGCTTTTTGTGTAAAAAAAACTAAAAAACCAAAAAGCTAGTTTTTTTTAGCAAGTTTCCAAATCATTTGGCAAGTCCAAAAAAGCCAATAGAAAATTACAATTATATATTTTATGTTTTTTTATATTTACATGGATGAAAATATAAATTTTCTACATTGGGTAGGGGTCGTTTAGTCATTTTATTGTGATGTGATATCATAAACAAATATTAATCAAAAAAGCCAAAAACAGCTTTTTACCAACTTCCCAAATTACTTTTCTAAAAAAGCCAAAAACTTAGTTAAAAGCCAAAAGTTAACTTTTAACCATCTTCCGAAAGTACCCCATATATATATATATATATATGTACATACGTATAAAATAAAGAAAAAATATATAAAAAGGGTAAATTACAAAGAGGTTTGTTTAAAATACGAATTATTTCCTGTAGTTTTAAAAAGAATAATACTACGTAGCTCGAAAAAACTTGCCCCGAAATGGCTTGAATATCCAAAATGATGTCGTTTTGAGTATTTTATTTTATTTTTTTCTTCTTTCCCTTCCCTCTCTGAAACAGACAGAAGAAAGAGAGAAGATGCAAGAGAGAGAATGAGAAAAGATGGAGAGAATGAGGAGGAAGAGAAGAAGAAAAACAGAGAAGGGGAATAGATCTGTATACACATAGAGGAGACTTGATGGCGGCGCCAATCGGTGATGGCGACACTGGTGGGTGGCTCTCTCTCTCTCTCATATATGTATATAGATATGTGTATACACATAGATTTGGCGACGCCGGTAGGTGGCTCTCTCTTTCTCTCTCTTTCTCTCTCTCTCCTCTCTTTCTGCTTTCCTTTATCTGTTTCAGAGAGAAAAGAGAAAGAAAAGAAAAATCTAAAACGACGCCATTTTGGAATTCGAGCTAGTCTGACCAGCTCCCTTTCAAGCTACTTAGCAGCGCTGTTTTGAAAATTACATCCCGCTCCCTGAAATTTATAATTTCATAACAAATAAGTTTTTTTTAACAATAAATTATCAAGTTAATTAACAGTTTTTTATAATATTAAAAATTTATTTCAATTAATAATCAATGTAATTTTATTATTATATAAGAAAGTAATTATGAATTTTATTTTTTTAATTAATTATGTTAAATAAAAAATTATGATAAAAAAATATTTATAATTTGTATAAATAACAGAAAATAATATATATTTTACACAAATCTCACGCAATCCATTTGCAATTTACCCAAAAAAAAAAAAAAAAAAAAAAAAAAGAAAAGAAAAGAAAAAAAGTAAAAAGAGGGAAAAAGTTGACCCCCCAAAAAAAATAAAAATAAAAATAAATTTGCAAAATGCAAATGAAACAAAAAATCATCCTTATTTGCCGGTGACCACACACAAGAACGAAGCAAAAAAGAGTCGAGAACAGGAACGCTTTGAAAATCCAAGTGAAAATCCGACCATTAATCATCAATTCTACAAATCTTTTTTTTTTATCTTTCTGGAACACACACCCTCTTTCTCTCTAGCCTAGGGTTTGGATTTCTGCTATAATCTTTGGGTTCCAAATCGTTGTTGAGAGAGAGAGAGAGTTGGGTTTGTTCACAATCGCAAGTAGAGATGTCTATCAAAGCACCCATTACGGGAATAAGCATGGCCTCAACACCATCTGCTTCTCTTCGCCCCTCCTCTAGTAGGCTCATGGCACCACCTCTCAGAACATCTTTTTTCGGCGATGGAGGTACTCAACTCAGTAATACCCACCATATTTCGTTCTGGGTATCTGTTAATTTCCAGATTTGGTAATTTGTTGCTAACAGTTTTAATTATTTTGTGTTGGTACTTGGCATTTATGTTTCTTTGATCAATTGCAAATTCAGTTAAACACACAATAAAATATTTGTTCATTTTATGTTGGATGTACATATGAATTATTGGAAAGAAAAAAAACTAGTGTGAACTAAGAACTTGGGTCTTGTGTTGTAGTCTATTTAATCAATTTATTGACTTGCACTGCTATAGTGTGTGTAATTTCTTATGTATGATTGGTTTTGTATATTATTTGAACAAGAGGAAAAGGACTAACAAGGCACCTCACAACAGAAAAAATGTATGCAATTAGTCCAACAAAGCAAACATTAATCATCGTAAAACCTCTTGAGGTTATGGGTAAAGGGGCAGTAGTTCAAATCTGGTTTCAGGATTTTAGAGGCTTAAAGTAAAATTATAGAAATTTGTAGAGAAGAAGAAAATGGAAGAAGCGGCTTGTTACGTGAATTATTATTTGACTCACCCAAAATGGATCCCACCCGTTGAATGTTCTAGATGTTTCAATTGGATGATCTAGATTTTTAGTCAGGCATACTGGGGTGTTCATATTGGATGACCAAATTTTGCATCGTCGTTGTTTTAACAATTTGAATCTAGCTACTCATCTTCTACATTATTTTTTCTTCGTGTTCTTTTGTATTTTGTCTTTTCATCTTCTCCCGTTAACTAGTCTCATTCATCTTTGTTTTCTTTTGTCATTTCTTTATCTTGTTTCCCTTTTCCACTTTCTCATCATAATTTTAAAAAAATTGAGGAGACAAATTTTCAAGATCATTACTACGTATCTTTCAATCCAAATATATCCTGCTGCAGCATTGGGCATTTTCTTTTGGACAACTTGTATTCATATAGTATAACATTTTTCAGGTTAGATTTCTGGATGGACCAAATTAAACTTGTAACAAACATAATCAATCTGTCAGCTGAATACTCTTAAAATTTGAAATAATATTTTGTTTTAGTTTCTACTATATTATCATATTAATAAATGAGAAAAGTAATTCTAAAATATTTTTCTCATACTTGCTGACCAAAGTTTGCTAAGATGAGATTCAATTAAGAATGGAGTTAAATAATCAATGTTCTTAGTAGATATCTTATGGATCATATTGAAACTTAATAATTAAATTACAGAAATGTAACAATGAGATTTTATGTTCCAAAGATGAAGGAAATTTTTTTTGTAGGTAATCCCATGATTCTAGATCTTTGTGATGAGAATGTACCCTTTTAAAAACTAGAATATCATAAGTAACACCATGGAATTTTTCTTGCTCTTTCTTGTTGCTAGAGTTACCTATTAATGTTGTTGTAGGATTGATATCTTATATCCAAAGCAGAAAGATTCTATTCTCTTAATCTTTTTGGTTCAGTTTTTCTTAGAATTCATTCATTTTTCTTGTAGTGGGAGCTATAAAATTTACAGGGATACGACTGTCTCACTCCATCAGATCCAGATGTAATGGTCATGGTGGAGGTGCTCTCGGTGCTCGAATGAACCTTTTTGACCGATTTGCTAGAGTGATCAAGGTTATTAGAGGGTTCTTAGTTTGTCATTCTTTGTTTGGAAATCACGGCTTTGATTTTCTCTGACTTATACTCGAAATTTTTTTTTTTTTCCTTTCTTTTGTTGCTTAATTTTGTCACAAGTGTAGTCATATGCAAATTCAATTGTTAGCTCCTTTGAAGATCCAGAGAAGATTTTAGAACAAACTGTGCTTGAAATGAATGATGATCTAACAAAGATGCGTCAAGCTACAGCACAAGTATGCCTCATTTTCAGTTGCTTTCGTACTTTTAAAAAAAAATATTTATTCTCACTCGTTGATAGATCTCTCTAATTCGTTTTCTTCCCTTTTTTCATATCAATTTTCTGTGAATTAAAGGAGAATGTAATAAATCTATATCTATTTTACTGCTTAAAGTGATAGAGATGGAGGAAGACTTACCAAAAAACCAACAAACAAACGAAAAGAGATGGAGGAAAGGTGGTGAAAAAATTTATGGTAGTGTTTGGTAGAGTTTTAGAATTATGTTTTGAGAATAGAGTTATATTTTGAGTTTGTGAGTTTTGGAATTATGATTTGAAAAAAAAAATTTGTTTGGTTATAAGTTTTAAAAAGAGTTTTGAATTGAATTTTGAATTTTTGACGTGCCATATGAAATGAGAAAAGTTGTTTGATTATGAGTTTTGAAAAGAGTTTTCAAAACTTAATTGAAAAACTTATAACTTATAACCAAACATACAACTCAAAACTCTATTGAAAGTTTTATTCAAAACTCATAACCAAACTCTTTTTAAAATTCAATTCAAAAAAATAATTTATCATTTTGGTATAAAAAAATAATTTCTATATTTTAAAAATATCAAAAACAAATATAATATATATATATATTTTAAAATAACATGTGACAATTGGCCATTGCAAAAAAAAAAAAAAAAAGTACTGTTCTGGTCAACCGACCGAACATCCGGGAGGATGTTTGGGCGGACGACCGGGTAAACCAATAATTCAAAAAATGTCTGGTTTACCAAATATGTTTTCTAAATGTGTTTTGAAATTGATTTGGAATAACTCATAACTAAATACACAACTCAAACTCTATTGAAAGTTTTATTCAAAACTTATAACCAAACTCTTTTTAAAATTCAATTCAAAAAAAAAAATTATCATTTTGGTCTAAAAAAATAATTATATTTAAAAAATATCAAAAACAAATATAAATTTGTTTTTTTTTTCTTCCAAATAATAGGTGGCTATTGGTAATTGCAAAAAAAAAGAAAAGAAAAAGAAAGTACTATTCCGATCAATTGGCCGGACATCAAGATGTCCGGGTGGACGACCGGGTAGACCAAAAATTCAAAAAAATTTTGGTTTACCAAACATGTTTTCTAAATGTGTTTTAAAATTGTTTTGGAATCATAATTTGAAAACTCTAACCCAACATAGGATTAGAATGTAAACGTAGAATTAATTTTGGAAAGTCTTACCAAACACAGCCTATGTCTTTTCCTTTTTTCTGAAGGTTCTGGCATCACAGAAGCGGTTGGAAAATAAATACAAAGCTGCACAAGAAGCCTCTGAAGAATGGTAATTTGCAAAATAGCTATTAAAAGCTTTAAATCAATCGTTCCAGTCTTGTTGGTTTTATCCTTCCATTTTACAATAGGTACAAAAGAGCACAACTTGCTCTTGGGAAGGGAGATGAGGATCTTGCTCGTGAAGCTCTTAAACGGCGTAAATCTTATGCTGTAAGTCTTTGTTCTGGTGAACTGGTTAAGTGGTTGTGATTAATATGTAATATACCTTATTAATAAAAACTGCTCGATGAATTGCATTACGAGGTTTGAAATTTGCTTGAGAATTTAAAAGTTCTGGATAGAATGTCTGATCTAATATTGACAAGCTCACATGCTACATATGTTTCTTATTGATTGCTTTACTTTTCTTGTATTTTTCCAGATGACTAAGTTTGTGAGATGACAGTGTACTGCAAAAGCAGGTCTTGGAAAGATCAAAACACAACCTAAAAGATCTTTCTATTTTTTCATTTGGGTAACTTTGGGCATTGACATTCAAATGCAAGTACATGGGTTAATGATAACTGTGAAGCTTCTTGAGAACATGACTGTAACTGATGCATTTTACTAGAATACTATTACTAAGACTGCCATCATCTAGTCCCTGACTTTTTGATCTCTAATACTTGTTTGGAGTTTACTTCTTGCAGCATATTGTGATTTGTTGTAAACTTTCTTTTGTTTTAAGTATTTATTACTATTTATTTTCGAGTATCGGATTTCAATAAATGCAATGACTATCTAAAAACTCTCTTTTTTCTTTTCTTTTTGTGTGTGTGCGCGCTCGCGTGCGTGTGCATGCATGTTTTTATTTTTATTTTTTCTGGCAAGTGGTTATCAACTTGGAGGGTTATGTTAATTTTTTGTAATTTTTTCAAGACGGGATAAGAAAGTAAATGAAAGATTATCGTGACAATGCCATCAGTCTGTATTTTCTCCCCACTAATTCTACTTCACTTGTACCATTCAGGATAATGCGAATACTTTGAAGGCTCAACTTGATCAGCAGAAGAATGTTGTTGATAATCTTGTCTCCAATACACGGGTGGGTCTCATTTTCTTTTTGCTATGTGGACACCTATGAATGATAGTTTTTCCATATCTGCTTCTTTGTAATTTTTTTATTTTTTATTTTTATAGATTATGGCTTGTTGGAGTCTCCATTTGTACACATTCAATGAAATTGTATTTGTTTCTTTGGTTAACTGGGATTTCGTCTTGTAGTTGCAAAGGGTTTAAAATGCTCTTTGGAGAAAAGTTTAAATTACTGTAAGCCATGATGGCTGTTTTATCATTTGAAGGCTTAGTCACATCAATGGCACAAGCATTGAAACTAGTACAGTTTGGTTTGACTATATTTCTGATTTTTTTCATTGAAAGCTATTGGAAAGCAAGATACAGGAAGCAAAGTCAAAGAAAGATACCCTAAAAGCACGTGCTCAATCTGCAAAGTTTGTTCTTACCTTCTATCAATTATTTATTTTCACTCTTCAGATTGCAAAATATCTTTACTTCACATGTTTAAATACAAAGTGGCTACTTTTTATTTTTGTAAAATATTTCCTCTTTTAGGACTGCAACCAAAGTGAGCGAAATGTTGGGGAATGTGAACACAAGCAGTGCTCTTTCAGCTTTTGAAAAGATGGAGGAAAAAGGTTAGCCCATTTTTTTGTTTTTTGTTTTTTTGGTTTCTGTCATGTACCTTTTGGTACTTGTAGAAGGGGAATTTCTGTAAGTCTTTTATGAGCAAGTAAAAGATAAAATGACTGTAGCCCTTGAATAGGCAAAAGATATGGAATACAAGACAAGCCGCTGCTGGCCATATCATCCTAATTGTTGGCACTTTTTTTATTTATTTATTTACAAACACTGGTAGGTCCCATATTATTATTAAGGTCTTCAAATGCAAATCTTGTGTTTAATAAACCTTTCTTTATTTAGTAACTATACGTGTGTTTGTACAGCCACTAGAATAGAATAGCTAAGTTACAGATGGTCTGATTCTCAGCCTATCTTGTCCACACTGCACTTTTTATGAGGTTGACAGTTGAGATCAAGATGATCTACTATAGAAGATCTATTTCAAAGCAGCAATCTGCTAGAAGATCGTTAGATGAGAAGATGCAGACCCTCTCCAAATGGCTTACATTGTAATCGGTTTCCGTATTATCTTCAATGAAAGTGTATTAAAAAGGCCATATTGCAGAGAAACCCTATAGCCTTTATTACCAACTCCAATTATTCCCCATATAAACTGAGGGTATTGGTTCTTGTGAATGTCTGAGATCCTAGGGACATGCCACGGAGATTTTTTAGTTTCCTGTTGTTTAAAATGTTGTTCTTGAAGTGATTTCATTGAATTTTTGTAGTTAAATTAGTTTTTATATAATTATCAACCGTTGTGGGTTATCATGATGTCTCCATATGGTGGCCATTTTTCTTATCTGTGCAAATGCTTTGTAAATCACAATTGACCACTTGTCTTCCTAATGCACTTCCAGTGTTTTCTTTTCTTGCATCTTTTCATTTGTTGGGTGATGTAGGAGGTACTTACTTTTGATTGTTAGATGTTCTAAGGTTTTCCACTTCTAAGATTTTTGGATTATGGGCATATTTGTGATGCCCAGTTACTCTAATTCGGCCTTTGAATGAAAGCAAGTAATCCGTTCAAGTGTTTCCTTTTCTTGCATCTTTTCATTTGTTGGGTGATCTAGGAGGTACTTACTCTTGATTGTTAGATGTTCTAAGGTTTTCCACTTCTAAGATTTTTGGATCATGGGCATATTTGTGAGGTCCAATTACTCTAATTTGGTCTTTGAATGAAAGCAAGTAATCCATTCAAGTTATATTGGGGCAAATCTAAACTATAATAGTATGGTTGATAAAGTTTTTCGTTGTGTTTCCTAATAGTTATGGCCATGGAATCTCAAGCAGAGGCACTTAATCAGCTAACAACTGATGATCTTGAAGGAAAGGTAGAGTTTTCTTTTTTACATCAGTGTCTCCTGTTCAGAGATTTTAACTCTCTTGCTATAGACTTATATTTTAGGATTAGCATTTGAATTGATTTGAAAAAAAAGGAAGGATGAGGTGCCATATGCAAATAGATGAACATTTGGAACTGTGTTATTCGAACCAGCCTTCTGCAAATATATGGCCATCGAATTGTTTCCCTATATTGCCTGCGGAGTATCTCGCTTACACCATAGTTACTACACTGTTTGTATGATGCCCCATCATATGTGCAAGTTTGTGGTGGTGTTCTTGTTGTGGTTATTATCATCATCGAACATATGTAAATAAAGAATTAAAAAGAAATTCTTCTGCTCATTCTAGTGTAATATTTTTCTTGTTGACTGGATAGAAGTTTCAAATTCATATGGATGACGTGAAAATAAGCATGTCAACGACCATGGTTATCCTTGTCACTGTTATCTGACCAGAGACACAAAAAAATTATTGTTTTAATGGAACACGATAGCTGACAGATGACCTGCTATGAACAACATTGCCTTGGCCTATGGAACACGAAAACCTAACAACCCATTTACTGTCAAATAACATAGACAATACCAACATAATCAGCATTCCATCTCTATAATCATAATCATATCAACTTATCAAGTGCCAAGTTAACCAATTGGGACTAGTCCAGTTAGTCCCAAATTTATATTTTAAGTGTTAATTTGTTAGAATTTAAGTCATACTATTAGGAAAATTCCATCTGTGTTTTAAAATTATGAAATTTCTCCAACTTTTTCAAATTTATAAATTAAACCAATTTACATTTCACGCAGAAAATGTTCATAAATAAAAAGTTGTATAAAAATCGAGATATTCCAAGAGGTGTATGACTTATGATGCGAACATTTATAATATTAGTGCCATCCTTAGTTGTTGGTCTTGAACATAAATTGATTGGACCTGTTGAGACAGTTTCCAGACGAGAAGCGCTTTACTTGGTTTTATGTAATTCTACAATTCCAAACACTTCTTTCTTTTACAGTTTGCATTGCTAGAGAGCTCTTCAGTTGATGATGATCTTGCAAATCTGAAGAAAGAACTGTCTGGCAGCACAAAGGTATTTCTACTTCTATCATTTGTCTGTAAGTGCTATGTCCTTATTGCTAACATATGGCTAATTTGTGCTAGGAATTTAGGATTATTTGTTTGTCTTTCTGTTCCATCATATTTAATTGATCTTGGTGAGTGTATAATGCTTTCACTTGGGGTTCAAAAAGGTCCATTGGGATGCCAAAAGGGCTTTCATGAGCAATGGATCTGCTTCCTTAAAGTACTCCTTCATGATGCAGCTTACAAGGAAGGAAAGCTGGGATTTTTTTTTTTTTTGGGTCAGAAAAGTTTCTCTTTTAAAGACATTTTAAGTTTCACATGTGATTACTTTAATACCAACCAAAGGCTCATCAAGCATGAAGAGCAGGCCTAGTTTTTAATTTCTAACAAGCTGTGTCTTTGTGAAGCACTTCTTTAAGCTGTCCCAAACTTGACTTTAGTTGTTTATTGACAGTTTTCCTTAAAAAATTAATATTGTTTTTGTTAAGCGTTATGTATAATATGAAAATATGTGTCTAAGAGGAGAACCCTAATTTTCTAGGTTCTCTCTCATTAGCTGTATTTTCTTCTCTCATTCTTCTTGCTCATTTCTTCTTTCTTTTGTAAATCTAACGGTTTGATATTACTAGCTACTATAATGTTTTTTTTTACAACCTTTGTACTATTGAAGATATCTACTGACAGAAATAATGACTAGGAAAGAATCTTGGCATCATATCCATAAGCAGTTACAAATTCTTTGGCTGACATCATTTTTTCTTGTTATTAGAACCTTCAATCTTGCAGCAATAGGACTGCCAATTCTGTTATAGTTCCTTTTGTGTGTGCATAATTGTGTACGTGAGAGAATATGAGAATTTTAATTTGATATCTCACAATTATGTGGGACTAGAAGGCTATGCACACACATGATGCATGTGCAGAAATGACGGTTGTAACTGTTGTCTAGAAAAAAAAAAATGAAGAAATAAAAACCTAGACAATTGCATAGGAGTAATTTGGGTATGAAAAACTGCGTAACATGACCTCAAAACATGTTTTGAGTTGTGGGCTTTATATAATAGAATCGATAGAACATGTAGATAATGCAGTAGTTCTGAAATCTTGACTTCCTATCTAGTTTGTCTACTTTCATGGCAACCAAATGAATTGTGATTTGCATAGTGATTGCTTGAACATTTTTACTTTGGATCAATCATGTTTCTTTTTTCTTTTGGCTAACAGAAAGGAGAGCTTCCACCTGGGAGATCGGCTGTTGCGAGTACAAACTCAGCATTCCCTTTTCAAGATACCGAGATTGAGAGAGAACTAAATGAATTGCGGAGAAAAGCTAAGGAGTACTAGAATTCTGGCCTGCCCTTCGAAATGGGTTGATTGAATCTCTTGACGATTTTTAAACCTAAGGCAATGGCTTCCTTCTGTCAGAAACTTCATGTGTAAAGAGGCAATCTTGAATTTTGGAAATGAAAACGGAGTTGGGGTTGGTGATTAAAGAATGTTGTTTATAATGTATCCATAAATTTATGAAAGGTACCAGTAATCTTCAGTTAATTTTTGTACATTATACGTGAAGATTTTAATTGCCACTTGATAGTTTTTCTTCTCTTATATGTCCATATTAGCTGCAGTTCAGTTTGACACATTTTCACCTTGTGTTTTAGCAGTTTGACCTTTTTTTTTTCCTTTTTATTTTTGTATGGTTAATTTTTCCATTGATTGACAAAACTAAAAAATGCATTATTTTTTTGTGCTAAATAAAAAAAAAAGGTAAACGGAGCCTTATGCGTGACTGTTTTAAACACGGTGAAGAAAGGACTCATGCGATGCAATCTTTCAAGTATTAGAAAAGCTGTTTTTTTAGATCAATAGTTTTCATTGTTTTCAAAAATTGTAGAGAAAATGAATTTACATATGTTATTATTGAAGAAATTGATTAAAAAAAACAGAAAAATCAAAATATGCTGAATATTCTTTTACAATTGATTATTATATAGTAGTATATTGAGTTATTTCTTCAATTGAGGGTAAATTTGAACAATTTTAATGTATGAAAACATTTTTAGATTAAGATTTCCTTTTAATATGAGATAAATCAAAATGCATAGTCTATTAATTTCTTATCTCATCCAACCTTATACGGATAAAATGAATATTTACAGTATGCAGGTTAAGCTATATTTGTAATTTGGGAAATTCTACTATCCATAGTGCAACCATAGACACTTTAAATTATGTCATTTTTTTTTAGTTATGGCAAATTTTATTTTTTAATTATGATTTTATTTTAATTATGACTTATGAAAATTTTAATTTGTTTGATTATGAATTTATTTAATTATAACTCAAAAAATATAAAGTTATGCCATTTTGTTAGAGGGTGTTTGATAACCTATTTCACCACTTAAAATTGAATATATTTACTGATAATTTAATTAAGCCCGTTTGATATAATTGATATTACTTAAAAATTTAAGTGCTTATTAAAATGTAGACTAAAACTAAAGGAAATTTTAAATCATATAAAACTTACTTATTCTAACTGAGTTTATAAATACTAAACATAAGTATCAATATATATTATTATAAACTCACTACCATCACCATCACCAATGCTATTTCTAACGTCGTTACCGCCACCGCCATCGCCACTGCCACCCCCACTATCACCACCATCGCAATATAAAAATTGAAATACATAATTTAAAAATAATAAATTTTAAATTTAATCTTATATATATCAAATAACTTATTTTTAATTCAATACTTAAACTTTTATTAAACAACTTTTCAACTTAAAAAATTCAATATTTAATTTTTAATACTTAATTTTCATTCGTTAGTTTTCAATTTTACTTCCTCTTATAATTTTACATAAATTGAGGATTTTCAGGTTTCATTTTTCAAAAAAATATTTTTTTTTTAATTTTTCATGTTTATTTTGTGTTCACTGAATTTTTTTAATATTCTAAATAATTTTTTTAATTTTTAGATATACCTAACATAAATACACTTAAAAAGTATAATATTTGAGAAAAAAAATCTTTAAATAATTTATTAAACACCAAAAATACAAAAAATAAAAATACGAGGATTCAATACATTTTTTGTATTTTTATATATTTATTGATTGTTTAAAATATTTTACTTTTTAAATACATCTAAATAAGGTACATCAAAAAAAAAATTAAAATTTTAAAAATATTTACTAAAAAAAATAAAAAATAACAACTCAATTTTCAAAAAATTAAATCTAAAAAATTTAAACCAAATATATTTTCTTGAACCCCAACCTGCCATTCCACAACCCCAAACCCAAACCGCCCGAAACAACCAGCAATCGAAGAAAAATGGCGTCCATTCCTCTCCTCCGCCTCTCCCTACTCCCACCCCAGACCTCCCCATCAAAAAAACCCTCCTCTTCCTCTGCTAATATCACCGGCCGGTTGCCTCATCCGCTCCGACCAACGGTCCCGATCTCACTCCCCCGACTCACCCCACCACCACCAACCGTCCGATCCATTTCCATGTCCTACAACCCAACTCCGGCCACCGACCGCCTCATCTCCGCCGTGGCTTACTTCCTCCCTTTCTTCAACGGTCTCCATTACGGGCGCTTCGTCTTCGCCCAGTACCCCACTCTGGGCGCCGCCTTCGAGCCCATCTTACCTCTCCTCAGCCTGTACCGCTCTGTGCCGTACGCGAGCTTCGTTGCCTTCTTCGCACTCTATCTCGGGGTGGTGCGAAACCCTAGTCTCAGCCGGTATGTCAGATTCAATGCTATGCAAGCGGTGGTGCTGGATGTGCTCCTCGTGATTCCACTCCTGCTTCAGCGGATCTTCAATCCGGGTCGGGCTGGGATTGGGTACAAGATCATGGTGATGAGTCATAATGCTATATTCGTGTTCATTGTGTTTTGCTTTGTTTATAGCTTGGTTTATAGTATTCTGGGTCGGACCCCTTACTTGCCCTTTGTTGCTGATGCTGCTGGTAGGCAATTGTGAAATAAAGCCTAGGGTTTAGGGCTTTTTTCACAATTTCTATTGCAGAGAATGTATGAGCTTCACAAACATACTTTTTATTCAGAGAAAAGAGAGAGAGAATGTAGGTGGTGAATCTTTGGGAAGGCAAATAATCTGCAGCCAAGTGATTGATGAATTTTGTGTTGAATTTGAAAGCTTTGAACTTGTTTTTGAACAAATCTACTTGAGACAAAACTGACTTAAGCGGAGGTGCTGTGCTGTTGTGGAAAACATTGCAAAATTTGGTAAATTCAAGTGAGATTCCACTCCTACTTAAAATTAGTTTTTGTTCATCTAAATTCTATTTGCAGTTTGAACAAGCTTTCATTAAATTTAGTAATTAATTTTTTCACTTTTGTGCAAATTTGTAATTTTTCAAAATAGGAAGAATTACAAAACAAAAATACTTACAAATCAAAGGGGAAAAAAAAAGTATTTCAATTACAACAAGAGTGGAAAGAATAAAGGTAATTACAAATAGGTTAAACTCGCTTCTTAAATTATTAAAATGTCCTCTTATTTTTTGTCTACTTATTTTTTTTATTTTTCTATCGCACATTCTCGATACTCGATTATGAAAAAAGAAAAATGTTTGAGGGCCACAATTTTTGTGGCTCAAATGGCTCAAAATTGCCAAAACGATGTCGTTTTGGCAATTTTGATGTTGTTTTGTACTCAAAACGACGTCGTTTTAACAATTTCGAGGCATTTGAACCACAAAAATTGTGGCCCTCTACCATTATTGATGAAAAAAACATATATATCATGACCACCCACCGGACATTAAAAAACATATCATGACCACTCGCCAATGGGCATTACCACGAAACCCTACCATGAAACTTTTTACCCTTTTTTTTTTTTTCTTTTTGTGTGAACTTTTACCTTTGCTGTCTTCATCTCGATTTGCTTGTGTTCAAACCACCAAGAGTCAACTATCTTCTTGTTCTATTATTTAATTTTGTTTTTTGATGACCATGATAATAATAATGGAGTTGCTAAATGTTAATTCTGAGTGTCTACTAGAATATTTGGTATAATTTTTTTTTACCAATTTATTTGACCAATTTATGCTAAATGGTAATTTATGCATGTTAATTAACATGTTAATTTATGCTAAATGGTAATTTATGCATGCTAATTAACATGTTAAATGCTAAATGCTAAATGTTAATTAACATGTTAATTTTATTTGACCAATTTATGCTAAATGGTAATTTATGCATGCTAAATGGTAATTATTTAACATGTTAATTTGTGCTAAATGTTAACTTTTACCTTCTTCTTTTTTGTTAATTTTTTTACCAATTTATTTGGTATAATGGAGTTGCAATTTATTTGACCAAAAAAAAAATTATCAAAAATTTAAGGAATAATTTTTTTATGGAAGATTTGATGATAGACCCCTCAGTGATTGTATTAAATGTTTTTGGGTGTACATGTCCTGACGTATAATAGTCGGTAATTGTGGGGATTGCATAAAATACTTTCGGATGCTCATTATCCCGCTGTATCAAGCTCACAAAACGTGGAATGTGTTGTGAGTTAGTTGCCCGCTATCCCACCATATTGAGCCGGTAAAAAGTGGAATGTGTTGAGTCGGAGATAATGTGTATGACTCGTAATGAACTTATGAAATTACAATGTGTTGTGTGATTTTGTATAGAGGATAAATGCATACAGAAATTACTTGAAAGAAATGGAAAATGAAATGGTAATTGGGTAAGGGGTTGGTGATGATGAACTCACCGGATTGTTTTGCGATCTTAAGTGAAGATTATAAGTTTTATTTTGTGAGGGTGTTTTGGGAAGGAAAAAAAAAAGAAGCTAGCTTTGAGCTTTTTACCCATTTTGGGTCACATCACCTCTTACATTTTTTATTCACAAAAAGACAAAATAGACTAAAAAAGTCAAAAAGTCAGTTTTTTATCAACTTCTCAAAATACCAAGTAATATCAATTTGAGTTAAGGATTGTGGATTTATGGTAATTGTGATATAATTGGGTTGGAAGTTTAAGAAAAAAGAAAGAATCTTGTGTGAATTTATGAAGAATGATTTTATGAGGAGTGAATCATCTAATCTTATAAATGATGAGTTTTCTTAAAAATCCTAGATTCGAAATTTCGGTCTAAAGTGGGTTTTCAATTAGGTTGAGGATTTGTTTCATAGATTGAAAACAAATGTTTATTTGAAAGAAGGATTTGAAATCAATTGTAAATATTTGAGAAATTAAATTGAAAGGGGTTTATATTCTTGATTCGAGTTGAATTATTAGTGATGATAGAAATGTTGATATGATGTGACAGATAGATAAGTGGGAATAGAGTGTACGGCGATTGTCTTTGAATATAAGGAGAACTTGAACTTTAACGTTATAGGGTTATAGTATTTTTGAATTGTAAAATGGAAATTAAATAAGGAAATATATAATATTTATGGCAGAAAGTTTTTCTTGAATGTTCAAATGAATTTTGAGGAAATGATACTTTACTTATGATATTTTTGGCATACAAAATGTCACTTTACTATATAGTATCACTATGTATGCATGATAATTTATATCTATGTGTTAGTTATTGTTTTAGAACTATGAGATTCTTACTGGGCATTAGTGCTCATCCCATGTTGATGAATTTCACAAATAATTGAAGATTTTAAATATCAAGACATGGAATTTCCTTCTTGTGCAGCCTTATGATTTTATTTTGAGGTTGTAAGATATACTCATAGTTCAAAAATTAGTATTTTTTCCCTTGTATGTAATATGGATGTAAGCCTAAGGGCATTTCTTTTATTTATATGTAAATGACACTGTTGTGTAATGAGAGGGAACATGTATATTTATTTATTCATCAATTCATCAAAAGATGAATTGTCATTTGTAAATGAATTAAATTAATGAATATTGGTAATATTATCCGAGTAATAAAATACGGGGCGTTACACAGACGGGCAATATGAAATTCGAGTCATTCTGCCTAAGCTCAAATTTGAGCTACGCAGTAGATCTTTTTATATTCACTCAATTTAAATACACTTAAAATATATAAAATTTATGATTTTTTTTAAATCGCTAAATATTAACAAATATATAAAAAAAATTAATACATTTTCATATATTTTTTGTATTTATTAAATTTTTTTAAAGATCTCTTCAGTTGTTTTTGTAACTTTTTAAGTATATGTATCTGAAAAACAAGTGGCCATATATTAAAAAATTTCATATATATAAAAAAAATGAATTAAAAATTAAAAAATAATTTTTAAACCAATCAAAATTTTAAAAATTAGTTACTCATTCCACTTTGATCGTCCAAATTTGAATTTAGCACAATTTATCACAATTTTCATAAAATATTTTTTTATTAATTCGATATACAAATTCATTGCATTTTAAATTTTTATATGAATTAGTAACAAATAACTTCTTTAAAAAGTTTCATAAAAAGAAAAGAAAAAAATCGATTAATTTGAAAATATGATGCAGTGCATACTTCAACTTAGATATTGGTTGAGTTAATGTAGCTTTGGTAGTAGAGCTAAAGTTGATTTGAAATATATTGAATATAATGACTTAAATGTTAATCTTTCATCAATTTTATTTGACATAAATAGACAAATAATTTAAATTAAAAAATTAAAGTTTAAATTGACATGATTAAAAGCTCATAATTTATTTTATTAGAATGGTTAAACAATATTTTTTTTTGAATTTTTTTTCTATATTTTTAATTTAAAAAAAGAAAAAAATTCAGTGAAATTAATTGGTCCTTTTTATAATAGATAAATTACAAATACATCCTTTACGATATGCTTAAAATCTAGATTGTTCTCTATACTTTAAAAAATTACAAATGCCACCTTATCAAAATATTTTGTTTGACATAATTAACTAAAAAAATAAAATTCCTTATTGATTTACCATACAACAATAAAAAGGCAAAATAGTGAAACATACCTCCCCAATTTTCTAATTTTAAAATAAAGTGTTGTCTCTTTAATTAAAATAAATGTCTCTTAATTTCTTGTTTCCGTTTCCTAATAATTATTTTTTAGTCAATAATGAATATTTATAATGTATAAAATAAATTGATCATTCTATTTTATTTCATTCCAACAATATTAGTTTGGAGAAAATATCCAAAAAAAATTTCAGAGTTTGATCCTTATAACAAAATAAATCTTGAATTTTTAATTTAATCAATTTAAACCTTAGTATTTTGATTTGTTTTCAATCTAAATTATTTATCTATTTTTATTAAGTAAAATTAACACACAAAAGAAAAAGCATTTTAATTACTAAACTTAACAAAAAATGACATTAAATTTAGCAGAATTGGGTAGTTGGGATCAGTGGTTGTGGGGGACAATACGAAGACAAATTATTGGGTTGGAACAGTTTGGAATACAAGGCTTAGTTTAGTTTTATAAAAAAAAATTTAAACTATTATAATATCATATATATGCATTGTAACGTTTGGACCAAAGAACTCTCAAGCAATAAAAGTGTGTCAATAAAAATGAAAGATGTCAATAAAAAACACATAATAAGAAGAAAATATAACAAAAATCGATGTGGTTGAAATCAATGGCTGTGGGGGACAATACAAAGACAAATTATTGGGTTGGATCGGTTTGGAATATAAGGCTTAGTTTAGTTTGATAAAAAAAAAAATTAACTATTCTAATATCATATGTATGCATTGTAATGTTTGGACCAGAGAACTCTCAAACAATAAAAATATGTAAATAAAATGAAAAATGTCAATAAAAAACACATAATAGGAAGAAAATATAAAAATTGATAATCATCAAAAGATAGAATGAACATTATGCATTGTAAAGTTGTTGGCAATGGTAAAGTTTATTTGATCGAAACCGGATACCGGTTAATAAGAACTTTTAGAAAGTTGTTGCAGAGACCTAGGTGTTATAAAGTACCGACACTTCAAAATAAGTGTTGCGGTCATGTCGGAAAAGAACACAATTGTCGTCAATTTTGTTGGTGAAAAAGCAATAAATTAAATAAGTTATAATTATCGAATGGACTTAATTTTTTGTGTAGATAAAATACACAAAGTGTTTGACAAAATGAACAATTCAGCTTATCGAAACGGGGTATGAGGTAGGCCTCATGGGCCAAAATAATGCTCTCTAATCCAAATTTTGAATTGGAGAGGATCTTCCTCTTAATTCGATTCCCTACTCCCTATGAAACCTCTTAAATGAGAGAGAGAGAGAGAGAGAGAGAGAGAGAGAGAGAGAGAAACACAATCACTAATGTAGTTATTTTATATGAGGGAATTCTCTCCGGTCCACTCTTAAATTAGAGAGAGAAAAAAAACACAATCACTAATGTAGTTATTTTATATGAGGGAATTCTCTCTGGTCCATAATTTGAACCAAAGAGCGTTGTTTAGTCTTATGAGGTCTATCATGGATCTCGTTTTGATAATCCGAACTATTATTTATGTTGGACATTTCATTTTTTATTTCGTGAATACAAAAAAATAATATCGATTCAATAATTATAACCTATTTAATTTATCGCATTTGTCACAACAAAAAAAAGGACAATTGTAATCTATTCAATTTAAATTAATTTTAAACCTGCATCTCAGCTCTCCGAAAGTGAGCTATGCTCCATCCTCATGCTTCAATGCATAATATTAGAGTACATAATATTTTAATTATTAAAGTATTTGTAATAAGTGAAATATTGTTATACATTTTTATGTATGTTGGAACATTTAGATTGGATGACTTTTTAATACAATTTTTATTTTATAAAAATTAGTTCGCTTGCATTTAAAATATATATAATGATTGGAATTGAAAATTATATTATACGATTAATTTTAGATTTGGACTTAAAATGATTACATTGACTCAACACAAAGTGCTTATAAAGTGATAAAATTTTGATCCAGACCGACTCGGCCAATGCCCAACTCCTACCCGACCAGTTGGAGAAGGTATAAATAGGAATGGCAATGAGACGAGAAGGGTGAGTTTTACACTCTCTGTTCCCAATCTCCAAATTTTTTTTTTTTTCTATTTCCATTTCTCATTCCTAATGAAGACCATTTTTTTCTACTACCATCCCGCCTCTAATGGGGTTTGGTTTCCCCCCCCCCCCCCGGCCGCAAATCCATGACCCATTTTCTTGATCAGTAATGTTACATTCATCAAATTTGGTGTCGTCCAAATTGCACAAATTTGTTCGTGCTGGTCATCTGGATGACAGTATGACAAACTGTTGTAGATGAGTGTAACAATTGCGGTAGACGAGAGTGAAACCAATCGTCCAGCTGGCACAAATTCAAACGATTCGAGTGATAACATATTCGATAAATAAATCATTTTACTTTCGTGATCCATTCAAAGTTATGTGAATGAAGGAGATGACGGTAAAGAAGTAAAAAAGGACTCGGATTCACGGAATGTGACATCCATACTGACATACACTTTTTGAGTGTGAGGATTATAACATTTGTAACCCTTCTGAGTAGCAAAATAGCCAAGAAAGGCACAACGTATAGCTTTAGGATCAAGTTTTCCATGAGTACGAGGTTGTAAATGAACGAAACAGACACACTGTAACGACCCCACCATGTTTAATGATTAGTATTTAATTAATTAAGGAGATTTGAAATTTTAATTGCCAATTATTCTAATTTAATTTGGGATTTATAAAAAAATTATGGAGGTTGATTCGTATATGATTCTATTGAGGATTTATTTTAGAATTAGAAATTGAAAGCCTAAATAGCTCAAGATAGTACAAATGGTGAATTGAATTATTTTAATTTCGAATATCGGACCATATGGGAGTTTAATTAAATATTCAATTCGGATTTATAAAATTGAGATTTGATTAATTGGGTCTGAATTAGAGTTAATTAAGTTATAAGAATTAGGATTTAAGATTATTATGAATTAAATTTATTTATGAGGTGTTCAATTAAATATGTAATTTATTGATGGAGATTTTGGGTTCGATCTGAAATTGAAGGCCTTAATGATGTAAGAAACCAAAATTGAGGACGGTGATAAGTTTAATTTGACATTTGGAGCCTTTTGAGAGTTTGATTAAAATTCTGATTCAGATTGAGAAAACTTTAATATAATTAATTGGGCTATAATGGAAGTCAAATTAGACAAATTAAATTACGTGGGATTATGATTAGATATGACTAATTTAATTATGTGCTAATAAAGATTTTTTTTAAGACCATAATTTGAATTATGGAACAACCTAGAATTGAGAGTGCATTTGGGTGTGGGTGTGCAGAGAAAATTTAGTGGGTGTGTGCATGTTAAGTGTTGTGCTGGAAGTGCTACCAGAGTGTATGTGTGCACGTGTAATCAAAAACAGGGGATGTGAGTAATATGTGTAATGTGATGAATTGAAGAGTGGAGTATACCATTGAGTCCAAGAACTCAAAAAGAAAAAGAGAAGAAAACTGTGTGAGAGAGAGAGAGAGCTCACATCATCTTTGTTGCTGGAAAAGAGCTTGCTGGAGAGTGAAAATTCAAGATAAACAACTAAGAAAGCAAAGGAGAAATAAAGAAAAGAAAGGAGACTCAAGAATTTGTGATGAGATTTAACCATTCAACAACTCTAGGTAAGATTTCTAACTCCAATCTTGTAGTAAATCCTTCCCTACATCTCAAATCAAGAAGTAATTGGGTTCAATTTCATATAAATAGAAAGAAATTAAGAAAAGAATGAAGAAATTATATTAAGTTGAAGAATCAAAGAAATAACTTAGGGATTTGATCATTTGAGTTTAATTTCTTCACTATTCCATGTAATTTGAATTCTATCTTAACATGGATCATGGAATTTCAAGGTTTTGAGATTTTAATTCATGTTTTATGAGTTTGAATTTGGATTTGATTTGAGGAAAATTAATAAAAATCTAGATTAGAGCAATTCAAGATTTTAATTATGGTTTGAGCTTAATAATGTAGAATTGGTTGGATTTTGATAAATGTTTCATACATGCAAATGATTTTTTAAGAAGTTTATAACCTTAATTTCCTGTTTTGAAGGAAAATAGAAAAGAGCTTGAAGTTAATTTTATGTAATTAAAAAGAAAATCAAGAATTGGAGCTATGTTCTAGAAATTAAATTAGAAATTAATTATTTTGGGTTTAATTTGGAGAGTTATTGTTAAATTAAGCTCCATAAATTACATGTAACAAGGATTTATTGAATTTTTGATCCATGCAAAGGAGTTAGGTTCAAATTTATGGAAATTAATTACTTTGGGTTTGAATTTAGTTGTCCCAACATGAAATTGAGTTTCAATTGTACATGCATTATGAATTTTTTAAGAGTTTTGGAAGATCAATTCATGTTTTAGAATTTGTGGGTTTGAAATTGGGTTTGATATGAAGAAAATGAATGAAATTTAAATTTGGTCAAATATGGAAATAAATTATAACTTATATTTGAGAATCAAAATTTAATTTGATTTTGATTTAAATTTCATACATTCAAATATTTTTGAAAGGGCCTTATAGATTCAATTTTAAGTTTCATGAAATAAAGAAAGAATTGAAAGATGAATTGAAAGATGATTTTTAAACGTGAAATCCTAGATTTAAATGTGAATTAAAATTATGGAATTTTGAAGTATAAGTGGAATTAACTTTAAATAAATGTAATTGGGAATGTTTTTGCATATTCGAGTGAGTCATGCGTGAATTTGGAGCCTTAGTAATGTGTTTTGAAGTTTAAATAATGGAAAACCTAGAATTTGTCACCATTGCTCGAGTGTAGAATGCAAGCAACCAGTATTTTTGCAGACCAAGGGGTTCACTCGAGCGACCAATGTTGTGCTCGAGCGAAGAGTCCTATTTCAGAAAATTTTGAAAAGTCGTTTCATATTTCGATTTCCGTTCTTTTTCACTTCTAAGCATTCTTTGGAAAGAATTATGACTCAATAAGATTAATAAACTACCAATCAACATAAATTAGTTGGTTAAAGAATAAGCCATTGACTTAGTAATAATTGATTAAGAAGCCAAGTAAGAAATTGGTTTATTTAGAAAAGAATAATTTAGTCATGAAAGAATATGTGAAACAAGAACCCAATTCATTTGAATAAAGAAAGAACAAGCGTAGTAGACCTTTGGATTATTTAAACAGAAGACAAGAAAAGTCAAGTTTGATCAAGGAAGTGATATTATGTATCAATGTGTATATGTTATGTGTTTGTGTAGGTCATGCGCTATTGTCTGCCTGATCTGTTAGCCTTATCTGATCTACTAGCGGAGCCATCTGTGAGTAATAACGCTGTAAAGTTATGTTTAACTTTAATTATTTTCTGATGCTATGAAATGATCAGTTTTCTGAAATGAGATGTATTGTATGAATAAATGATTGTCTAAATTTCTGAAATGTATTCGCAGCATCCTTAGTACAAGGCCCTTGCCCGAGGGTAACAATACCGTGGTCTCATGGCCTTTGCCCGGAAGTAATAATACCGTGGTCTCAAAGGCCTTTCCCAGAGGTAATAATACCGTGACTCAAGTATGTTACAAGTTTCCTGGTACCGGGGGTTCCTTAATGGAATTGACAAGTATGATAACGCTAATGGATGTACCATGTATGATTAAGCATGAACTCTAATTTCTGTATATGATTTGAATAAGAATATGAATATAAACCTGTTTCTGATTGAAATCTGAATATGCATAAGACTCTGTTTGTGATATAAACTCTAATTACTGACTCTGTGATGGACATCATTCATTAAAACCCTTTACTTTGTTATTATTCACTGGGTTCCAGCTCACCGTATTATTTATGTATGTAGGTGATCAGACGCGTGACCAGGCCTAGAGCTTCTACCTAGACTTTGTTTTGTCAGCCAACCTATGTGCCTCTTGTAGAGGTTCCGGATATGTGCAGTGGTTATGGCTATGTGCATAAAGTTCAAGTCTTGTTTTTTTATTTTTGCTTATTCTGTATTTAGGGCCAAGTCCCTTTCTATCTAGTCTGTATATATATGATGATGTGTAAATGTATGTATATAAAGTTTAAAAATTTTCTATCTCATATAAGTTTGTACAGCTCAATGGATATTGTATAATTGCTATTTGCTTCTGCTAGCCCCTAATATTATGTTAATCTGTCTCAGAGGCCTTCGATAATCCCATGATTATTGGCCGGTTACAATGCTAAACTTATAGGGGTGGGTTTGGGTCGTGATACACACCTAAAAACCCGAGGAGGAAGGGAAGGCGTGGGATAAGCCATAGGAAGAAGTGTAAAAGGAATTTGGAATTGGAGGACACTAGAAGGCATACAATTGATGAGATAAGCATCAGTAAGAACAACATCATCACAAAAAGACTTTGGAACTTTCATGGTAAACAAAAGGGAGCGAGCAACTTCAAGAAGATGGCCATTCTTGCGTTCAGCAACTCCATTCTGCTCAGGAGTGCCAACACAACTAGTCTGATAAAGAATGCCATGTTCCTTAAGGCATGCTCGGAAAGCTCCATCAACATACTCAGTCCTATTATCACTCTAAAGAATTTTAATAATAGCATTAAAGAGATTGCATACCATTTTATGAAAAAGGCGAAAACAATAAAAAACCTCACTTTTAGTTCGAAGAAGATAGACCCAAGTCACACAGGAATAACAATCAATAAAAGTGACAAACCAACGATATCGAGAAGTAGGCACTACGGGAGAAGGCCCCCCACACATTAGTATGAACAAGCATAAAAGGAAAGATACTTCTTTTATTAACTGAAGGATAACAAGTACGTTTATGCTTAGCAAGTTCACAAGCATCACAAACAAAAGTGTTCCTAGAATAATCTCGAACTAAGGAAGGAAAAAGTCTTTCTAAAATACTAAGGGATGGATGACCTAAATGATGATGCCATTGATGGAGGGGAAGAGGAGAACTAGTAGTGCACTGAAGAGCGTAACTGTTGGACAATGGTGATGGAGGAGGAACAACATCCAGAAAGTACAATCCACCATGTGCTTTACCACTGCTAATCGTTTTCCCCGTAGTCAGTCCCTGAAAGACACAATGAGTAAAAAAAAATGTCATTGAGCTGTTTTGGGAAGTAGTAAGGCTACTAACAAAAAGTAAGTTGGTAGAAAAATTAGGAACATGTAGCACAGAGGAAAGAGAAGGTAAAGATGAGCAATGAACAAAACCCTTGCCAGAGACAGAAGATAAAGTACCATCAGCCGCTCTATTCCGCTTAGAACAAGGAGAATAAATAGAGAAAAGACTAAAGGCACCTGTCATGTGGTTGGTAGCACCGGAATCAATAATCCAAGAAAGTGACAAGGATGTACTACGAGTACTAGCAGGAGTATTTGTGTGGGCAAAATTGGAAGAAGCAGGAGTCGAAGGAACTATGGTAGATAAAGAATCAAGCTGAGCCATCAAATACCTGAGAGTGTGTAACTCATCTTGGGAAAGAGTATTAGGCTCACAGGAAGTACAAGTTGCAATCTCAGACACATGTGCTTGTGGACGAGTTGTACTGCCACGACCACGACCCCTAGTAGGGCGACCATTCAATTTCTAACAATGCTCACAATCATGTCGGTCTTTTCCATAATAATCACGTTTCAAACGATCCCGATCACTTGTGATACCCTTACTACCAAACTGAACTGAACTAGGCTTAGGATCAAGAGTGGTAGGAGCCACAACCAAAGCAAATCGATCTTGAATAGAGGGATTGACCTATGTTACCTAGAACGTGGATCATTCCGGTACATGGAACGAAAAGGGAACGTGGTACGCCATATGCTCTAAAATATGGTGCGATAGGAGTAAACTTATATATATTACACTTGAGAATTTAAGATACTTCTAGAGTAATTTTCTTTTAATTATTAGGTATCCATTTTTTTTTTTTTTTATGTAGCAAATCATTTCTATGAAAATTATGACTAATTTTTGATTTTTTTGTCTCGTCAAAACTTAACTCACCTTAGATTTTAGTTCATATATTTGAATTTTTTTTCTTCCTAAGATAACATTTAGAGAAATATATTGGAGAAAACTTTTAGGATCGCTTCGAATAACGAAATTTACCATTTTGGAACGAACGTGTACCATGTTTCGGAACATGCATACCAATACGTAAATCGCTAGGGTATTAGCGTTTTCTGATAACATAAGGATAGACCATAGCATTACGCCGACTTTCCTCTTGTTAAATAAGAGCATAGGCCTTGCGTAAGGTGGGAAAATGAGAGCAACCCAATACTTGAATGCAAATCTAATCATACTCCAAATTAAGGCTAGCAAGAAAGTCATACATACGCTCATTTTCCACGGTTTGCTGAAATAAAGTTGCATCCTTGGAACAAATAGCCTGGAAACTCCGATAATAATCCAGTTCCTACCATAAGGTACTTAATTCAGCATAGTACACCATGAGTGAGTGATCCTTCTAATCCAAGCCTTTAAGTTTCTTCCTCCACTCATATGCCTGTGCATCATTACCTTGCTGAGAATATATTAGAAGAAAAGAAAAGACCAAATCTTATAAGCAGTAGTCCAAATCTTGTAAGCAGTATCCAGTAGAAGAAAAGACCTACTAATTGTAGGTTGCATAGAGTTAATGAGCCAAGTCATAACCAAGGCATTCTCAGACATCCATTAAGTATGCAAAGGATCATCATAGGCAGGCTGAGGAAGATCACTGGTAATATAACCAGTCAACTGGCGAGCAGCAATAGCAAGACTACAAGAGCAGGACCAAATCAGGTAGTTGGTGCCATCAAGTTTCACAGGACTGATTTGAAGAGATGAACTATCGTTAAGAGTCACAACATGATGCTGCCCATAGTCTGTATTGAATGAAGGATCCTTATTCTTACCCTCAGCCATTGAAAATTAAAACCACATAACAGGGACAACCCAAACAAACAGAAGCAAGTCTAAAAAAACAAACTCAATACCAGTATGCTACTTGTAAAGCCCAAAAAAACAAAGCTAGACCCAAGCAAACACTGTTGGGACAACATCTATATAAGCTGAATCAATCATTCAAGGAGAGAAGTCCCACAAAAACTGCAAAACAAGGATAGCAAAGGCCAACAATGCAATAGTCGGCTCCCAAGGAATATGGAGGAAGAGAAAAATCAACCAAAAACCTCACCATCAATGATTTTTAGAAAACCACCCATTTTCTTAAAAAAATAAGGAAAAATAGAAAACCAATCAAATAATGAGTAAAAAATTAAAATAAAATCATAGGGCTTATTTTTGGCTTTAGTCAAACATGCTAAATTTTTTTTTTTATATATTTTTTTAAACAAGAATTGAAAAAGAGACAAGGATGAGAACAAGAAATCTTCAAGGAGGAAGATATAGCTCTAATATCATGCCAGATATATAGATGATGAAGAAGAAGAGAGAGAAGATTTTATTGATATGTAGAATTCTGTTTTACAATGAGATGAAGTAGCCTATTTATAAGCCAAAGTAGATTAGGGCTTATGTCATGGATTACATCATAAAATAGGGCTGATGTCATGGATAACATTAGGATAGAGATGATGCCACAGATGACATCATAGAATAGGGCTGATGTCATGGATGACATCAGAATAGGGCTGATGTCATAGTGTGTCATGGATGACATAGACACTTGTGAGGGAGATTTCATAATCTGGCTTTGGGCCGTGGTAATGACCGGGCTAAAATTGGTTCGAGCATGTTTGGGCCGAGCTAGGCTAGGACAATCTAGGTGTAATGCGCTCTGTTAAAGCCCAGGTCCGATTTGGCTGGGATAACCTCTCTGCTAGCCCGGTTCGTGTTGTTTTCTCGTTGAGATCGACGTGCAAGATCCTCCGCAGACCGGCCAACCGAGCAAGTACTTAGTCAATACGGGGAGCTGCTAAGCTCGGTCATAACGGAGCTCGACTCAGAGCATTGCATGTCCTGGAAGTAATACGGTCGTAGGAAGATGGGGCAGCGCCGCCAGGTTGTTCGTCCACGCCAACGCCGTTTGGCAGTTTGGTTAGGTGGTGTTTAGCTGGATTTGCGCTGACAGATGGGAGAGCAGCTCCATGTGTCAATAGACGAATGGGTGCAGAGGTGAACGCAGAAAGTATAAAAGCATGACTGCGCCCCCCATGCTAGGCAGAAGACTTCATCTGGTGAGAGAAACTCTCTTCCTCTCTCTCTTTCTATCTCTGAGTGTGTGCTAACTTAACCGTCGGAGGGGTTTTCCGGCAACACATCGCCGGGTAGCTCACCGCCGTTGTGCTCGCAGGTTAATCGGATCGAAGCGGAGCTTGGACGCAAGGATTACGGGCGGTACTGAATATTTGCCCCTCGTACAATTGGCGCCGTCTGTGGGAAGTCGACAGATAAAACCTTGTCCTCCAAGCTTCTCCGGTCATGTTTTATGGCGAACCATGACGACATTTCGTTACTCGCCATCGACGGCATCACGCTAGAGTCCGTTTGTCTCAGAGATGGCCTGTCCGCTATTTCAACGATGGCTGATTTGGAGACCTCCGCACAAGGACTTCCCAGGGATGCGCGAGACAAGCGCGCAAGGAGTTTTGGGCACTTTGTCATTCCAAAAGAGCGTTGCCGACGGCAAGATTCACACACTCAACACTTGGAAGACAAGCTGAGAGACCAAGATACCATCATCAAGAAAATAGCGACGGAGATGGAGGCCATGAGACGCCAGATGAAGGGAAAGGGCATTGTTGGAGTAGGAAACCACAATGAGCACGCTCATTCCCGCCGTTCCGGTAGTCTTAATAGACGTCGCACCCCTTCACTCTCCGTCACGAGAAGCTTCAGAGCTGGAGACTACGTAGCACCGGCGACGATATCTCGTGCGCAGGGCAGCAGTTACCACCCCTCATGCTTGACGATGGCGTCGAGGTATTCTCGCTTCGACCGTTCGAAAGACTTAAGGGATGTGTTAGAGGAGCGCGCTCGTCAGCAGGAGGCGCAGAGAGTGCTTGCACTGCAGCGCCTAGTCCCTAGAGGGCGAGCCAGTGAAAAGGTCGCCATGCCACAACTACGCATGGCGGCACGCGCGCCACCAGACAGAGAGTTGGCAAGGCTGAGTGCCACCCCTTTTTCCGTAGAGATCGAGAACACATCGCTCCCCCCCAGGTTCCGTCAACCAAAGTTCACGCTCTATGACGGAAAGACTGCACGTGAGCCGCTTCCGGCAGGTTATGGCTAGGCATAGGCGAAACGATGCGCTCATGTGCCTTGTTTTTCATCGAGTTAAGGCGAGTTGGGCCTAAAATGGTTCGAGAGGCTACCGGAGGAGAGCATCGAGGGGTGACAACAGTTGGCAGAGGCATTTGTCACCAGATTTAAGACAAATGCTAAAATGTCCAAGGAAATTGACCATCTCCTGAGAGTAAAGATGGAGCCAAGCGACTCTTTGAAGGCATATAACACTAAGTATTGGGAGACTTTCAACAAGATCCTTGATTGCCCAACCAACCTTGCAATCACTCAGTATAAGCGCAGTCTTCCAGTTGGATATCGACTAAGAGACTCGCTCACAATGAATCAACCGTCAACCATGGAATTGCTTATACAACACATTAATGAGCACATTTGAGTCAAAGATGATGCAGTCGCAGCTACCGCGACGACAAGTCCGGTAGTAGAGAATAAGAGAGTAGTGCGAAAGGTTCACGCATTCGAACAAGATGATAGCCATGCAAACCACCATGGAAGAGATATACGGAGTTTGGTTTTTGGAAGACGTCTATAAGAAAGCCGAGGAAAAGGGGCATAAAACTCACGGAATGTGAATGGCCGATCCATTTTCAGAACATCGAACTCTGCCAATCTAAAGTTTTGTTCTTAGTTCTATTTTTGTAACCTTTTTTGCCATTGGCACAATGAAACAAGTAGACCATTTTCTTGAGAATTGTTGTATTTTTGCCTCGCCAAATGGATTTAGTGCGGTCCAAGGGGTAACTAACAATCATTTTGACGGAAAGATCAAAATTCCTTGCAGGGCGGATTTTGCTCGGCAAGAGATTTGTTGATGGTTTTGATCAACTTTAGAATTCCTTGCCGGACGGGTTTTGCTCGGCAAGAGGTTTCTTGATGATTTTATCAACTCTGGAATTCCTTGTCGGATGAATTTTACTCGGCAAGAGGTTTGTTGATGGTTTTAATCAACTTTAGAATTCCTTGCCGAGCTGATCTTGCTCTTCAAGAAGCAAGTCGCTGAGCTGACCTTGCTTGTTGACTATGGAGTTCCTTACCGAGCTGATCTTGCTCGCCAAGAAGCAAGTCGCCGAGCGGACCTTGCTCGTGACCTTGGAGTTCCTTGTCGAACTGACCTTGCTTGCCAAGAAGAAAGTCGCCGAGCTGACTTTGCTCACCGACCATGGAGTTCCTTGCCGAGCTGATCTTGCTCGCCAAGAAGCAAGTTGCGAAGCAGACCTTGCTCGCCGACTTTAGAGTTCCTTGCCGAGCTGATCTTGCTCGCCAAGAAGAAAGTCGCCGAGCTGACCTTGCTCGCCGACCGTAGAGTTCCTTGCCGAGCAGATCTTGTTCGCCAAGAAGTAATTCGCCAAGCGGACCTAGCTCGTCGACCATGGAGTTCCTTGCCGAGCTGATCTTGCTCGCCAAGAAGCAAGTCGCCGAGCTAACCTTGCTCGCCGACCTTGGAGTTCCTTGCCGAGCTGATCTTGCTCGCCAAGAAAAAAGTCGCCGAGTTGACCTTGCTCACCAACCTTGGAGTTCTTTGCTGAGCTGATCTTGCTCACCAAGAAGTAAGTCGCCGAGCGGACCTTGCTCGTCGACCATAAAGTTCATTGCCGAGCTGATCTTGCTCGCCAAGAAGCAAGTCGCCGAGCTGACCTTGCTCGTTGACCATAGAGTTCCTTGCCGAGCTGATCTTGCTCGCCAAGAAGAAAGTCACCGAGCCGACCTTGCTCGCCGACCTTGGAGTTCCTTGCCAAGCTAATCTTGCTCGCCAAGAAGCAAGTCGCGGAGTGGACCTTGCTCGCCGACCTTGCAGTTTCTTGCCGAGCTGATCTTGCTCGCCAAGAAGAAAGTCGCCGAGCTGACCTTGCTCGCCGACCTTGGAGTTCCTTGCCGAGCTGATCTTGCTCGTCAAGAAGTAAGTTGCCGAGCAGACCTTGCTCGGCGACCATGGAGTTCCTTGCCGAGCTGATCTTGCTCGCTAAGAAGAAAGTCGCCGAGCTGACCTTGCTCGCCGACATTAGAGTTCCTTGCTGAGCTGATCTTGCTCGCCAAGCTGACCTTGCTCGCAGACCTTGGAGTTCCTTGCCGAGTTGATCTTGCTCGCCAAGAAGAAAGTCGCCGAGCTGACCTTGCTCGCCGACTTTAGAGTTCCTTGCCGAGCTGATCTTGCTCGCCAAGAAGCAAGTCGCCTAGCTGACCTTGCTCGTTGACCATGGAGTTCCTTGCCGAGCTGATCTTGCTCGCCGAGAAGCAAGTCACCGAGCGGTCCTTGCTCGCGACCTTAGAGTTCCTTACCGAGCTGATCTTGCTCGCCAAGAAGAAAGTCGCCGAGCTGACCTTGCTCGCCGACCTTAGAGTTCTTTTTCGAGCTGATCTCGCTCACCAAGAAGCAATTCGCCGAGCTGACCTTGCTCGGTGACCATGGAGTTCCTTGTCGAGCTGATCTTGCTCACCAAGAAACAAGTCGCGAAGCGGACCTTGCTCGCCGACCTTGGAGTTCCTTGCCGAGCTGATCTTGCTTGCCAAAAAGAAAGTCGCCGAGCTGACCTTGCTCGCCGATCTTGGAGTTCTTTGCCGAGCTGATCTTGCTCGCCAAGAAGTAAGTCATGGAGCGGACCTTGCTCTCCGACCTTGGAGTTCCTTGCCGAGCTGATCTTTCTCGCCAAGAAGAAAGTCGCCGAGCTGACCTTGCTCGCCGACCTTGGAGTTCCTTGCCGAACTGATCTTGCTCGCCAAGAAGAAAGTTGCCTAGCTGACCTTGCTCGCCGACCTTGGAGTTCCTTGCCGAGTTGATCTTGCTCGCTAAGAAGAGAGTTGCCGAGTTGACCTTGCTCGCTGACCTTGGAGTTCCTTGCTGAGCTGATCTTGCTCGCCAAGAAGTAAGTTACCGAGCGGACTTTGCTCGTTGACCATGGAGTTCCTTGCCGAGCTGATCTTGCTCGCCAAGAAGCAAGTCACCGAGCTGACCTTGCTCGCTGACCTTGGAGTTCCTTGCCGAGCTGATCTTGCTCGCCAAGAAGAAAGTCGTCGAGTTGACCTTGCTCGCCGACCTTGGAGTTATTTGCCGAGCTGATCTTGCTCGATAAGAAACAAGTCACCGAGCGGACCTTGTTCGCGACCTTGGAATTCTTTGCCGAGCTGATTTTACTCGCCAAGAAGCTAGTTGATGAGCTGACTTTGTTTGCCAACTTTGACGCTTCTAGACCGAGCAAAGTGAACCACCGAGCAAAAAGTCTAGCCCAGCCTTGTAAAGTAATTCCGGTCACACAAATGTGGACAGAATTAAGGGGCAATTGTGAGGGAGATTTCATAATCTGGCTTTGGGCCGTGGTAATGACCGGGCTAAAATTGGTCCCAGCATGTTTGGGCCGAGCTAGGCTGGGACAATCCAGGTGTAATGCGCTCTGTTAAAGCCCAGGTCTGATTTGGCCGGGATAACCTCTCTGCTAGCCCGGTTCGCGTTGTTTGCTCGTTGAGATCGACATGCAAGATCCTCCGCAGACCAGCCAACCGAGCATGTGTTTAGTCATTACGGGGGGCTACTAAGCTCAGTCATAACGGAGCTCGGCTCGGAGCATTGCATGTCCTGGAAGTAATACGGTCGTAGGAAGATGGAGCAGCGCCGCCGAGATGTCCGTCCGCGCCAACGCCGTTTGGCAATTTGGTTAGGTGGTGTTTAGCTGGATTTGCACTGACAAATGGAAGAACAGCTCCACGTGTCAATAGACGAATGGATGCAAAGGTGAACGCAGAAAGTATAAAAGCATGACTGCGCCCCCCATGCTAGGCAGAAGACTTCATCTGGTGAGAGAAACTTTGTTCCTCTCTCTCTCTATCTCTGAGTGTGTGCTAACTTGACCGTCGGAGGGGTTTTCCGGCAACACACCGCGGGGTAGCTCATCGCCGTTGTGCTCGTAGGTTAATCGGATCGAAGCGCAGCTTGGACGCAAGAAATACGGGCGATACCGAATATTTGCCCCCCCCGTACAACACTAATACTTAACAGTTAGCAGAATTGGAAATATGTTATTTGATTTGTTTATATTTTTCTTTGGGAAAAAATATGAAGTATCATTAAGTAAACAAAAGTGTACTATAAAAATCTCTTTTGACTTGACACCCAAGGTGGTAGTAACCCCTACAGTTTGTTTTGGGACATCATAATCATATATGTAGAAGGAAAGTAGATTATATCACCCAAGTTTTCCTCCTTACTAGCCGAAGTGTCTGCAACAACGTTGCATTACTGGTGGCACAACATAATTTTCAATATATTTTGCCATAGATTAGGTCTGTACCCAATCTATCTCTCCCAAACTTCCCAATTCAATGGAGATTAAATTGGGCGCTAGTTTTTTTTCCCATTCATTTATTTGTTTTGATGTTGTGATGTAGAGCTTAATGCTTTGGAGAATATAGACATGGAGACAAAAGGTGATGGGGTGCCTGCATATCCTCAACCTGATTTGGAAGCAGAGCTCGTCTTGCCTCCAGCACCAACAGGGTATGCAGCACTAGCAGTCTGGCTGGCAGAGTCAACAACCAGGTATATTTTAATCAAAGTTATCACTCAAGAATTCCTTTACTTACATTGTTGCCATTGCTTGGAAATAGAGACTAAATTGGGCACTAGTTTTTTTTAGTTCTTTTTATCATTTGTCTTGTTCGATGTTGTGATGCAGAGCTTGAGTCTTTGGAAGCTGACATAGGCATGGAGACAAAAGGTGATGGGGTGCTTGCATATTATCAACCTGATCTGGAAGCAGAGCTCGTCTTGCCTCTGGCACCAACAGGACATGCAGCACCAACAGTCCAGCTGGCAGAGTCAACAACCAGGCATTTTTTTGTTCTCAGTTGTCACTCAAGAATTCTTTCCCTTACATTGCTACAATTTCTAGCAAATAGATATCATATTTCATGAGTAACTAATCAAAATTATTCTGTTGACCTGGCTTCCACATGTTCTAACTAGTATGGTGTTAAAATTGTATAATCCACGATTCGTTTCATAAATTTAATTTGAGTTTCAATTAAAATGATTTGAATTGTGTTGTTGAATTGAGAATTGAGTGAATTGTACAATTCAATTTGCAATTCACTATGATTTACTGCAATTCATTTTTGTTTTTGTTTACATAATGTATTGAAATAAAGCCTTTTTTAGTTACTCTATGAAGAAACAAAAATAGTGCAATTGGTTATATATTGATATACATGGATCTCGGGCTGCTTGAATTCAGTCAACAAGATGGTAATTTTTATCTTAATTTTCTACCCCTCTACATAATGTATATACCTTTTTACTCACAAGGGTCTTGTGTTTATAGAAATAGCAAGATTTGGAATAATGCTCTAATTGTGTTCATTTTTATCACAATTATCTCTCTGACATCCATTTTTTTTTATTCACCTTTACCTTTTTATTTCATTTTTTCATAATTCCTCGACCCATACATTACAACCAAATAAAAAGTCCTATTTGATCTTGGGAGTGGTATGGTTTAGAGGTGGACATGATGGGTAGGGGTGATAGTGTGATAATTTTAATTCTCAGTATTTGATATTCCATTCGTAGGACTATTTATTTATTCTTTTAAATTAGTGTTTTTCAAAAAAAATTAGTATGCGAGATATTTTGCCTTTGATTTACATTATTCTACTTGCATATATTGGGAGTAATTTTTACACTATATTCTGAGTGATTTATTTGTTGAGTGCAATAACTGGTGAGATTGGAGTTAAAGCATGTATCAGAAAGAGAATTGGGTTATATTTCACTTTCAGGCTAAGATTGTGTCTGTCATGAGATATCTTTACTTGTTGCTAGTGTCTTGAACTTTAATTAATTATCTTGTTAAGGTTGTGAAATTCATGACCTGTTCTTTAACTTTACCATGAGAATGAAAGAAATCTTTTTGAGTAAAGAAATTTTTGGATGTTTGTGGATAACATCTCTGGAACTCGTCCCCAAGGGGTAACCTAGGGGATTAAAGGCTTGATTGCATGTGCTATAAATGCAACCGCGATTTCTTGTGAACGTGGTTTAGAATAGTTGTTTTTATTTTAGTTTTTTGTTTTATTTTAGTAAGCTTAATTGCTAGGGACTAGCAATAAGCTGGGTGGGGGGTGCAATGAATGCTTAAAATTGCATAGTTATTCTATTAATTTTGGGTATTATTACACTTTTATTATATTAATTCTCTCAATTTATATTTAATTGTGATCTACTTAATTTAATTTAAATTTGTAGAAAGACTACGTTTGAGCCTTCAACAATATAAACGGCTCAACAAGGTCCATAAGACTTGGTTTCCTTCGAAATCATCTCATAACATCCACAAAACCTCTTTCAATGGTTAGACAAGATTTCATTGTACCTTTAGTACTTTTATATTCTGTTCCTTATTTATTAGATTTGTCCGTAATGTTGTCAGGGGTGCTCGACTACTCGAAATTCAGCCCAACAAGATGATAATTTTATCTTAATTTTTTACGCCTCTACATAATATATATACCGTTTTACTCGCAAAATCTTATGTTTGTAGCTTTTATCGAATAAATGATAATATTGCTATTGCCTAAGGCATGTGTCACGACCCAAACCCGCCCCTGTAGGTTTAGCACCGTAACCGGCCAGTAATCCGTAGATTACCGAAAGCCTCTGAACAGATAAGACATAGTAAGGGGGCTGCGGAAGCAATTGTACAAAATAGACAAGGTCTAGTGAGCTGTGATAACATACATGGGACATAATATTTCAAAACTTATATATATACAGAAGCATGCCGGTCAATATTTACAAATATTTACAAAAGTGAAATTCCCAAGATCCGACTTCACAGAACAGACAGAAACTAGCATAAGCACAAAAACAGCCATGAACTAGACTTCGATCGGAACCTCTTCGGGAGGCACAACGGTTGGTTGACAAAAACAGAAATGAAGGCCGTCAACTCTGGCCCTGATCACGCGCCGGCTCACCTACATACATAATATAAACTGTGAGCGAAAACTCAGTGAACAATAACAGAGTAAAGGGGTTTCAATGAATGAGTCCGTACAGATTTAGAAATCATAATTTAGTTTCGTATCAAAATCATAATTTGTTCAGATCATATACAGAAATCATGGGGTATGCTTAAGTATACGTGATACATTCATTAGCACTAGCAAAAACAGTTGACCCATAAAGGGACGGCCATAAAGGCATACAGTTGACTCAAGTGCACAGAGACGGTATACAGTTGGCTCATGAGACATACAGTTGACCCATAAATGGGACGTAAGGATCCATAACAGTTGGCTCATGAGACATACAGTTGACCCATAATTGGGACATAAAAGAACAGATAACAGTTATCATTTGAAGCTAAGAATGTCACGAATACATTTCAGAAACATTGCACGACCATTCATTCATACAGAAAATATTATCTCAGAAAACAGATCATCTTATATCATTCAGAAAATACTTATAATTGAACATAATTTTACAACGTTTTACTCACAGTTGGCCTTAAGACAGGCAGACGGAGCAGATTGGTCAAACGGTACGCGGCACGTGACCTACATAACACATAACAGATACACACTTGAAACACACGTTCTAATTGTACACAACTTACTTCGTTGGCTCTTAGTGTGTTTCTATCCCTTTAATTCTCATTATGGAATCTTAAACATGGCCTAGGAATGCCTAGGATGGGATGAGGATGCAAGAATGCATTGGGAAACATTTCTTAAAATTTGCTGAAATAAGGTCCACGCTCGAGCGTGGCTTTTCCCGCTCGAGCGGACATGCAATGAAGCTCCACTCGAGCGTGACTTCCTCAGCTCGAGCGGACTGTAAACTCACGAAAAAGTACTAGATGTATGATTTTCACGCTCGACGGACGCTCGACCTCCGTTCGAGCGCGAGACTCAAACTCTCGCTCGAGCGTAGATTCCCTCGCTCGAGCGGACGGTAAAACACACAAACTTCTGGGTATATGCATTTCACGCTCGAGCGTAAACTTCCACGCTTGAGCGGAGCACATGTACTCAGAGTGCACACTCAAGCATAAAGTTCCACGCTCGAGCGTGGATCAAATTTCTGGAATTTCCAGATTTGATCACCAAGCTCAAATTCGACTTTAAACGCATCAAACTTAATTTTCTGGGCCCAAAACCTTGGAAAACACTTTAAAACTCATGAAACAACATGTTTAAAGAATCATTTCAAGAAATCATAGCCCAAGAGCAAACCGATTGTGCACAAACTCAACTTAAACTTTGTAGATGATCCAAAACATGACATGCATGTACATATTTGAGCTAAGGCTCTCCAAAACATGATCAAATGCTACTAAACAACATGAAACTCATTGTGTTTCCAAAATTAGAATGAGTTCAACACATACATGAATGAATTCTTGAAAATCAATCTTCAAAATGCTATGAAACATGCATGTATGTATGAATTCATTCTCAATTCCCAACCTTAAGTTCAATTCACATGCCAATTCACCTACACAATTGATTTCAAGCATCAAACAACTAAATTACAAGGCTAGAGACTAACATTCCTACCTAAAGTTCTCAATTCCTTATGGTTAGAGATGTTTTTGGGCAATTCACCAAGGTCTCCTAGCAATTTCTCCTAGCCCTCAAGCTTGATCCCAATTTCTTCCCTCTCTCACTCTCTCCCACGTTTGCTTTCTCTGAAGGCTCAAATGTGATCAAATGAATAAAGGAGGTGAGTGGAGCTCAAAATGGCCTATTAAGCAACAATTGATCAAAAGTAATTAAATGGCATTATTTTAATCAAATTTAATCGCTCTGAACCGAATTTTAATTAAACCTACCATAAAATTCTATAAATCCTAATTAGCACATAAATCAAGTCAATTTCTGGCTCGGACGCCGATAAGGCTTCCAATTCGCAAATCGAAACTAAAACGTAAACATATCTTTCTATGTGTAACAGATATAAACACAACAATGCAACACACACATGCATTTAAATTTAAAATTTCCCTTAATTACTTATTAGGCATACATAATCATGGATTAACATTAATCAGAGGTCGGGGTTATTACAGTCTTCCCCCCTTAAAAGAGTTTGGTCCTCCAAACTCGAATTACCTTCATTCTGGGACAACATTGGGTCCAATGGGAACAAATCTGGATATCTCTTCATCATGACTTCTTCGGTTTCCTAGGTTGCATAGGTTCCTCCGTGGTTTTGCCAATCAACTTTTACCAATGGTATTTCTTTGTTTCTCAATCTTTTGATCCTGCGGTTCGTAATCTAGATAGGCCTTTCCTTGTAGGTGTAATTATCCTTCAAAAGTACGTGTGCTGGCTCAATGACGTGGAGTGGGTCCCTCAAGTACTCTCGAAGCATCGATACGTGAAATACATTGTGCATATGCTCCATCACTGGAGGTAAGGCTACTCGATACGACATTGGATTGATCTTTTCAAGGACTTCATAAGGTCCAACATACCTTGGCACCAATTTGCCCTTAACACCAAACCGAGTTTGACCCTTTATCGGGGTCACCTTTATGAACACATGGTCCCCAACTTCGTATTCCCTATCTCTTCTTCGGACATCAGCATAGCTCTTCTGCCGACTCTGTGCAGTTTTCAGACGTTGCTGGATCAATTTCACTTTCTCGGTTGTTTCTTGCACAAGTTCCGGTCCCAACAAAGGTCTATCACCTACTTTAGCACAACATATCGGAGAACGACATTTCCTTCCATACAAAGCCTCATAAGGAGCCATTTCAATGCTTGAATGGTAACTGTTGTTATACACAAATTCAACTAATGGCAAATAGGTCTCCCAATTCCCCTGGAAGTCTAACACACACATTCTGAGCATATCCTCTAAAGTCTAGTTAGTTCGTTCAGTTTGTCTATCTGTCTGCGGATGATAGGCACTACTCAACCTTAGTTCTGTCCCCAAAGCCTGTTGCAAACTCTGCCAAAATCTTGACACAAACTTTGAGTCCCTGTCAGACACAATAGATATTGGCACTCCATGCAATCTCATAATTTTAGTCATATAAATATTGGCCAATTTGTCAGCATTATAAATAGTTTTGACGAGCAGAAAATGAGCAAACTTAGTTAAATGGTCTACAATGACCCAGATAGAGTCCATACCACGAGAGGAATGAGGCAATCCCACAATGAAGTCCATGGTAATGTGCTCCCATTTCCATTCCGATATTGGGAGTGGTTGTAGCAAACCAGCAGGTCATTGATGTTCAGCTTTAACCTGTTGACAATGTAGACATCTTGCCTCAAAATCTGCAATACTCCTTTTCATTCCAGGCCACCAAAAATTTTGTTTTAAATTGTGATACATTTTCGTGTTCCCCGGGAATGGCAAACTTACTATTGTGAGCTTCGGTCATCACACGTTTTCTCAAATCACAACAATCGGGTACACAAAGACGATTTTGAAATTTCAACACGTCATTCTCAAACACAAATCCCGGCCTCGGCTTTGAATCAAATTCCTTTATGATCTTTTTCAAATATTCATCTTCGCATTGTTTTTGTTTGATCTCGTCAAGAATCGTAGGTTGAACGGAAATAGTAGTTAAAATCCCACCTTGTTCTCGTGCGTCAATCTCAATCTCCTTCTGTTTCAAGTCATGTAGCAGTTCTTTTCAATTGGACAGCAAACATGATAAATTTGCACTGGATTTTCGGCTTAAGGCATCTATTACAGTATTAGCTTTCCCTGGGTGATATAAAATCTGCAAATCATAGTCTTTGATTAACTCTAACCATCGCCTCTGCCTCATGTTCAATTCCTTTTGGGTAAAGAAATATTTCAGGCTTTTATGATCGGTATACACCTCACAAGTTACCCCATACAATTAGTGATGCCAAATTTTCAAAGCAAACACTATAGCTGCTAATTCAAGGTCGTACGTCGGGTAATTCTTTTCATGAAGTCGGAGTTGTCGAGAAGCATAGGCAATCACTTTTCCGTTTTGCATTAATACACACCCCAAACCTTTGTAGGAAGCATCACTGCAAACTTGAAACCCATTAGTACCATTGGGCAAAGTTAAAATTGGTGCAATCACTAACCTGGTTTTCAACTCTTGAAAGGTTGTCTCTCTTTGTTCATTCCAATCAAATGACACATTTTTCTGGGTTAATTGGGTCAATGGCATGGCAAGCTTGGAAAAGTCTTTCACAAATCTTCGGTAGTAACCTGCAAGTCCCAGAAAACTTCTAACTTCTGTCACATTTGTCGGTTTAAGCCAATCCACAATAGCTTCAATTTTCTGAGGGTCAACAGAAACACCATCCTTGTTGATCACATGCCCCAAAAATGCTACGTTGTCAAGCCAGAATTCACATTTGGTCAATTTAGCATATAATTTCTTTTCTCTCAAAATCTGCAAGGTAGTTCTCAAATGGTTCTCATGTTCTTCCATGTCTTTAGAATAAATCAGAATGTCATCAATAAACACAACAATGAATTCATCAAGATATTGTTTGAAAACCCTATTCATTAGGTCCATAAAAGCTGCCAGTGCATTTGTGACCCCAAAAGGCATTACCAAAAATTCATAATGTCCATATCTAGTTTTGAATGCAGTTTTCTCTACGTCTTCTGCTTTAACTTTTAACTGATGATAATCGGACCTAAGATCAATTTTAGAGAACACTTTGGCTCCTTGTAGTTGATCAAACAAATCATCTATTCGGGGCAGAGGGTATTTGTTCTTGATAGTTACTTTGTTCAATTCTCGATAGTCTATACACAACCTCAAAGATCCATCTTTCTTTTTGACAAACAGGACTGGAGCACCCCAAGGTGAAGTGCTCGGACGAATAAATTTCTTATTCAACAACTCCTGAAGTTGAGCTTCTAATTCTTTCAGTTCTGAGATAGACATTTTATAGGGAGTCTTGGAAATAGGTTGTGTTCCTGGAAACACCTCAACAGTGAATTCAATTTCTCTATCAACTAAGTCCCCAGGCAAGTCATCCGAAAACACATCGAGAAATTCACAAGCAACATGGATAGTTTCTACATTAGTTCCATTAGATGATGTAGTCAGTATACAACACAAGTAACCCTTACATCCCTTCCTAAGTAGTTTTCTGGCTTTCAGAGCTGAAATCAGATACAGGGGAGGAACTACCCCATTCCCAGTAAAACTAAATTCAGGCATACCCGGTGGTCTAAACACAACAGATTTACTTGCACAGTCAATGGTAGCACAATATTTAGTCAACCAGTCCATCCCCAAAATGCAATCAAAATGATCAATGTTCAAGGGTAGTAAGTCAACATATAACATCACATCGCCAATCATAATATCACATGCTGGATAAACATGAGTACATATCATAGAACCCCCAAACGGCGTAGATACAGATAACACATATGTCATAAGTTCTAATGGTCTAGTCAATTTTTGAGAGAAAGCATGCGATACAAAGGAATGTGTAGAACTAGAATCTATCAGTACACATGAGAGTGTACCTGACACCACAATATAGGTGTTTGGTACGTCACCGGGCATAAAGGCGAACACTCGACCTTGTCTCAGAGGTTCTTTCCCAATATTTGCTTTTGCATTTGTTTTGGCCACAGAGGTGGATCCAACTGAACTTGCCGCAGGACGGCTAGTATTTTCAGACCTGAATGGGTAATCTTTCACTACATGACCTGACTGGCCACATCGGAAACAAGCATCGGATACTCGGTAGCACACACTCCTATGCCTTCTACCATAATCAGAACAGACCGGGATAGACCCACTACTCTGACTCGAGCTGCTTGTAGACCCCGTGTTCTGCTTCTTACTGACAAAAGATCGGCCTTTTCCCTAGACCTCTTTCCATTCCAATTCGTTTGTATAGCTGCTAGGGCCTTACTTTGTTTCATAGCGGCTATGGTGGCTTTCGCCATTAAGGATCTGTCTAAAACTTCCACATAAGTAGGCAATTTCAACACGCCTACCAGATCAAACACCTTTAAATCTAGTCCACCTTCAAATTTTCGAGCCTTCTTGTAATCATTATCCACCATATGTGGAGCAAACCGTGCCAGTTCGGTGAATCTGGCTTCATACTCTGCTACAGACATCCCTTCCCTGTTTGAGTTCTTGAAACTCAGACACTTTCCGGTTCCTGAAACACTGGGGAAAATATTTATCATAGAAGATTGCATTAAACTGTGCCCACGTCATATTCTCATTGCCACTTTGAATAAGTAACCACTACCTTCGGGCTTCATCCTTCAGAGTATAGGTGGCTAGAAGGACTTTCTGGAGTTCAGAACAAGGAAACACTTCTTATAGTTTCTCTATTTCAAGTAACCATGTCTCTACTTTCAACGGTTCAATTCCACTATAGAATGTCG